>OY856413.1:522019878-522612378 GCA_963693085.1 Alisma plantago-aquatica | reverse complement strand
TATATATATATATATATATATATATATATACGTAAATACATATATATATATATATATATGTAAATACATATGTATATATATATATATATATCAATCTATCTATATATATACATATATATATATATATATATATATATATATACATATATATATATATATATATATATATATATATATATATATATATATATATATATCGATCACAGACATTTCTGCAACACCACTAACAGAGGAACAAATAGTCAATTTTGAATGAACTTATTGTAAACCTTTATCAGATATGAATCTATCTGATTCAGAAGGGAAGAACTTACATCAGTATCTCAGTTTCAATTCAAACATGGGTTTGATTCACACTATGTGTTCTGAGAAATATTTACCATCCGCAAAGAGAAAAAATTGGAGTCTTTCTCTAAAGAAATGCGTTGAGAAATGACAGATGTATAGAACCTTTGAAGGAGATAGTGCTTTTTCAAATCTCTCAAAATGGAATCTGTTCCAAACATATATGCCATGGTTCCTTACTTCGACAGGGTGCAAATATCTAAATTTCACCCTTTTAGATACTTTTTCAAACTCATTGCCGATACTAAGTAGCAGTCTCAAATTTGTATCTATTTTTTATGGTATTATGCATGGATCGGGTATATCACGACCAATTCCTCAGAAAAAATTGTGGATGATTCGTCCACAATGATATATATATATACACACACACATATGTATATATATATATACACATATGTATGTATATATATATACACACACATATGTATGTATATATATATATATATACATATATATACATTTATATACATATATATATGTATATACATATATATATATGTGTATATGTACATTTGTATATATATATATATATATATATATATATATATATATATATATACATATATACATATATATATATATACATATATACATATATATATATATATATACATATATATATATATACATATACATACATGTATATATATATATATATATATATATATATATATATATATATATATATATATATATATATATATATATCACCTTACTTCCATGACTATGAAGCAAATGCTATTTTCTTTATGAACAATATCTTTAGGAAGTAATATAATGTCATTTCCTGAGTAAAATTGTCGAGGAATGGAGGATACATGCCTCTAATTTTGCTAGCAGCAGTCTAAGTGTGTGTCCAACGTTTGACAACTAACTTAGGAGGTAGATTATGCTGCGTGAAAGTCACATTGATGAAATTAATCCTCTTAGTGATCCGGATGTGATCGATGCTTGTCTCTTGACCCGGATTATGAATTAGAATTGACTGTGTTTTCGAATGAAATAGTAAGCCCGGAGACAAGGAAAACGACCTATGAAAAGGGCAGCAAAGGCCGGTGGATGGTGGACCCGATGATTCATCGAATCCCACAGGCTCCTTCCAACTAACCATGCTCTTAACGAAGGATGTAGCATGTGCATAAGACAGGATGTAAAATTTCGAGAACTTCTGCTGATCACCAGTGATAGGATTTGTTTCGTGCGACCCCCACAGCTACACTGGTGGAGCCCTTGTTCCACCCACGTTTGGCAAGTGCTAAGAAGAAAGGAGCAGGATAAACACGAGAGTATGGGAAAAATTAGAGTTTGGGAGGCCGAAATTCGAGCAGTACACAAAAGAGATTTTACATGATACACGAGGACTGGAATTTGTGACCGCGTTGGTTCTACGCTGAGTTCCAGCCGAAAAGAAAATGTAAGGAGAAACACAAATACAACCGCGTTTGTTGGGGTTTGTAGGCCTTCGTTTTGCTTTTCTAGATGAAGCAAGGCATCGGCAAAAGTGGAGGTGGGCAGCTAAAGAAGAGGATACGAGAAGTCATAACTATAACAAGTCTTGTCAGGGTCCGCTCTTGTCTAGTCTTTTCCTACATAGAATCAAACACGACCGAACAGGAGTTTAGGCATGTGTATAAACCCTCAGCCGCTTAGGTTTGTCGATAGATGTCTAATTTAAGCAACGGATGATCACAGATGGCCAACTCTCAATGTAATGTATAAGGAATGCTGAAAACAAGACCACCCGGTGGCGGTGCCAGTTTATACAGTAACAAGTAGGCAACCGTCACAACTGACACGCACCTTTCGCCGTTGATAATACACATTGCCCACTTGGCATTATTTTGAGGTCTGTCTGGCCCACGTGTGCATGTGTATCGATCAATCGAGAATGGAATTATTGGGAGGATGGACCAATGAAGCTGATCGAGACCTGTCTCTACAGCTACCTTTGGTGATAGATAACGATTTGAACGCTTTCCATCAATAGGTCCACGATGTTTACATCCTCAATGCTCCATCCCCGCGCCAACGACCATTATGACAACTACATCTTAACGCGCTTGCGGCATACTCCGTTCCTTGTAAGCTACCTATAGAATGGAAGTCAAACATGTGTTTTAGCAATATCTCTCTTCGGGATATACTTCAGGAAAGTTTGGCAGGATCTAATTGGGCTGCAAATTGTGAATATATCGTGTAAAAATAAAAATCACCCATATAAACTGCCTCTTAAATGGAAATGTGAACACAAAACATACCACATTTTATGGGCTTTGGGAGTCCGATAGCTTCATTAAAGCAACTTTTTCTTATTAAAATACATGCAATGTATAGTGAAGAAAACTTTGTTTCATATGAAGAAAACTTCAAGTTACTGAAGCATGAAAATTGATTTCAAATAACATGACCATATTGTCGAGTACACTCGCCTTAAACATTAAAGATGTGGCATATTGCATTCAACGTTATAATAAAATTGTAGCACATTACTTTACTTGTGTGTTAGCAGCCAAACACCACATAATATTGGTAGAAAAAATACTTTTTAGCTCACTCGTGATGCCCTTGTCTCAGCGTTAACAACTAGGTTTTCTCTCTGTGATACATGTGAGCCATCTTCTCTGCCTCTCCCCTTCATGGTTGTTACCCTCGCCGTAGGTTAATCTGGTCATATTTTGTGCCAATGCTCAACCACCTTGCTTACTTCCGTGGTAGTGAGTGTTTAAGACTCAGGCTAGGCGGGATTGGTAGGTCAAATTAGTATTGAGTGTGATGGACTGGTGGCTGAGTTGCTTACTTAGATGTTGACCGACCTAAATCGCGCGTCCTAAAATTGGAGGCGTATTTGAGGTAGTCGAGCCTTCACATTTATAACCCGAATCCTTCTAGGCCCCCGCAACTTTGTTTACGGGGTCGAAGTAGTCATACGGGGTCGAACACAGGGACAAGGTGGGTCGTGTTGACGACTCTGAATCGACACTCTACACTCCGGTGGGTATAAAGAGATATTAAAGTTCCCCGAAGGGGAACAACAAGCTGTCACGATTAAATCAAAGAAAACTATCTCCAACTGGAGTTACTAGAAAGATTAAGATTTTGTCATTTAGCAGTTTTTAGGAATTTTCATGCAACAGAAAGTAGAAAGATAAACTGCAGTTTAAGGTGTAATGCAAGGGATAAGACTTTAGTAAGATAAGCGGTAGCAGTAACACCCTGCACCCCTCCTCTCAGAGCGGGTGCCTCTAACTGAGCTTCAACACCCCTCTCGAGGTTGCTGGACTCAAGTTAGAGTGGAATGATACTAAAACAACTTCGTTTCGGGCACTCTCGTACTCCAGAACCGGACCAAACACTAGAGCCACAACCCAACTCTCGAAGTAGTTACGACGGGAAAGACGATTCGGCAGCTAAGCGAAACGCGATCCAAAACATGCAAGCTAGAGTTCGGATATCCAACACAGCAGTTACCCAATCATAAGGCACCAAGCATTAAATAAATAGCAATTAAGCATTTCTATTTCCATAAGCAATAAGGGTCTTAATAAAATGAATAAGCTAAGAATTTAAATAACAGAATTAAAAATAGATGTCGCCTTCTTGATGTAGAAGAATGACAGACTACCGTAGCTCTCCTGCCCGATACCGGTCAGGAGCCGAGCCCGATACGGCAGTGTCGGGCGGCACCCCTCTCGGGCAGCGCCGACTGACGACTGACTGTATCGCTCAAGGACCCTGGCCGATACGCTCATGTCGGGCGACACATCCTCTCGGGCGGCACGCATGACGGGCGGAGCGTATCGGGTTCGATATCGTGTCGGGCAAAGAGCTACGAGTCTACTGTCGGGCACTCGTGTCGCTCATCTTCGCTGGCCGATATCGGCCCGTAGTGTCGCCCGGGGCAACACTAAGTGAACCATCCCTTCCCTCTCGGGATGAGGGAAAGCTCACCTAGTGTCGCCCGACACAAGCACTGGGGCGCAATACTCTTGCTGTCACAGCTACCTTCGAAGGTGGCTCTCGGACTTCCGAACTGTCTTGTCCAAACTATCCAACCCTCCGACTTCTCCGATGACGACCCGTCTTTTCGGCTTCCTGTAGCTGCTATTTATACCGACGGTTGAAGGAGTTATGGTGCTGGAAACGCCACGTAGCTCCCTTATACACCGGTCGATGGATGTGGACGGCCGATACATGTATGTCTCGGCGCGAGGCGCTGTCTATCGGTCACGTGGCTGGCGGCACGCCTGCCGGTGGGTGGCTGTGTCGCCCGACGAGTTTGGTCGTCGATGCGGATTTGGCTCCCTGTCAGGTAGACGGTATGTCGGTCGACATGTCCTTCTTGCGCAGCGCCCTTCTCCGCCGATTATTCTCGTGTCGCCCAGCCCCTGTCGGGCTGGGTTGTATCGGGCGTCAGGAAGGTCGAGACGGGCTTAGACTTATTGTGGGCCGGAATCGGCCTTATTGCACAAAAACGAGAAAAACTCTGTAGAAGATAGGAAAAATTGGAATAAGAGCGTTGCTTGGCCAAATATTGCGAAAATGCTAATAAAACATAGAGGAAAATAGGAGAAGGGTAGTTTTGATAACAGAACAAAGGGCAAAAACGTCACAAAATTTGGTGTTATCAACTCCCCCAAACTTAGCTTTTTGATTGTGCTCAATCAATATTTAAACTAAACTTTGTGTTGCTTCTTCTTGCACAGCAAAACTTTTAAGGCTAAAGGGTAGCACAAGATTTGCGATGTCTTGGAGGTAATGTTGTCTTAATACGAACAAAAGACCTTGCCCTACTTGCCTTATTATTTAAATAAAAATTTTCTTCTCCACAGCTTCAGCGAGACTTTGGTGTATGATTCCGAAGTTAGCTTCTACACCAAATAGCTTTATTTTAGGGGCAGAAAGTTGTGTATAGGGTAGGCTAAAGCTTTTTGGATTTTTCTTCTTGTTTCCCATCAGTCCATCCAGGTAAGGGTCCGTTAACGGGCAAGTGGTCCCTGCAGTCCAAGCCAGTTGGCTTTAGAGCAGTGATTTCACATCCTACGTACCACTGCCCCAGATCTACCATGCCTAAAGATGGGTACTTTTGGAAAACAAGTGTGTATATATATATATATATTTCTTTTCTTTTATTGGGCACAACTCTCATGCTTTTATTCACGCTCATAAGGCTTCTTTCTCTTTTTGGGATTTTTACTGGGTAAGGGAAAACAAAAGAGATTTTTGCTGTTTGGGCAGCTTTTTCCTTCTTCATACTCGTCTCTTAGTTGTTTGCGAGATTATTATTTTTCGAAAATTTTTGGATGGCAAGGCACAATCTTTTGTTTGTTTGAGACAGCATTATTAGAAAGATATGACAGAACTTGTAACTCGTTAAATATACAGAAAGTAAACTTTGCAAGAAGTCTCAACAGGTTTTTATTATTATTACAGCAACTTTGTACATATACATAGGGACAGAAATTTGCAAAGGAAAGATTTTTGTAAATTTTTATATGGCATGCATGCGTACATCAGATATACAGGAAGCTATAAGGGCACATCAGGTAAAAGAGAATGAATATCGTAGAAAGCTTGAAATGTTAAAAGAAAATTTATACCCCCCCTCACTGGCATAAGGGTACCCCCCAAACTTACTCCATACTCTGTCCCAGAGTAGAGAAGAAAGCAAAAATGAGGTAAAGTTTAGCCAGTGAGGGTTAGCTCACTGATGTGCTGCAAAATGCTCCTACGAAGTTGCAGCATGCCATTGGGAGGTTGTCTAGCAGGTTCGCTTTGGCTATGCAGTGGTTGAGATTGAGCGTAACCCTCAAAATTCACTTCTGACCCGCCCTTTCTTCACGTCTCCGTTGTGAACGTAGACAAAAGGACTGATTATCAGTCCCTAGTTCAGTTCCCAGGAGTGTGTAGTCAGGGTGGGCCCTCTCCCTTAAGAGGACGGAACCGAGGTGCCTCAAACTTGTTCGGAGGCCTTGGTTTCCGCACTCTTGTCGTCTCTGGAGATGGTCCCGAGCCACCCCAAAGACAGGTTGATAACTAGGTGACTCGCTATTGGAGCTACCAAATCAAGAAAAATCTCCCCTTTTATTGTTGTTGCCGTTTCTGCCCGACTGTTGTTACTGTTCCCTCAGCCGTGCTTGTTGGCGCGGCCGGTGGTTTGCTCCATACGAGCCATACATGTTATTCAAAATTAGAATTTATTCATCCGTTAGGCAAAAAAACTGGTCGATAAAGGATCGGACGATACGATGTTGTCGCGCGATATGACTCGACGCCCGACACAGGTGTATCAGGCGATACGAGGTCACATGAAGCAAAAACATGACATCGTCGTGAGAAGTATGTCGCCTGAAACGACGTCGGGGAGAACGTTGTCGGCCGGCGCGTCGTGCGAAAGCATGTCGGGCGATAGAGAATCTGCAGGTCATGCGAACCCGCTAAGCAGCTCGATAAGAGATACTGGCGTCGGGCGACAGGGTTATCGGCCGATAAACGTGTCGGTCTAAAAACCTATCGGGCGACAAGCCATGTCGTTCGGAAGGAAAACAACAAGCCGGCCGATACGCCTCACACGATACAAAACCTGTACCGGGCGAGAGATAACGTGTCGGGCAAAAGGTGTGTCGAGCTATACCTTTGCTCTCAGGAGGCATCGCCCGATACCAGGGCGAAGGCAAGATGGCCGACACACGAGCAAAAGGGAAGATCACTGCATGCGTTCCAGGTGGCAAAAGGGAGAAAATGACAGCCCGACACGAAGAAACCTCCACGCTATTTATAGAGAACCCAGTTGGGGGTAAAACGGGCAAAACATGGCGTGCGTCGGGCGTTTTAGTCACGCTATTCCCGAGATGCGCAGTCCCATCGGGCAGTCCAAGGGTCATCCGCTGCCCTTGCGACGCCCGGGGCGAGGCTGCCCGATACAAGCGGTTCTGCGCCCATCTGGTCAACACGGTAGAAAAACGGGCGGTCAAAAGGCCACAACTAAACATGGGTGAAGTAAAAGGCCATTGCAGGGTAAAACATCATTGGTATAGAGAAGGATCTCCTACCTCAGATGGTATTACTCCTCAATGCTCCGCAAAACACAGCGGTGGCCCATAAAACAAAAAGAGTCAGCACACGTGCGCATGCACTGACTCGGGCCTTATTACAGTCCATAATGTTTGTTTTTACAAAGAAAAGAAATGTATCCTAATCTATGACTCGGGCTGCCTCCTGAGGAGCGCTGAAGTTTCTGTCGCCAGCTCGACCGGTGTAGGCTCTTCGGTTGTACCCACATCCAGCAAGTCAATCTCTGCTTTCCTGACAAAAGCTTCATCTTCATAAAACCTTTTCACTCGGTGCCCGTTCACCTTGAAGATCTTAGTCGGGTCATCCTTGTCGCGGAGCTCCATCATTCCTGATGGGTATATCTTTGACACAGAAAATGGTCCCGACCATCTTGTCTGTAATTTCCCAGGAAAAAGACGGATGGAGGACTTGAATAACAAGACCTTATCCCCTTCGCTCACATCCTTTCTCCTAAGGTGGGCATCATGCCACATTTTTTTTCTTTCCTTGTAGATCTTTGCATTCTCGTAGGCGTGAATCCTCAGCTCTTCGAGCTCTTGAAGCTGTAAAAACCTCTTTTCTCCTGCTTTGTCTAGGTCCATATTTAGGAACTTGATCGCCCAAAGGGCCTTGTGTTCTAGTTCCAAAGGCATATGGCAGGATTTTCCGTATATAAGACGGTAGGGGGTGGTTCCAATGGGCATCTTGTAAGCAGTACGGTAGGCCCATAATGCGTCGTCAAGTTTCATAGACCAGTCTTTCCGCGTGCGGCTGACAGTCTTTTCTAAGATCTGCTTGATCTGTCTGTTTGAGACCTCTACCTGCCCCGACGTCTGTGGGTGGTAGGGCGTAGCGATCTTATGTTTTACTCCATACTTACGTAGGAGCGCTTCGAACTGCCTTTCTCCGAAGTGCGACCCGTGGTCGCTTATTACGGTGCGCGGTACACCGAAACGGGGAAAGATGGTCTTCTCAAAAAGCTTGATAACCGACTTGGGGTCGCATGTTTAGGTGGCTACCGCCTCTACCCACTTCGATACATAATCTACTTGTTGGATAAATTGGATATTATGATAAATCCCTTTGTTTCGATGATGACAAACATTTCATTCTTATTAATCTAACTAGCTACTTAAGTGTGCAGGACTAAGCAGGATGACAAAGTAGCAAGGGAAAATCCAAGAGCGTACTTAGTTATATTTTCATGCAATGTAATCAATGTTGTAAAACTTGTACAAATATATAATGTACAAGTACGTAGAATTGCATGTAAATCAAGCGTTAGATTTTCCCTAGCCAAACACCATAGTTAGACATGTCATCCCATTTAAATTGGATCACCTATGCACACTCACACACATAATTAATGCCTAACTTGAAATCTTAAAACAGGATCTATCTCGGTCGACCAACTCCTTGACCGAGACACTCTCGGTCGACAAACTCCTCGACCGAGAAAGATCCAATGTAGCCGTTAGACACAACTAACAAGTTAGTTGGCAGTTGCAAATGAACGTTAATCCAGAGAGCCTGTCGGTCGACAAAACTTCGACCGAGTAGGTGTCTCGGTCGACCATTCCTCGACCGAGACGATCTCTGACAGAAACTGCAGAGTAAAGTAATTAGCCGTTGTTAAAGCAACAACTTTGTACCTAACAGCTAGTTAAGCACTTAGAAACCCCTAGAAGTTGTCTAGAACGTCCTTAAGCATACTTAGGCCATTCCTATAAATAGGACAAGCCATAGGACACTAGAATTTACTTCTTACACTTGATATACTTGAGAAAATACTTGAGCCCTCTTGTGCAATCTGTGTGAACTGAGCTTTGTGATCAATTGACCATTTTCCCCTTAGCTCAAGCTCGTCCTATAGGCTAGATTTTCCTAACCCTAGCAATCACAAGTCCATCATATTGGCTAGGAAAATCCAAACGCTTGATCTAGGGAAATCAAGCCTTGAGCTACAAGGATAAGTTGTATTTTCTTTTATTCCTTTCTTGTTCCTTGTATTACTTGTACTCTCCTTGCTACTCCAGGTAGGAGGCTGCGGATTGGAGAGGGTGAAGCTCTTCGTGGTGAAGAGGAAGACTTTGGACTACTTCAGAAGGCTGTCTTGACGGGAAGCTACTTCGGGAGGAAGGCTACTTCAAGGGGGAGCTTGAAGTTACTTCAAGGAAGGCTGCTTCGAGGTTGGCAAGACTACTTCAAGGTGAAGGCTGTCCAAAGGGTGTTTAGAAAGTATTGTAAATTTTATGTAACATCCTTGAGAGGTAATAAAATTTAGTACTTTCAAAATCCCGGTTGGGTAAGCAACCGGGTAGTGGACTGACTCCTTAGTATTTGCTAAGGTGGAACCACTCTAAACACCTGTGTTCCTCTTCTTAATCTTTACTTTGGTTGTTTGAGTTTAAATTACTTTAAAATCATTATAAAACTCTATTCACCCCCCCTCTAGAGGTTTTCAATTGGTATCAGAGCATTGTCTTAAGTTAAACATTGAAGATATGGGATACATATGGGAGCGTAGACCACCAAAGATAAGTAAGAACACTGTAGAGAAGATGGGGATTGACTTTGGTCATAAAAGGGCTAGAGTAGAAGGAGAATCATCACATCAAGATATACCACCACCCCCTCCTCCTACTAACCTTTCTATTGATCCCATCCAAAATACTCTCACTTATCTTGTTGGCTCCCAATATCATCTCGGTAACCAACTCAACTATACCCATCATGCCATGACATACTTAAATCAAAGAATGCAAAATCTTTCTCCTGCTGAAACCGATGAATATCCGCATTCTTTAAATCCTGGCATGCTCCACCCATTTAACCCTTCATACAACTACTATCAACCTCCACCTCCACCATCAATGGATCTTGCACATACTCAATTTTCCTCCATACAATTGCAAGATATAGCTGCTCACTTCCGATTTGACCGAGTTCCCACATTTCTGGAAGCATATGCATTAGCTATGACAGGTGCTTTAGATTGGCAAACTCTGGTCAAATATTATGGAGCCGAGCCATTCCTTGGGAAAGATCCGGACATCGATGTAATTCTTAAATCTTTCCTGTGAAGTGTTGGAGTTGTACTAGTTGTAATAAAAATGATTAGTCAAATTCTATATGATTGTAATCTTCTTCATGCTATTGAATGAAATTTGCCATTTTTTATTTGATTCACATGGTTATTTTTTTGGCATATGAGACATCTTCAAAATATGGATCATAAGTTCATTATTGTAGAGCATAACAAATGAAGGGAATAATAATTACAACAAGCAACTATTACAATTGTAATTGAATTTCCAAATGCAAAACAGTTCTCCAGAAACATTCTCGGTCGAGCAACTAGTCGACCGAGAACATTGTCGGTCGAGCAATTGTCGACCGACTGGGTTTCTGTTTTTCCAGATTGACATAAATTGCATACATCTTTGTTAAATCCTGGACATTTTATATATATGCTTAGTATTCAAACTTTTATTTGAGATATCTATCTAAGGGGGAGCAAAGCATAAGAAAAAGGGGGAGATTATCAAAACTTTGACCATTTGATTGAAGAAGCTTACAAAAATATTGTAATCACTATGTGTAGCTGAAAATTTTCAAGAAATTTATGAATTTATTGAAAATGGTATCTTGTATTTACAGGAATTCTCTACCCAAAATAGGGCTTTTGGATGGAGACATTTTTATGTACTATAAGCTTAGAGGATTCTCATTTAATCTAGGGCTTAACATCCTTTGATTCATGAGAAATCAATATACATTCATCATATGCTTAAAGGAATCTCATATCATTTCAAGGCTTAACATCCTTTGCAAATGATTGAGAAACAAATTGAAGATAAATTAGATAAAAATCCATGTTTCTAATAGGATCTCTAATTAAGGGGGAGCATTATATTAAGGGGGAGAAGAAAAATAAAACATTCAACTTGGATATCTTTTTGAAATGACAAAGGGGGAGAAAGAATATAAAAAATCAAAAATATAAATGAGTTTCATCACATCTTGGCCAGCACTCACTTGCAAAACATAAATGGCTACAAAAGGTAAATTTTCAGGTATGAAACTCACATGCATTATATTTCCTTATTTCATAGTTAGGAAATGTTTGTCATCTTCAAAAAGGGGGAGATTGTTGGATAAATTGGATATTATGATAAATCCCTTTGTTTCGATGATGAAAAACATTTCATTCTTATTAATCTAACTAGCTACTTAAGTGTGCAGGACTAAGCAGGATGACAAAGTAGCAAGGGAAAATCTAAGAGCGTACTTAGTTATATTTTCATGCAATGTAATCAATGTTGTAAAACTTGTACAAATATATAATGTACAAGTACGTAGAATTGCATGTAAATCAAGCGTTAGATTTTCCCTAGCCAAACACCATAGTTAGACATGTCATCCCATTTAAATTGGATCACCTATGCACACTCACACACATAATTAATGCCTAACTTGAAATCTTAAAACAGGATCTATCTCGGTCGACCAACTCCTCGACCGAGACACTCTCGGTCGACAAACTCCTCGACCGAGAAAGATCCAATGTAGCCGTTAGACACAACTGACAAGTTAGTTGGCAGTTGCAAATGAATGTTAATCCAGAGAGCCTGTCGGTCGACAAAACTTCGACCGAGTAGGTGTCTCGGTCGACCATTCCTCGACCGAGACGATCTCTGACAGAAATTGCAGAGTAAAGTAATTAGTCATTGTTAAAGCAACAACTTTGTACCTAACGGCTAGTTAAGCACTTAGAAACCCCTAGAAGTTGTCTAGAACGTCCTTAAGCATACTTAGGCCATTCCTATAAATAGGACAAGCCATAGGACACTAGAATTTACTTCTTACACTTGATATACTTGAGAAAATACTTGAGCCCTCTTGTGCAATCTGTGTGAACTGAGCTTTGTGATCAATTGGCCATTTTCCCCTTAGCTCAAGCTCGTCCTATAGGCTAGATTTTCCTAACCCTAGCAATCACAAGTCCATCATATTGGCTAGGAAAATCCAAACGCTTGATCTAGGGAAATCAAGCCTTGAGCTACAAGGATAAGTTGTATTTTCTTTTATTCCTTTCTTGTTCCTTGTATTACTTGTACTCTCCTTGCTACTCCAGGTAGGAGGCTGCGGATTGGAGAGGGTGAAGCTCTTCGTGGTGAAGAGGAAGAGTTTGGACTACTTCAGAAGGCTGTCTTGACGGGAAGCTACTTCGGGAGGAAGGCTACTTCAAGGGGGAGCTTGAAGTTACTTCAAGGAAGGCTGCTTCGAGGTTGGCAAGACTACTTCAAGGTGAAGGCTGTCCAAAGGGTGTTTAGAAAGTATTGTAAATTTTATGTAACATCCTTGAGAGGTAATAAAATTTAGTACTTTCAAAATCCCGGTTGGGTAAGCAACCGGGTAGTGGACTGACTCCTTAGTATTTGCTAAGGTGGAACCACTCTAAACACCTGTGTTCCTCTTCTTAATCTTTACTTTGGTTGTTTGAGTTTAAATTACTTTAAAATCATTATAAAACTCTATTCACCCCCCCTCTAGAGGTTTTCACTACTGCCACTAGTATGTATTGATACCCCTGGGATGGGGGAAACGGCCCCATGTAATCAATTCCCCATACGTCAAATATTTCCACTTCGATCCAGCTTGCCATCGACATTTCATTCCTCCGCCCTATATTTCCCGTTGACTGGCACTCTTTGCAAACCTTTACAAATCGTGCAGCATCTTTAAATAAGGAGGGCCAGTAGAAACCTGATTGTAGCACTTTCGCGGCTGTTCTTTCTCTACCGAGGTGTCCACCATAGGGGGAGGCGTGGCATCCCTTCAGGATATCAGCGGTTTCTTCTTCCGGGATGCACCTCCTGTACAAGTTGTCTGCGCATCTTCTGAACAGGAGAGGATCATCCCAGTAATAATTCTTGGCATCCGTGAATAGCTTCTTCCTTTGATTGTAGGTGATGTCAGGAGGTAGCTCTCCACAAGCAAGGAAATTGCAGATGTCTGCAAACCAGGGCAAACCTTCTTCTTGAGCTTCAGCCATCATAAGAGCTTCGTCGGCAAAGTCGTCGTCGATTTGTGGCCCTCTCTGTCTCTCATCCACTATCCTCGATAGGTGGTCTGCGACCACATTTTCCGCGCCCTTCTTGTCGATAATTTCATGATCGAACTCTTGGAGCAACAAGGCCCATCTCAACAATCTGGGCTTTGCGTCTTTCTTTTGCATTAAGTATTTTATTGCCCCATGATCTGTGTATACTTTGACCTTGGATCCGACGAGATACAACCTGAACTTGTCAAACGTGAAAACGATCGCGAGCATCTCCTTCTCGGTGGTTGTGTAGTTTACCTGTGCTTCGTCCAACGTGCGACTATCGTAGCAAATCACATGGTGCTTTTTATCTTTCTTTTGCCCCAGGACTGCTCCAACTGCGTAGTCGCTAGCGTCGCACATTAGCTCAAAGGGTAAACCCCAATCTAGCTCTTGAAGGATAGGTGGTGATACTAAAGCATTTTTTAGGGCCTGAAAAGCACTGAGACAATCGTTAGAGAAAACAAATTCAGCATCTTTTACCAGAAGATTGGACAATGGTTTGGAAATCTTTGAGAAGTCCTTGATGAATCTTCGGTAATATCTGGCGTGCCCGAGGAAGCTTCTTATCCCCGTGACGGATTTTAGTGGAGGAAGCTTAGATATAGCTTCGACTTTGCTGGTATCCACCTCGATCCCACGCCTTGAGATCTTATGCCCTAGAATGATGCCCTCCCGCACCATGAAATGACATTTTTCCCAGTTCAGGACCAGGTTGTTTTCCTCACACCTTTGAAGTACTAACGACAGATTCTTCATACAGCTATCAAAGTCCTTTCTATAGACGGAGAAATCGTCCATGAAAACTTCCACGATGTCTTCTAGAAAATCTGAGAACATTGATATCATGCATCTTTGAAAGGTAGCGGGGGCGTTGCATAGTCCGAAGGGCATCCTTCTAAAGGCATAAGTGCCGTAAAGGCAGGTGAACGTCATTTTCTCTTGGTCGTCGGGTAAGATGGGTACCTGGTAAAATCCTGAAAAGCCATCAAGAAAACAAAAATAATCGTGATGCGCTAATCTTTCAAGAACTTGGTCAATAAAAGGTAGCGAAAAATGATCCTTTTTTGTAGCCTGATTTAGCTTTCGGTAATCAATGCACATTTGCCAACCGGTGACAGTCCTTACCGCCACCTCGTCACCCTTCTCACCCTTAACCACAGTCATTCCGCCTTTCTTGGGTACTACGTGGATCGGGCTTACCCAATTGCTGTCGCTAATTGGGTAAATGATCCCCGCGTCCCTAAGCTTTATTACCTCTTTCTTGACGACCTCCTTGAGCATCTGATTCAACTTCCTCTGGGGTTGGGCCAGAGGCTTGGTAGACTCATCCAAGTTGATGTGATGCATACAAAGGGCGGGGCTAAGGCCTTTGATATCATCTACGGAATATCCTATAGCCCCCCTGTGGAGTCTTAACTCCTCAAGGAGCCGGTGTAGCTGATTTCTTGAAAGATCGGCGTTTATGATGACTGGGTTCCTCTGTTCTTCATCTAAAAATTCGTACTTCAGTCCTTCAGGTAACACTCTTAAATCCGGCTTTGCTCGAGGTGTCTCCTCCTGAGGTTCTCCCTCAAGGGAGGCATACTTCATAGAGTTCACCTCGTCCTCTTCTTCTTGCAAGTCTTTGTCAGAAAGGTTGAAAAGGTCGTGATGCCTCACGGCCTCAGGATCTTCGAGGTCGGGATCCTGACAGCTTATTGCTCTTGCGAGGGGGTCCACTGTCCGGATATCCTCCTCTATTTCCTCGCAGAATTTATTGTAACTATCCGCAAAACAGGCCGATTCAGACAGGGATGGGCCTCTCATGATCTCCTTCATCTTGAAGTCCATGTGGTTATTTCCAACTCTCAAGGTGATTATCCCTTCAGAGACATCAATCAGCGCCCTCCCTGTTGCCAAGAAAGGGCGTCCGAAGATGATCGGACATCTGGGATCTTTAGCTGTGTCGATGACGACGATGTCGGAGGGAATGAAGAAATCACCGACCCTAATCGGCACATCTTCGACAATGCCAACATGTCTTTTGAAGGAGTGATCTGCCAGTTCAATCCGCATATTGGTTCGAACCATGTCGGTCAAACCCATCCTTTGCGCGAAACTTAAGGGCGTGAGGTTGATGCTTGCTCCCATGTCCGATAGACCCTTCCGCTTGACATTGTCCCCGATGGTGAATGGGATTGTGAAAGCTCCGGGATCCCTTCTCTTAGTAGGCAAGCTGGGCTTTACGAAGGAAGAGGAAGTAGAGGCTAGGTACACTGTCTCTATCCTTCCTCCCCTTCTCTTCTTCATTATTAGATCTTTGAGAAACTTGGCGTATGTGGGCATCTCCTCCAAAGTGTCAAGGAAGGGGACTTCAAGATGCAGCTTCCTGATTGAGTCCATGAACCTTTCGTGCCGCTTTTTCAGATTTGCCTTGATGAGCTTGTACGGGAACGGTATCCTGGGAGCATAGGGATTCCTCCCACCAGATGGCTCATCGGACGGTCTCGGCGCAGGCTCTTGGGCTTCTACAGGCCTACCTCCGCCTCCTGCTGGAATAGCATCCTTGGGCCCTTGCTCAGGTTCCGGTGGGGCTTCATCAGCGCGCTCTACCGTCTTTCCTGATGTAAGCACTGCCATTACGGCAGTTTCAGGGTGAGGGAGCGTTTTTCCTGCAGGGTTCTTCGTCAGAGCAGCCATCTGAGACAGCCGTTGATCGACCTCCCATTGGCGCATCTACAGACTCGCCATCTGGTGTTGCATGGAATTCTGAGATCCAGGGTTGGTAAACGTCCCCTGTGCCAACTGGTTGATAATGGTGTCCTGTCTTTTTATGTAGGCGGAAAGCTGACCAACCCAATTAGGCCGGGTCACCCTCTCGCTTTGGCTCTGACATTCGCCCTCAGAAAGGGGTTGCTCATAACGAGGCATGGTATCAAGGCTCGGTGGAGCAGGTCACAGCCTTGCAGGGTACCTGAAATATCACGAGAAATCCAGTTAGAACACGGAGTTATTTGGTTCTGACAAAGAATAATGCTTAAAGAAAAAGAAAAAGAAAAAGAAAAAGAGGTGTTGTCAAGCCTATTTCTAAGCTTGAGGCACGGGAGTGTAGTTAGTGGTTTCGGATTCGTCAACAGTGCCATTTGCCTTGTCCCCGGCAACGGCGCCAGAAAGTTGACCGGCCTAAATCGCGCGTCCTAAAATTGGAGGCGTATTTGAGGTAGTCGAACCTTCACATTTATAACCCGAATCCTTCTAGGCCCCCGCAACTTTGTTTACGGGGTCGAAGTAGTCATACGGGGTCGAACACAAGGACAAGGTGGGTCGTGTTGACGACTCTGAATCGACACTCTACACTCCGGTGGGTATAAAGAGATATTAAAGTTCCCCGAAGGGGAACAACAAGCTGTCATGATTAAATCAAAGAAAACTATCTCCAACTGGAGTTACTAGAAAGATTAAGATTTTGTCATTTAGCAGTTTTTAGGAATTTTCATGGAACAGAAAGTAGAAAGATAAACTGCAGTTTAAGGCGTAATGAAAGGGATAAGACTTTAGTAAGACAAGCGGTAGCAGTAACACCCTGCACCCCTCCTCTCAGAGCGGGTGCCTCTAACCGAGCTTCAACACCCCTCTCGAGGTTGCTGGACTCAAGTTAGAGTGGAATGATACTAAAACAACTCCGTTCCGGGAACTCTCGTACTCCAGAACCAGACCAAACACTAGAGCCACAACCCAACTCTCGAAGTAGTTGCAACGGGAAAGACGATTCGGTAGCTAAGCGAAACGCGATCCAAAACATGCAAGCTAGAGTTCGGATATCCAACACAGCAGTTACGTAATCATAAGGCACCAAGCATTACACAAATAGCAATTAAGCATTTCTATTTCCTTAAGCAATAAGGGTCTTAATACAATGCATAAGCTAAGAATTTAAATAACAGAATTAAAGATAGATGTCGCCTTCTTGATATAGAAGAACGACAGACTACCGTAGCTCTCCTGCCCGATATCGGTCAGGAGCCGAGCCCGATACGGCAGTGTCGGGCGGCACCCCTCTCGGGCAGCACCGACTGACGACTGACTGTATCGCTCAAGGACCCTGGCCGATACGCTCATGTCGGGCGGCACATCCTCTCGGGCGGCACGCATGACGGGCGGAGCGTATCAGGTTCGATATCGTGTCGGGCAAAGAGCTACGAGTCTACTGTAGGGCACTCGTGTCGCTCATCTTCGCTGGCCAATATCGGCCCGCAGTGTCGCTCGGGGCAACACTAAGTGAACCATCCCTTCCCTCTCGGGATGAGGGAAAGCTCACCTAGTGTCGCCCGGCACAAGCACTGGGGCGCGATACTCTTGCTCTCACAGCTACCTTCAAAGGTGGCTCTCAAACTTCCGAACTATCTTATCCGAACTATCCAACCCTCTGACATCTCCGACGACGACCCGTCTTTTCGGCTTCCTGTAGCTGCTATTTATACCGGCGGTTGAAGGAGTTATGGTGCTGGAAACGCCACATAGCTCCCTTATACGCCGGTCGATGGATGTGGACGACCGATACAGGTATGTCTTGGTGCGAGACGCTGGCTATCAGTCACGTGGCTGGTGGCACGCCTGCCGGTGGGTGGCTGTGTCGCCCGACGAGGTTGGTCGTCGATGCGGCTTTGGCTCCCTGTCGGGTGGACGGTATGTCGGTCGACACGTCCTTCTTGCGCAGCGCCCTTCTCCGCCGATTATTCTCGTGTCGCCCAGCCCCTGTCGGGCTGGATTGTATCGGGCGTCAGGAAGGTCGAGACATGCTTAGACTTATTGTGGGCCGGAATCGGCCTTATTGCACAAAAACGAGGAAAACTCTGTAGAAGATAGGAAAAATTGGAATAAGAGCGTTGCTTGGCCAAATATTGCGAAAATGCTAATAAAACATAGAAGGAAATTGGAGAAGAGGGTAGTTTTGATAACAGAACAAAGGGCAAAAACGTCACAAAATTTGGTGTTATCAGATGTCACATTGGCGGTGACAAACCACAATGGGAGACAACTCTAGTCCAATTTTCTCATTTGTCTTGTCAAATTTTTTTATTGTTTTTGTTCTTAGTTAGCTTTTGTTGTTGTTTTGATGTGTTTCATCACTATATTTCTAACTTTAGTGATTTTAGTCCTCCCCATGTGGAGTGGCTTTCCAATGTTTTTATAGTTTTTATCCCAATTGCTTTTTGTGTTCATCTATGCTTTCTGGTTACTCAACATTGGCAGACAAGATTTGGAGCAATGTTTCTCATGATTTAGTGTTTAGCATTTTCTTTCCGACATGTCCTGCCCACTATTGTGGGTGAATTCTATTGAAACATTGCTTTGTAAAGTTTATTTGGGATGCATCTAGGTTGAAGATTCACTTTGTTTTATTATAATATTTTGAGACTGCAGATTTGTCAAATATGTGTGGATGGACACTTTTTAGACAAATTTCCCGTGAGGATTCTTCAATATGAACCTCCTTGACTAGCTATTCCATAATTCCAATGGTGGTGATTATGAGGAAATTCGTTTCATGGTGAGTTGCTTGAATATGTGGTAGTGTCTGAACAAACACATTTTTTAAAACTGTAGCATGACCATCAACCACTAACGGCCTATTTGGGTCGTGGTGAATGAAGGCGAGGGAAATGGAGGGGAAAGAGCTTAAGTTGTATGGTTGCACATGGTGAAGGGGAAGGGAATGGAATGGGGGGGGGAGAATCAAGTGTATTTCTAGCCACTTTTCTCTCCACCAAATCGAAGTGGAGACAAGTGGAAGGGGAAAGGCTCCGCGGGAAATTTATTATAATCTTTGAGGAAAATATGGAATGTGGAGGGAAAATATAAATAACATGGAAGGAAATACTTGTATAGCTCACAACCAATGAGAAAAAAGAACATGTAGTCTCCCACCTCACTTGGATGGAAGAGAAATGTTGGGAAAAAGTTGCAGGGAAAAATTAGAGAACAAAATAAAAATAAAAGGAAACTAGAATAAATGTAGCACATAATTTACAAAATATTAGAATGTCTAGAAAAATGTTTGTAGAGAATACAGAAAGTTTGAGATAAATATTTTTTTAACATTATAACATAAGGAAAAATAGAAAAGGGAGGGAATTGTGGATGAAAGTGGAGGGAACTTAAAGAAATAGAAGAAAAATTATAAATATTGAGGGAAGTACACATATAGCCACAACATTTATAAAAAGAGAAGTGGTAGTCTCTATTTGCATCAACAATGTTTTACGTCATATTAAACATACGAAATTTATCTTCTTTGTTAACAAAACAATTATACAAATAATTTATTTTTATTGTGAGACATGTGAGTTTAATTTATATTAATTTTTTATGTACTAATATGTGTGTGGTGTATGTATCCTTTTAGAATAATATGGCTTGTAAAATTGACATTTTTTAATATTTATTATGTTCTCTCCCCTTCCCCTCACCATATTAACCAAACAAACTAAAATAAGTGTCCCCTCCCCTCCCCTCCGCTGCCTTCCCTTCCCCTCCCCTCCCTCCTCCCCTTCATTCACCGCGTACCAAACATAGTGTAAGTCTGATTCATCCTCAAAGAGGTGAGTTACACTATGGATGCATGAAAGGGAGAGGAGCGGATAGCTAGAACTAAGCATGGAATGTTGTGTACAACACCAGTTAGCAACCACATAAAAGTCAATACAAATACAAGATGGGGAAGCAGGAGAGATGAAGTGGCTATTGTGATCAAGGATAATAAAGGCAATCAGATAGTAGGGTCTAGTAAATTGGTTAATGCTTTCACAACGACCCAATGCGAGTTAATGGTCATTGACATGGCTTCAGATATTGCCATAAATGAAGCCTATGATGATGTAGATATTAAAACGGTTGTATGTTGGTTGTGGACATGCTCAGGAAGAGGTCGGAAGAGAATCCACGTCATGCAAATTGGATATAGAAGATACAACGAAAGTTGACAATGAAGTCTGGTTGGTCTATCATGTATGCAAGCACAAAATGAAAAATGACGTCTGACTGTTCAACAAAATGCCATGTCACAAACAAAACATGCTTTTTTCAAATATGTTAGACCATCAGAAGCGGTAAGTAACTTTATTGAAAAAAGCAAATGTAATGGTAGTAGTACTGCTAGGTTTAGTTCTTGCTTTGATTAAAATGTTAGTAGTTTCAATTTCAATTTTCTTGCAAGAGGAGGGAGAGATGAAAAATAAAACTTGCAGACTTGGATAACAAAAAAATATTCTCTTTCTTTTGAATGTGCCACTTAATTGATGACCTCCAAAATTCTTGAAATGTTTCTCTTATGTAGTTGTTGTTTGTCTTACATACTATATACATGGTTATTTACTTGAAAAGTGAAATTAGGACCTCCAACATCACAATCTACAAACATATATATATATATATATATATGTATATATATATGTATATATATATATATATATATATATATATATATATATGTGTGTGTGTGTGTGTGTGTGTGTGTGTGTGTGTGCGACATACTTTTCCTATAACATTGACATAAATATTTATTAACATATGTAACATGATTATAATTGTAAAATTTAATTGGAGAAGTCATATAATCTTATTATCTTAAAAAGTAAGTCTGATAAAAATGATTTTCTAGACTAGATAAGACATTGAATGATATAGAGGAATTCACAGTGGAGCATCTCATGGAAGATTCTTTCTCTTCTCCATAACAAGAAGCTATATGAATTCCATACAAAGAATTTTAACACGAACCTGATAAAATTTAGTGAAAAATCAATGGTACTAGAAACAAAATATATAATATACAAATGTATGTAGATGTTGGAAAAAATGATATTAAAAAATGATCTGACTACCCATACTACTATGGAGAGACTTCTTTTCAAGGAACCCATTGGAACTCAATGGCTCAACTTGCTTGGCGTATAGTTGTATTAGGATAGGTAACCCACTAGGGAAAGCTTATGGTTTTATCAACCTCTTTGAAGCTAACAACCTCTTTTTCCTTAAAATAGGTGACACACTGGAAAACTAGTCATGATTACTATCTTATAGAAAATTTTGCTTTATATGTGGTACCAAGTTACCTTTATATGTGGTACCAACCTCTTTATATGATTACTAAAGGAAATGTCGCAATAGGTAAATATGATATTGTCTGAAGTAAATGCTGACTAGTTCTTTGATTTTACAATTTTTTATCTATACCCTATTTATCTGGACTATATTTGGGGTATCGATACTTTTTCTTTCTCAAGACACTAGTATCCCATAGCTTGAGTTGAGAATAACATTTAGGTGTTCTTGCAAGGATATTATGTTTTGAATTGACATGTGAGAAGAAAGATACTAAAGAGAGACAAACTCAAAACCTTAAAGGAAAATATGTGCATAGTACCATCTTTTTTATACCAATATAGAAAAATGACTTTTGTGTCCTTCCTTGAGATAGGGGAAATAAATATATGTATTTCATGAAATTTAAGAACTTTGTGAGTTTTGTAATAATCCATTTGTATATTGGTTCAACCCATAAATAATTTCTTTCACCACTAGGATCAATAATGTGACAAAATTTTATATTAACAAAGATCCCTCACTTTGTTTTCAATTTCAGCAAGATAGTGATTGATATGATAAATGTTTTATACCAATTCAAAATTTAGATTAGGGTAAAGTGAGATCTAGCTTTCTAAATCTAATCAGTTTTATTTAAATGGAAAATATCAAATGTTTTTATTTTGGTTAATTTTATTTATGACAATACTAAATTCATTTTATAAGACAAAATAGTAACGACTTCATTACATATCAAGTAAAAATGTTGTTTGATGGAATAGTTACTACACTATTATAATTTTAAAAACATATAGGAAAAATGATTGCATAAATAATATATTACATACTCAAGGATTTGAGTGACCAAGAGATGGACTAACAACTATCCAACTTAGACACCAACTTATAATATACCATCTTAGCTCAAGCAATGCAAAGACTCCCATCTAGATAGTAATTTTGATTTCTGCCACAACCAAACATTTGTAAGTAGATTGCAAATTGTTAGACCAACGAGTGAGATTTGAAAAATAATAAAAATTTAAATAGATGTTTTTAAGATAAAAGGGAAGTGCTATAATTTTTTTAGTCAAATTAGTACATATTATTCACAAACTCAACCTAGCATTCATTTGTAATAAAATAAGTATTTTTCAAATTATCATGTAATCTAGTTAAATAAATAGAATGAAAATTATTCCACTATTTTTTTCTGAAAAAATTAGCGGTCTATTGATATCGTAGCTTGTCCTTAAACCTAAAACCTCTTAGTAACAAGCCAAAGATCTAACCACCCAGGTGTCCACTCTTGGGCAAAACTTATTTGTCTCTTATCTAATGGTTTATTTTTTTTTTAATCATATTATATTTAATAAACAATTCAAAGTCTTAGATATGTCCTAAAAACTCACCGTGCAAATCTTTAAGTAAGAACAAGGAACACCGAGATGGTTATATGCTTGGTTTGTTAGTGAGAGGTCCCACGATCGAGCCCAGGCCATGAGATGAATAGAATGTCCAATTTAAAAAAAGAATGGATCACCACATCTAGACTTGGTGACTCAATAGCTAGATGGTAAAATTTGAATTTGTTTAACCTAGACACTCATAATTGGTGTCCAATCTTTCTATATTATATACAAACTAATTTAAGTTGCTCCATAATGGCTGACATAGTATGAAGGCCTGATGATAAAGATGTCTCACATCCTAACTAGTAATTAATGATAAATACAATTTTATTCGGCTTCTTATTTATGTTAAGTGTCATGATATTCATATGTTATTATTGTTACCTCTTTATATTTAAATATTTCATCTCCACATTGCGTACCCCTTTCCCTTAAAAAATTGATAATATGTTTAAGGACTTAAACCTACATAACATTTATAACTCACAGTTATACTAGTCTAGCACATGTCTACAATCAAATATATATTCAAATGAAATTTGTGAAAATCTGATTAAAATAGTTAGTGACATCACATGTCAAATATGAACATATGATACCATATTTATTGTCTAATTATCAAGTTAATCCTATGATATAATAGTCAAATCCATCAAAGAAATTTGTTCAAGTGATGTAAGAATAATTACACATATTTTCTTGATGTTATTGTTACACTAAAATGATAATCAATGGTGTAATTGAGGAATCCTCTCAATGAAATATATATAATGATACATTTATCAGATCAAGATACTTCTAAAAAATCCCCAATTTTCTAGAAAAGCATTGATATTTACTAGGAAGCATAATGTTCTAAGCAACCACAATTTTGTTTTCTCTACTATTAGAGAGGTAATAAGAAGAATAGAGAATCTAGAAGATAGTTAATAATTCCAAAATGTCCACCAAAGTGTGGATCAATGTATCATAAATTTATCTAGAAAAGGGTGGTCTAACTATTCTAACCATATATAAACCACATGTTGTTATTTTCTTGACTTTACTACGAAATGTGCCTAAATGAACGTTTCAATGGAAACTAGTGTAACGAATGGGTAAAATGCATTAGAATCCAATTATAATGCTCTTTTTAAGTGCAACTAAAGTATGTTATTCATGACGATCATCGCCATCATCATCTAAGCCTCAATCCTTAACATGTTGTGCTTGCCTACATTGATCCTTCTTTTACAATCAACTCTATTGTGGGTCATACTCAGATCAAGATAAAAAGATAAAAATGTCTCTTTATAATAAATTCCCATATTAATTTATCCTTACCTCTTCTTATTTTAATTATATTTGACTCAATTGCACTATTCAAATAGGAACGCTAATCGCTCTGTGTTTGACATGTACATACAATCTAAGATTGGTCGTCACACAACTTGTTATCAAGGCTTTCCATCCTCACTCTATTCCAAATATAATCATTGCTCAATTGATCTTTCCTTATCTTTCTATGTATCTATCTCAATATATGCATTTCAACTACACTCAACATTTTGGGACCTTGTTTCTTCACTGTCAAATACTCATTCTAATATAGAATGGTTGGTTGTATAGTTTTTTATAAACCTTACTTTTTAATTTGGGAGGGATCTTCTGATCACATGCTATTCTAGTAGAATCCTCCATTTCAACCATCCAATTGTGATCATGTGACAAACATCATCTTGTACATCACCACATGTTTGAATTATAGTACTATGATAATAAAACATGTAATGTTTTAGAGAAGCCACTCCAACTAACTAGCCCCATCGTATAAAATTTTCAGTTGGCTGAAATTTGATTGAATATACTCAATTATTCTTCCAGTTATTTTAAATCCATCTCATTCCAAAACATTTCTCAAAAGTTTAATTTATCATTCAATTTTTCTCCAGTTTCATCATTTAACACATTATTATCAACTAATAAAATGTACCAAGGATTACATCTTGAACCTGATATGTCAACTAATCCATAATAAGAACGAATATGTATGGTCTTAGTGTCGATCTTTTATGTATCCCAATTTTGATGGAGAAAGTTTTCGTCATGCAATAGGAGTCCTAACACTTGTAGCTAAGTTATAAAACATGCCTTTGTTAAAGCTAATGCATGCTACTGACACACCTTTTTTTTCTATAAAACACTCAATAATGCCTGCTTGGGTACTTCACCATAAGACTTTTTGAAATCAATAACCATATAAATATCTCATTTTTTCTTTATGCTTCTCCATATGCCTCCTTATCATAGAAGATGACATATAGAAATGATCTCCCAGTCTTAAAGACAAATGAATTGTCTGATACTTGTGTTACTGATCTAAGCATTTTCTCAATAATACTCTCCCAAAACTTTATAATGTGTCTCATCAATATGATACCTTGATATTTTGTGCAGCTATAAACATCTCACTTGTTCTTATATATGGGGACAAGTACATATCTCCTTCATTCCCCATATCCAATCGTACATCATACAAACATTGCCTAGTAAGAATGTCTTACACATTTTCATATTTTCCAAAATCATTGATGACCTCATATAATGAAACACAGTGTGTGTAAGATATCTCTTATATTCATGTCACATGATTCTCTAACATTATTCAATGTATCTCCATTGGAAATTTTATGAAAGTGATTTCTCCATTTTTTCTTGATATCATCATCCGGAAACAAAACCTTAACATCTTCATTCTTAGTGCATTCTATTTTGACTCAACTCTCTTCTTTTATTTTTTTTATTTGTCATATTATATATATATATATATATATATATATATATATTCCCCTTCTATCGTGTCCAACTTCGAATATATCTCCTCAAGCTAATTAGGCCTAGCCTTTTGAAATGGTTTCTTAGCTTTTTTGTTTACTTGCTTGCATATCTAAATAGTTGCATCATTTCAATATTCTAGCATGCTCTTAGAAATATCTTTTTTGAGTTTAATAGAGTTTTTTTGACTTCATTGTTACACCACCAAGTCTCTTCCTATGAAGGCTCACATCCTTTAGACTCCTCCAAAACCTATTTGGCTATTATTGTTATGTTGAAGCTCATATTAAGCGACATAGTTTTAACATTATAATCCAAGTCAAAAGTATCCTCTTTGATAAGTGTATCATAAAAAAATATTTATTTTCACCTTAGATTGCACCAATTGATCCTTATATCTTGCTTTCTTCTATGCTACTGGTATTCATGTTAATATATGAAACCACCAACCGTCATTTTACGTTAGTTATTCAATACAAATCATTTTATAATCCTTTTTTTTCAATCCCTATGATGTATGGATGTCATGAATCTCACTATAGTTTCACCCACTCTTTAAACTAACTATATGAAAAATATCTTTTTCTTGAAATTGGGTACATTTTCAAAAATCATACCACAAGAGACTAAAAAATCTAATATCCTCTCTCATTTACCATTCTTGCTGCCATAATCAAAACCACCATGAACTTTCTCATATCCAACATAGCTACCCTCACATGATAACTTAAATAATTTCCGATAGTGATCTTGTCCATTATTAGTATTCCTGCATGAACTAATCCATGAAACCACAAATTCCTTCTTAGCCTCCTCACTAATGTCAAAATGAGGGGTATATGAACTAATAATGTTGAAAAACTCCCCCCTAGAGAAAACCTTGATAGTTAAGGTTCTATCTCTAATCCTTGTGGTCTTGACATTATCATCCTTCAACATCTTATCATAAATAACTGTAACTCCTTTTCTACGCATGTCTATACCTATATACCAATTTTTTTGTATCATGTGTCTCCAATATTTGTGCATTACTTTGTTCTCCACTTATTTTTGTACAAGCAAGATATATGGTATTTTTGTTCCGGGAATGTAGAGATCAAATTGTATTCACCCCGCTCTCCACTACGGGAAGAAGGTTCACAACATCAACATCAAGGTTCATACAAAGCCATGGGGGCACATTATTTGTAAATGTAAAAGCTGAACTAATGGTAACAGAAAAATGGGCTATACGATCCGCTACTCCATTAAGGGACCTAGGGATGTGCAGTATGCGTGGCTGCCCGACTTCAACATAGAGCTACTGGAGCCGACGCATATGAGGGGCAAACATGGTTATTACAGATGCAGCCTTAGTAGTCAGAAGCACTGTTGTGGAAGCATCAGACAGAATGGTGGGAGACCGCCATCCTGTGATTTTGCAGAGCTCCAAGGCGCAAACAATACCTTGGATCTCTGCTTCCAATGCCGAGCCGGCGTGACTGGGTGAACCATGGCCCAGTAAGAATCTGCCACGCTTGTTGACGACATGAACTCCAATCCCGAAAGGGACATAGCTGGAGTGGAAAGAAGCATCAACAAAGAGCGTGAAGTCACTGAGTAAAGGAATGCACCTTCGGTCGACCTACGCAGTGGCAGGTGTGGTGGTCCGCGTAGGGAGGGAGAGAATGGTTCGCACCTTGGCATTAATGAAGGAGATCCTACTGTTGACGGGAAGGTGTTTGTGACTGTGAATGAAATCATTTCGGTGCATCCATATCGCCCAACACGCTACCACAGGAATGATGGAGGATATGTCGTTGCACGAAGCTGCGAGAATGGCCATGATCCAGTCGTCCTCCGCGAGCAAGAAAAAGGAAGGCTCCACCTGGCATGTAGTCCATGTGTCCTTGCTAGTAGGGCAGTCCCGTAAGCAGTGTAGAATGGTGTCCCTCGAATTGGAGAAAACTGGGCAGGTTTCATCCATCGGGATGTGCCGTCGAGCTTTCTCTACATTGGTGAGGAGAGCCTTGTGATGTAGGAGCCAGAGGAAGGTGTGGATGCACTGGGGCACTGCCGGCTTCCATATGGATGACCATTTACCAGGAATGGGAGTAGAGACGTCCGTGTGGAGCCAATGGTAGGCGGATTGGGCTGTAAATTTGCCAGACGGAGACCACGACCACTGCCAGGTATCGCTGCCCGTGTCTGGATCAGGAGGGAACACATGACGGATGTGCAGCCATGAGGAGGGTGGCAGGTAGTGTAGGATGAAGTCCCAATCCCA
The DNA here is from genome assembly GCA_963693085.1 of Alisma plantago-aquatica. Lineage (NCBI taxonomy): Eukaryota > Viridiplantae > Streptophyta > Magnoliopsida > Alismatales > Alismataceae > Alisma > Alisma plantago-aquatica. The sequence continues at coordinate 522,584,315 of OY856413.1, read as the reverse complement.
CCCGCTGCTCCCCATTCCCATGGAGGCGACACTGGGGTCCGTGAGTTCAGAAGGCGACACAAAGGAAGGCGCTAACTCAGAAATGGATAGACCATGCAACCATTTCCCAGTCTAGACGTTCGTGGCTTCGCCATTATTGATGGTGATGGCCGAGACTTGTTGCAAGGGAAAGATATGTTTCTTAATAAAGGACCATGTTGAGGAGCAAGGTTTCTTGGTGACGGTGCCATTGTGCAAGTACTTGGCCCGCACGACACGAACCCATAGTATGTGATGATCATTCATAAAAGACCAGACATTCTTGAGCATAAGGGCTTGGTTTTGCGAGCGCGCCTCCTTTATTCCCAAGCCCCCTTCCGCCTTGGTCATGGTGATTTTCTTCCAAGAAAGTAGGGAGATGTTGTGATGTAGTCTGCTCCCAGACCAGATAAAATTTTTGACATGTTTATTGATCTCATCACATAGGGTGGGAGATAGCTGAACCGACTGCATAGCATATGCAGGAATGGCATGAAGTGTAGATTTGGCAAGGGTAATCATGCCTGCCAGGGACAGTTGTCGGGCTGACCAGCTTGACATACGTTCCTTCATGGTGTCAACAATGGAAGAGTGGGTATCTCTATGACCCGGTGATGGAGGATAGGAACACCTAAATAGCGACCGAGGTCAGTAGTAGATTGGATGCCCAGGCAGCTACAAAACGTATCTTGTAAAGACTGCGGTGTGTTGGGTGAGAAGAAACATCGTGATTTAGAAGATGATACCGATTGACCGGAGACGCTAGAAAAGGCTTTAAGGACCTTGGTGATGACCCGTGCTTGCCCAGTGCTTGCTTCATCCAGAAGAAGGATATCATCTGCGAAGAAGACGTGCGAAAGGGGCGGGCCTTGCCTTGATAGACGGATGGGCTTCCAGGCTCCTTGGTGTATGGAATGTGAGATGGCTTGACTGAGTCTCTCCATGCATAAGATAAAGACATAGAGACTGATTGGATCACCTTGTCGTACCCCTTGGGTAGTTTTGAAGGACTCCAAGGGACAACCCTCCCATAAAATAGAGGTGCATCCCTTTGTAATGATTTGCATGATCAAACTAACAGTGATTGCCGGGAGGCCAGTCCTTGTCAAAGTGTCATGGATGAAGGCCCAACTCATCTTGTGAAAGGCTTTAGCTAAATCCAGCTTGATACAAACTAGTGCTTTGCCGCTATGCTTCATGCATATGGTATGTATGACCTCCTAAACTAGAAGAATTTATCAGTTATATGTCTGCCTGGGAGGAAGCTTGATTGAGATTCAGAAACCCATTCACAAAGGAGAGGTTTGAGGCGTTCCACAATGATCTTTGAGATCAACTTGAAGCAAGTAGTGTTCAATGATATAGGCCGGAGATCGCTGCAGGTTTGCAGTTGCTTAGTCTTAGGAATCAGACAAATGTATGAGGCCGCAATATGATCATCAATAGTGTCAGAGTTGAAGGAGTCTTGGAGAGTACGGACAAAGGATGGCCCTATAACAAACCAATTCTTCTGGACAAAGGAGTTGCAGATGCCGTCAGGACCTGGTGCCATATTAGGTGCCATCATGAGCATAGTGCGCTTAATCTCATCGACGGAGGGGATAGCTTGGATACTGGTACAAGCTATAGCTGATGGGTTGGAGAAGTTGCCACTGAAGGCGGCGATGGCAGCACTGGATCTGGATGTGGGACGCGAGGCGGTCATAAGGTTGAGGAAGAAGTTGCGAACCAAACTTTTCAAAGATGTTGGGTCTTCGACCTAGGTGCCGGTCGTGTCTTTAAGACGACTGATCTTGTTGAAGAGGCTGCGGGCCTTGACATATGTGTGGAAGAATTTCGTGTTGTCATCACCAAGGTTGAGCCAGTTGATGTTGGCCCGCTGACGCCAGTCTGCCTCCTCTTGAAGGAGAATGTTGCTGTAATCATCTTGCAAACATGCTACAATGATGTTAGCAGTAATAGAAACAAGAGAACTGGTTGATACCTGGAGGTTGTGCACTTGACATAGGATCTTGTTTTTTATTTTGTTGTTAGAAGATTGGTGTTTGGAATCCCAGGTAGAAGCAGCAGCACGGAAGGAAGGGAGTGCATCAAGGAAACACTTGGTAGTATCCCAAGACTATAGGAGAACGTCACGAAAGGTAGGCGTCAGCGACCAGCTGTCCTTTGTACGAAAGAGTCGTGGGCGATGGTGAGTCACAAAGTCATGAATGAGAAGTGGCCTGTGATCACTATAGAGGCGAGGAAGCACCGAGACAGAAGCGTTGTTTGTCATAGTTAGCCATTCTTCATTGGCGAGGACCCTATCAAGCTTTTCCAACAATTGAAGTCACTTGAAGGTGAAGAAGGGATCACATGACTTGATATCCGTGAGTCCGGTTTGTAGAAGAAGAGAGTTGGACTTCCTACTAGAATGGCGGTCGAAGGAGTGCCCATTGAGTTTTTCCGACACATATAACATTGTGTTGAATTCACTGAGTACCGCCCAAGCACCAGAGATAGTGGGAGAGAGCTCCTGTAAACGTCGCCAAAGAAGATCCCGACGACTGGGATTGGGGGCACCGTAGACGAAGGTCAGGTGCCAGGTGTTGTCTATACAGTAGTGGATGAACTGGCGATGATTAAGTATGAACTCAATAGAGCAGCGAGTGTCATCCCACAGTACCCAAATGCCACCTGAGAAACTGATGGCCTCGACACGGTGGGAGGAGGGGAAGCCCAGTTGCTTGATGACGCAATCAGCCTTAGACCCGCTGATCCGAGGCTCAACAATAGCCATAATGTGTAGCTTGTGACGTCTTTTGAGGTCTTTAAGGAGTCATATTTTCTTCTTATAACAAGCTCCCTGTATATTCCAACATAGGATGTTCAACATGTAAGAACAGAGAAAGAGAGGGTGTGGGCAATTAAGCAATTGCCGCACATAGGCCGACGGATTGATCATCGCTGACCATGTCATCATCCTAGGGTGCCACATACTCTGTACTGAAGTCTATAGCACGTTTGGCTTCTACACCTTGACTTAGGCTGCCGACCATTTGGGCTAGCTTGCCTTTCTTCCTCTCTCTACCAGGACTGACAGTCTGGTAAATTACTTTCCTATTTCTTAGAAGAACACCACTACCTCCTCCCTTCTTGCCCCACTGGAATGAGAACTGAGTTGTGGCTGGGGTGATTACACTTGCTACAAATTGAAAGGGCGGCACCGCGCCCACATCCTGTTCCCTACCGGAACAGACGTCGTCATTCAGTAAGGTGACTCTGGTATTGCTCGAGTCTGTGGCTTGGACACCGACTGGGTGTGGCGAGGGTGTGGCAGTGGGACCACAGCTCGGTTGGGCAGGTACCTTGGCCTTCCCTTTGCTTTTCTGTTTCCTCGACTGAATAGTCTGCCACTCCTCTGCAGGTACATCTTGGACATCTGGTGGTGGCACTGGTGGGCTCTCCTTTGCAGCCGCACCAGCCACAGGGGGCTCAGTAACTCCTGCGCTGGCTTCTTCTTGCGATGGAGCAACCTTCTTAGGTGGAGGCTGCCACTTTTCAAGTTTTTTTGCATGGATCTGAGGTGTGTACTAGACTGGATTGATGAGAAATGGACCGGAAGTCGAGGGAGGCTCCGCGGGGGAGAACGGGGTGACATAAGTGCACGATTTCTCTTCTGTCCCATGCGACCACATCTCATACATACTGACGGGAGGTTCTTGTATTCCAGCCTATAATATTCACCGTTAAGGTGAATAGCTGGAAGGAGGGGTTTTAGGGTGTCGAATTCCACCGCGAGCCGGGCAAATTTTCCGCGGTGGCCAGCCAGTGTGGTTGTGTCCACCTTGATCGTCTTGCCTAAAACATCGCCAATGCTTGAGAGGAGGTGATATTGGTATAGGAAAACTGGAAGCTCAGGGATCTATAGCCACACCACAAGTTTCTTGGGGATGTGATCAACCGGCCGGAAGTCCGCTGACCGGGAATGAACTGACAGATAGTTCCTGGAAATCGTCCAGGGTCCTTCCGTCATGGCTCGCTCGAAATCTTCTTTGTTCCCAAGTTGAATAATGAAGTATACCATCTCTAAACCGATGACCCAAAATTGGTCATTGATCTTCCAAAGCGACGTGATGTGGTTCACCAGCGTGGTGAAACCCACATTCAGACCGACCACTTTGATCACGACGGAATATCTCCGGGGATCGAGTAGCGGCGGCAGCGCCGCATGGTTGATCTAGAAGTTTGGGAGAGTACCACTCCTGTCGATGCGGATATCAGACGCTTGCAGCGCGTCCGGAGAGACTGGCCTGATCGCCGAAGTTCGTACCCCGCCAGTGATGGCGTCACGGAAAGACGTGCGGCTAGGTTGGAAGTTGTCGTCATTCTGCCCGTCGTCCATAAGCCTAGCGTCACGATCAGTTGCCTCATTCAGCGGCGGTTGCTCTGCCGCCACAGGTTCATCCAGAAGAGGGGTGTCCCCCTGACTGGAGTGCGGGTGAGGCACGTTGAAGTAACCTCTCCCTGCACCACGGCCTCCACGGCCACCGGTGCCGCCGCCCCTCATGTACGTACACGAGTCGCCATCAGAAACCCTAGCAGAGCAACCCTAGCTATATGGTATTTTATTGTAATCATGGTATGCACTATCTCCAATTATGTTCCTAAAAAAGATCAATGTTCCATGATCTGACTATAATCCTTTTTTATTAGGTTGGCTTCCTTATCTCGCTTTTCCAAAAATGTTTCTCTTGCACATTTTCACTACATCTAGGAAATTATGAAACATGACTAGATTCTTAACCCACACTCATCAATGATGTGGGGCCTTTATTGTCCTTCAACACACCCTGACACCCTAGATCGAATACCCCCTTCATATTTGTTATTGTACCCAAGTACCAACATTATGCATCCCATGGTAAGGAGGCACCTCGTATAAGAATGCATTTCATAAAAGGAGCTATAAAGTTTTATGGCTTTCTATCAACCTACCGTCAATGCTCCTCCTTGACTCGAGATTGAGTCTAACTTCATTTTTATAACATGTATGAATCATATTTAGAGTTTGTAGAAATATTTTATTATATAACACAATTTCATCCTAAAACATACTTATCTTGTTAGCACAAAATAGTCAATCTACCTTTTGAAAGTTTAGATGGTTTTTCATCACAATAAATTGGTCCATATAAATGTTTACCTTAATATGTTTTACATAAATCAATGGTTTGTCTCAATACTTAACCTACCTAGATCAATGTAATTGAGAACTATGGCTTGCACATTGATCACCAGTTTGAACTGCATTGAACAATATATGAACTATCAGTCTCTCCCACTGCCACATTGATGACACATTGGTGTATGTTTCAAATGGAAATTTGACTTTCAACTAAGATACATATATACTAAAGGTCTTCGAAACTCCTCAATAGAGATAAGACACCATAATTTCACAATATCCTTCTAAATATTAATTCTACTAAAAACATTCTTTTTCATTTTTAAAATTTCCTTTTTTATAATTCTAATATTTAATGATTCAATTAGGGTTTTTTGACATTTTAGTTGATCTTCAAATGCATCATTCACAGATGAAAAATCCATTTTAGTAACAAATGAATTTTGGTTCCTATTTGAATAAGATATGTTAAGAACACTAAAATAAGGGTTTCTCCACAATTGAACTCATCATGTATACCTAAAAAAATGAATTGTATACATATGATCAAATCAATTAATAAATAGGAAAAAGTGGATAAATTGAGATTATTTCTTTCAATACTCTACAACTACTTATTCATATAACTTTGGTTAACAAAATAAGTCAATTCATCATGTTATTTTGATAACAAACACATTTAAAATACGTGTGATGCATATAATAACATCAATTTTATATAGTCAAAGATAAAAAAATAGTTTGTAAAATATTTCATATGAAGTATGATGTTTAAGAGAAAAGAATCCAAAATAATTACTCTAGGATAAAATGCAACCAAATGTAAGAAAATGATTTTAAACTGGGGATGTATAAAGCAAGACAAATAATATTTTGAGGTCGTATCTCCAGACCTAAAAGACTGATCATACAAAAAGTTTCACTATGGCTGAAGTTATTAGTGTAATATCTAAAAGTGAGATGTGTCATAAAACAAAGTCATAGGGGTTAATTTTATGAGGATGTCCTAATATCAATAAAATTGGAACTTCCTAATAGTATATTTGAATATGTTTAAAAACTATGGTAGGGAATATTAAATTAAAACCAAAATATCACAATTATATAAAGAAAAATGACAATAGAAATAAGAAAAATTACTTGAAAGGAAATATTAAAATATTACACATATTTTACCAAAAGTAAATAAAAAATTCAGTCACATAAAATAGGGTTATGAATAATCATGACATGTATCCATTGAAAATGTGTGTCGTGGTTGATAAACAACCTCTAAGGACAAATAATGATGCTCTCTCTCAATGCCATGTCATCCATATCCATTACAAGTATAAGTTACATGCCATAATATGTGTCACTAAACCTTTCAAAGAAAAAGTTATAATATGAAAGACATAAATATAAAATACTAATAACATATATCAAGCATAACTCCTTATGGATTTATCAATTTCTAACATTGTATTGTAACTCTTCTTCTCTAATTCTACATCTCATCATGAATTTACCTATTTGAACTACATATCACTTGTGCCTCTATTTTTCATTGTAATTACTATATTCCCAAAAGGTCACTAAATTGAAAATCATCATATTTTCTGAATTGGTAACAACATTCCCTATGAATCACCATTAAGTCCCTTAATTGAATCGTGATTATATAATATTAAATTGTAAAAAAATATCGATTCATAAATAATGCTAAAATAATGTATAAATGGAAGTAATCTCATAGAAGTACTATAATGCATAATTTGTTAAGTTGTATTCTAGGTATATGAGAAACTATGCATATTACAAATATAGTTACCATATATTCAAGAATAAGAAAACCAATCCATAACAATTATAGAAGCTTTACCAACATGGTCCAATTCAATGTCCAATGGGAAAATCCTATTAGTCATAATGTTGACACCCTAGCTCCATAATGTATGAAATTAAGGATTTAAATGCACTTAAAGAATGAAATAAAACATTGTGATCCATTTCCAAATATGATATTTTCCAACGGTCACTTATTTGTTGTGTAGAACAATTGTAATATTCATAACATTGACACCCCAGTTTCAGACAGACTGAAATTGAGGAATCATATGAACTTCAAGGTTGAAATAATAAAATTTAATTCATTTGAAAAAATGATAATTATAAATCACGTGATAGTAAACTAAATTACAATATTTAAATATATATAAATCATAGTTTAGTAAACATGGGCCTAAACTTATGTAATAAAATCTATGAGTGTGGCACTGAAGTCTACAATTTATTGTGAGAAAGTAATAAGAAATTTCATAAGTTGTGAGTTACATTGTAAGGGTTTTGGGAAATGAATAGTAATTTCTACATATTGATTGATTAAAATAACATAAATCAAACATTCTAACATAACAAAACATCATCATGTATCATTCATTGAAGATTATCTTAAGATTTGTATGGGCAATAATTCTAGTATTTGCATTTTTAGTGTCACACTCACTAACTCAAACAAAAATTTCTAAAATGGGTATTCATCCAACCAAGATGATAATATAACAAGTGTATACCCATCGTCAAGGAGTGGCTCAAGTGGTCAAGAATGGTGTCCCCTAACAAAGGGACCCGGGTTCAAATCCCAGCAGCCGCCTTGGTTTAGCACCTTCCCAGATGTTCGGCCTCCGTTACGGGCATGAGAGAGCGGGAGAGAATGCCTCTCTTAATCCCATAACAAGTTCATACCCCTACACATAATACATTGCTTGGACACCCTTGTTGAAAGATCATGTTACTCTGTCTTATTATATTAAACCCAATTCCACCACAATAAGCCAAATTCAGCCAAGCGACAAATCCTAAGAATTTTGCAAATCCAAAAAAAAGAGACTTCCACTGAGAACGAGCCATCATGTTACTTTTTCCATGAAATGTCACCTAAATCCTCACCCTTAGACTTTACTCTACTAGAACAAGTTCTCAAATTACTTTTTAAAGCCATTATTTTCATTCCAAGATTATCATGAAGATATGTCAACTCACCACATAGGTGCACCCAAAGCTAGGAAATTTCAATGGTAACTAATTTGAGTAAGTATATATGTGAAGGTTGGTGAAGTCTAATGTATAATGGGTATCCATGGGACAATGCATATGCATATTTGGGGCTGAATTTAACCTATTTTAAAGAGACATGTCTCACTGCACCCTAAACATAACCAATAATGATAACTTTAATCAAACAACCCCAAGATATCATTTATAAAGGATTAAACCCTTAGAGAGACAATTAAACCCTATAAATATTAACACAAAAACTTTATAAGTCTCCAAATTCCATATTATTAGATCCATGTGGAATCATAAAGTTGTGTAACAAGTATGGCTTTGTTGCTTACTAGGAAATCAAGGAGGACACCTCCCTTTATCTCCACAATGTCCAAGAGAGGTAAAGGATGTTTTATCCCTGTGTATAAAGTTCCATTTCACCCATGTTTATGGTTGGAAGTTCTTTGAATCTATATCAACCCATGATCAATGACTTCTTGTATAATACAATTTTTCTATCATTTATCTCGAATTCTTATACATGCATGCACAAACAAAATTGATTTTCCATGTTTGGACTATTTATATGTAGAAAATTGTTCTCTTCAATTAATGTCTAGGAAATTATATATTTTGATCTTATCGATATACCTAACACATTCCTACACATAATCCAATGCCTTACATTGACCTTCGGTCTTGTATCTCCCCTTACCTAATGGACTTTCATAGTTTGTAACAATTTTTTTGTTCCAGCAAGTCATGATGGCAAATTCAAACCAATCTACTTTTTTGCATTATGTAATACACCATGGAATTACCCTATGATTTTGAAACCCAATGGAAATAGAGTGGATAATATGTTGGAAATCAGATATAAGTTGATAGACATCCCAAAGAGCTCAATGATCATTTCTTCAAGATGGTGCAAAAATAATCATGTCCCTCGAGCATGCACACACATCCTCAACAATGTCCATGAATGCATGCATGCATATCAACATGATTTTCACCACTTTGTTTGTTCTTTTTATTTTAAGTGGGATCCATTTAAGCATGTATGCAAAGGGGAACATGATACATCTTATTTCACAATCACATGGAGAAGCAATGGACTTTTATACAATACATGTCAATATATACTAATTTGGACAAACTTCAAAAGTTCATGCTAGGATATAGGTGAAAGAGATCCTCAACATCCACACCATGAAAACGTGTACATCCATCATAAAACCCCATTCACATACACAATCCATCAATTAGTCACCAAAGCTGAATTTTGCAACATGATTGTGTATCTTTGGATTAGTTTTACGTGTATCCTAACATTCAAACACATCCTTGGAATATTATCGCACCACAATATAGAAATAATATCAATCTCGTAGGATCCTATTACCTTAATATTGTCAAATAATCGCAAACTACTACCATTTATCTTCTTATCATGACGTCTTTATCATCATTTTTACCACCATTATGGGAAATACCTCAATCATGGATAAAATGGGTTGCCTAACACCTTCCTATATTGCAAAGGGTGCCTTACACAGATCCTTCGATTGTAATAAAACCTTTCATAAATGAAATTGAAGTGTTAATGACATGTTTTCTAAGTTATATTAAAATTAAATTATAACAATTTAGATCTAAAACGTGACCCTCTAGGTGTTCTTTTTTTCCTGAAGGTCTCATAGAGTGACAACTCTAATAGGTAACAACATCGGAGATGAAAACAACACCACAAAATGAAAACAAACATGATTTGTGTAACTTTTTTGAGACATGACTGTAGAGGCATCAAATAGCTCCAAGCTTATGCCGTCATATTTGGAACATCTTTTTGAAAGGGTGTGATGTCCCCATTACTTTAAATGTTATCAAAACCATTCATATGTAGGTGCATAACTATACAAACCTATCTCCTGGTCCTCTGTCTCCTAGGGTTTGTAATTTCCCAGGAGATTGCAGAAGTCAAGGACCTTGACTCCATGGCTGACTGAGGCATTTCTATTCTCTCTATGTTTCTTACAGGTCTCCTAAACCTCATGGCAGATGAACTGTCAGACATGTATTCTATACTTAGAGTATAACATGAAGAGGATAATGACATAGTCGAGTTCAAAGAGAAAGAGATCCATATGCAAGGCAAGCACTTGGAATTAGCTTTGGTGGAGGAATATTTCTTTCAAAAGACCATATAATTTCCTTGATTTGAAGTGGACACTACTGAAGACGTGGTCTCTAAAAAAGGAGGCAAGATTCAGTCAAATCGTACACAATATTTTCATAATTTAATTCCAACACGAGAGGGATAAGGAGAGGGTGATTGTGGGTGGACCAAGGAATTTTGATAATAAGCTATTGGTAGTGAAGGACATCAAACCTAAAGACACACCAACAAACATTAAACTAATACACAACATGTTTTGGATCTGGATGTATCACTTGTCGTTAGGGTACCAGTTAGATGAGGCAATTAGAGTGGTGGCATGTAAGATTGATAGAGTCATGCAGGTGAATAAAAAGGACTTGGGATGAGAGACAACATATAGGGTGAGGGTGGATATTGATATCACCAAACTGATTAGGGAGAAGGAAAAAATCCAAGATAACAAGGGAAACATGGTGTCAATTGAAATCCATTATGAATGCCTACCATCTTTCTACTATGTATGTCTGGTTATAGGTCATAATGAGAAAGATTGCAAAGATGAGGAGGAGGAGGAGTAACCAAGACCTAGGTTATGGGAGTCGTGGATTAAGGCATCACTTGCCAAACTGATCAAGGAGAATCTACTTGACCGTAAAAGTGGGAAGATGGAACTACAATTCATAACAAGACTGACGATGTCGCAATGGAGCTCTGACCATTGTTCCAATTAGGGATCTGGTGCAAAGGAGGAGATGGAGATAGATGGAATTAAAGAAGCAAGATAGAGAGGTGAGAGGGAGGAAGCTAAGGTAGAGTTAGAGGACATCACTTCCATGCAGGTGCTAGACCAAGTCTTCAAGCATAGGTAAGATAGGGACATGGAAGGGGATAAAGGAAGGAGTGAAGACAAGAAGGAAAAAGGGGAGTGGGTATAAAGACCACAAGAAGGAAGGATAGCTCGATAGATAGAAACTATGGTGGAAGAGAAGATGACTCCTCTCAGATCAAGGCAAGATGAAGCACCAAGAAAAATATCGAGTAAAAATAGGGGGAGAGTACCAAGCAACCACTAGAGACTATGGAAGAATGAATACCAAGTATATGTTTAATGCAGACATAGGATAATGTTATAAGAAAAGAGGAAATGAGCAATAAAGGTCAGTCATTATCATGACTTCTTTGGGACATAAGCATCCATACGTCAGTCTGTCTTCTATTAAACATCCAGTGGCAATGGATGAGGGGGCCCCAAAGTTTGATATCAAAAAAGGAGGTTCCACCTAACGTGAAGGTATAAATTATAGTTAAATCCTTGTAGGGGATCTAGAGAAAAAGGGTGTGGAGGAGGAGAAGTGTGACAAAGTGGTTTTTGGCTTAATTCCGAGGACGGAATTTCTTTTAAGGTGTGTAGGATGTGATGGAGTAGAACTCAATGAAAGCATAATATCCAGATTTTGATGCATTAATAATAGTGATATCATGTAAGATGTGTAATGCTTATTTAATAGATAATAAACATCAAATGATGTTCTAAAATTATGGAAAAATGCCAGTAAGTCTATAATCATGTTTATAATGCATATGATGTCAGATATGGTCATGTTGATGCACAAAAGCATATAATTTTATTAATATGACTAATTAGGGCTAATAACACTAAAGATGATGCAATTAATGCATGCATGCTTAATAACTGATGAAATTTACAGAGTAAGCTCATATCAGTATATGGAACCTCAGTTTTAATTATGAGATCATGATGATGAATAGAATCCATGTTATATGAAGATGAACCTTAATACATGTCATGAAACCATAATGTATGTTAATGATGTAACTTAGGGTTAATATATATGTGCACAAAATGACATGGAAGCTAATGATTCAGATAAGAACCATAATCTAGAGAATGACATCAGTATGATAATTCTTAGACAAGAATGCAAGTAAAAATGAGAATATCCTAATGAGTTAAGTAAACCCTAAAATGGATACAATTAGGGTTAAGATGAGATGTAAGATGATAAGAACCTGATGATAGTATATGATCTTGTCTTGATTAGGTTTAGCAAAGATGTAGTTGACATCAGGAATATGTGTGATGATTAGGATATCTCTTTGGAAGGTATGCCATTACCTCTTACTTGGCTTATTATACAATATGCTTGTGTTATATGTGTAGTAAAATACTTGGAATATGATATTGGATGAAATGATTGTTCTTGTATGATATGTTGCATACTTTTCCATACTTATTTCTATGAACACATGAAACATAATATATCTGTTCCATTATATCTAAGCACTTCAACTCTTTGGTAGTAAAGTGCTGGAAATAAGTACTTCAACTCTTTGGTAGTAAAGTACTTGGAAGTGATCCAACTCTTTGGTAGTAGATCACATTGTGAAATGATCCAACTCTTTAGTAGTAGATCATAAAGGCCTTAATGCATTCAACTCTCAGGTAGTAAATGCATGGATGATATAATGGAAAATGTGCTTAAAATATGTTTCTCTTTTGTTAATGAACATCTTTGTGCAAGTATATGCTTTTCTTATATTCTTCTGTTATTGCCAAGTATTAGTTTTATCTTATTGCCAAGATATGATGAGAGGTATGTAAAAGACACGTAGGCATACTCAGTACAATATTCTTGAATATTGTGCTGACGTGTACCGCTTGTAATCTTTTGTTTAGGTTGTGGTTATGCTCTTGAAGATTCATGATAGTTGTGAGTTGTGCGGCGAGCTGATGTACAGGTGGACCTGTTGTCTCAAGATCCTGTAGTTTAGTGGTAGTACATGTATATGTAGTAGTTTGCTGTTCAATATGTAATATCAAATGTTGTAATAATTCATGCTGTAATTATATGTTGAATGCTGAACATGTGTTGTGGTTTTATTATTGTTCATGTGCATGTGCTACTGATTGTTTCCTTTTGACTTCCTCTGATTTTCTTCTTCTTAGCCTTGCGTGGGGTGTTTAAATTGGGATTCTCGCTGAGGTGAGGGTTTCAATTTGGATGTCACACATCAGATTAAGTTTTAGAAAATCTGCAGACGTCACATGTGGTATCATAGCATGAACAATAGCAAAGCCTTGCATTTGCTCATTATGCAACTCAAAACTAAAGAACCTTGAACTTAACAATCTTTTAGGGTTAGATTAGTCATCTTGTAGAGACTAGATCTGACCTAGCCTCTAGGTTAGCACCTAGATGTCTGAGAACTAGGTCTAGACTGCTGCTTGTTGGATAGCAAGTCCTTATATGACATTCTTTCCTTGTAGTGCAGTGGTATGGGACGTTGCACTATTTGGAAATGGCGTACATCAAGGGAAGAGAAACCCTAGACATATGGCACTCATTGTCTAAAGTAGCTACACTAGTCTACCCCTTGTTCTCACCCTTTTCACTAGTTTTCATGACACTGTACTCTCTACTATGTTTGGGTCACTCATTTTCTAGATTTGGTTTTTGATTTCAATTGGATCGAACCTCGATAGTTTTCTCTGACGCTTGTTTTATCGGAGAAAAACTATATAATATTTTATTATGTATATGTATTACAAAAATGTGTCCCCACACATGTACGAGTAGGAGTTGGTCATGCAACCTAAGTGAAAGTGATGACATCAGTCTAGAAGAGAGAGTAGTTCTAGATTAGATGTCTAGAGCCTTTTTGATATATATGATAGATGGAATAGATGATATAAGTTTTGATGACATGATGTAAGTCTTACATAGATGATATAAGATGGTTATGCTGATTTATGTTGTCTTTGAGGACATGAGTTAGGTTTGAGGTTTTGAGATAAGTTTTGATGATGCAAGTAAATAGGATTTTATGAGATAATATATGTTAAGTTAAGACAGGGTTGTGAGTCAGCAAGAGCCTCAATCTCTTTTACGAAGGAGGACCTCTAGTGTTAGGACCAGTTTTGGGGTTAACTCCATAGAGAGTAAGACCCATTGGGAGAAGGTTAGACAACCTAAACTTCAAGATATGAGAATTCTGAGATGTGTGATATGATATGTCCTAAACTAGACTACTCCTGAGTGAATGAGTTGTGTTTCTTAATGCATGATTCCTATAGTCTTGTTGAACCCTAGATGTCCGTGGGAGGACCAAACCCTAGAGACAGAGAGAGGTTGGTTACATATGCATATGTGAACATGAAAATGAGTGCCTACCATCTCGGTGAGGGAGAGAGCCCAAGACCCTAGAGGAGGTAGCTATGTTAGTTTCTGTGAAACCTCATGATCGGGTTGGTGGTTTCCCACATAGGAATCTAGTGGTGTATATAAGAGAGTTTTGGTTAAGGATGTTGCATGGGTAGAAAGCTATGAAGAGTATATGATAGCATGTTTTGGTTTGTGCTTATGTGGCTAGAGCTTGGAAAGTAATCACTGGTGCCAATGAGGTAATCTGAGAACCCTGGACTAAAGTAGGGAAGATAAAGTTTTTGTTATGAGATACTCATAGAAATGAGTGAGCTCAAAGAGATTGAGCATGACACCACCCTCAGAATAATGGTTGGGAGAACCTCATTTGGACTAGATAAAGTTTTGATACATGTTTGTCAAGCCACTTGTATAAGTTTGTTTAGCACAACCATGATATAATAATTGTAAGGATGTGATCTAATCTTGACATGTGATATATAGATGTGATATGATGGAAACCTAGAGATGGTTTAATAGATATCATGCATAAATGGTTAACCACATACATGAATAATGATGATTGTACGAATTGTTGGTTAATCTAGTGATGAAGTCACTCATAAAGTTGGTAATCTAATATGAGGAAATGAAAATTAATGATAAACAATGAATGTGGTGCTAATGCTCAATAAAGATGTTGAATATTATCTGAAATATTAGCTCAATAATTTTTCGATGACACCTTGACATAATCGGTTAACTTTAGTTAACTTCTTTGGAACATGATAGTATGATGTTGAATATAATTGCGTGAGTTAAGATAAGGAAGCAACTCTAACATATGGGATATGTAATGACATAACCTAAGATTCTAAACCCTTGTTTGAGCCTTCTATGAAGTGAGGTTTCACCCTAGATGCTTTTGGAAACCTCCTAATGGTGGTTTGGATATGAGTATAGAACCTTGTTCTTGGATAGGTTGCACCTAGAGTAATGCACTACATATGGATGAAGATTTTTTGGTTTACTTTCGAGGACGAAAGTTCTTTTAAGATTTATATGATGTGACAAAGTGGTTTTTGGCTTAATTTTGAGGATGGAATTTCTTTTAAGGTGTGTAGGATGTGATGGAGTAGAACTCAATGAAAGCATAATATCCAGATTTTGATGCATTAATAATAGTGATATCATGTAAGATGTGTAATGCTTGTTTAATGGATAATAAACATCAAATGATGTTCTAAAATTATGGAAAAATGCCAGTAAGTCTATAATCATGTTTATAATGCATATGATGTTAGATATGGTCATGTTGATGCACGAAAGCATATAATTTGATTAATATGACTAATTAGGGCTAATAACACTAAAGATGATGCAATTAATGCATGCATGATTAATAAATGATGAAATTTATAGAGTAAGCTCATATCAGTATATGGAATGTTAGTTTTAATTATGAGATCATGATGATGAATAGAATCCATGTTATATGAAGATGAACCTTAATACATGTCATGAAACCATAATCTAGGTTAATGATGTAACTTAGGGTTAATATATATGTGCACAAAATGACATGGAAGCTAATGATTCAGATAAGAACCATAATCTAGAGAATGACATCAGTATGATAATTCTTAGACAAGAATGCAAGTAATAATGAGAATATCCTAATGAGTTAAGTAAACTCTAAAATGGATACAATTAGGGTTAAGATGAGATGTAAGATGATAAGCACTTGATGATAGTATATGATCTTGTCTTGATCAGGTTTAGCAAAGATGTAGTTTACATTAGGAATATGTGTGATGATTAGGATATCTCTTTGGAAGGTACGCCATTACCTCTTACTTGGCTTATTATACAATATGCTTGTGTTATATGTGTAGTAAAATACTTGGCATATGATATTGGATGAAATGATTGTTCTTGTATGATATGTTGCATAATTTTCCATACTTATTGCTATGAAGACATGAAACATAATATATCTGTTCCATTATATCTAAGAACTTCAACTCTTTTGTAGTAAAGTGCTGGAAATAAGTACTTCAACTCTTTGGTAGTAAATTACTTGGAAGTGATCCAACTCTTTGGTAGTAGATCACATTGTGAAATGATACAACTCTTTGGTAGTAGATCATAAAGGCCTTAATGCATTCAACTCTTAGGTAGTAAATGCATGGATGATATAATGGAAAATGTGCTTAAAATATGTTTCTCTTTCGTTAATGAACATCTTTGTGCAAGTATATGCTTTTCTTATATTCTTCTGTTATTGCCAAGTATTAGTTTTATCTTATTCCCAAGATATGATGAGAGGTATATAAAAGACACGTAGGCGTACTCAGTGCAATATTCTTGAAAATTGTGCTGACGTGTACCGCTTGTAATCTTTTGTTTAGGTTGTGGTTATGCTCTTGAAGATCCATGATAGTTGTGAGTTGTGCGGAGAGCTGATGTACAGGTGGACCTGTTGTCTTACGATTCTGTAGTTTAGTGGTAGTACATGTATATGTAGTAGTTTGCTGTTCAATATGTAATATCAAATGTTGTAATAATTCATGTTGTAATTATATGTTGAATGGTGAACATGTGTTGTGGTTATATTATTGTTCATGTGCATGTGCTACTGATTGTTTCCTTTTGACTCCCTCTGATTTTCTTCTTCTTAGCCTTGTGTGGGTTGTTTAAATTGGGATTCTCACTAAGGTGAGGGTTTCAATTTGGACGTCACACATCAGATTAAGTTTTAGAAAATCTGAGAACGTCACCGGAAGGGTCATTAGGGGAGGAAGGAGAATAGAGTCACTAGACGCAGGTGTTAGAATGAAGTGGGGAAAGAGATGGGTAAGAAAAATAAAGAGGTGTGGGAAGTAAGAGAGGGATAAGTTTGTTGATGGAGGACAATGAGGGTGAGAAGGATGGGTATGGTGGGGTCAAAAGGGAAAAGGGGGTCACAATATTCACATCTACAATTGGCAAGCAAGTAGTGGGTTCTTTTCATGACTAGGCCAGTGAAGGGAAATGTAAATTATATGTTTGAATGTCCACGGGTTGGGCAGCCCTGGTACGGTAAACTCTCTCAAACTAAGCTGTTTGAGAGAGATGCTTGGGTTTTTGTTCGTTATTATGATGATGTTGAGTAGTCACAACCAGGAGAGTGTGAGAAGAAGGTGTGTCTTTAAGAATGGGTTTGGGGTGAATAACAATGGATGGTCAGGTGATTTGGGACTTTGGTGGCAAAGGAAACAATGTAACAAATAAATCTTTCTTGGATCATCACACATGTGAAGAGATTGGAATAGCTGAATAGGTAGACATATTTTGCTTTGTTTGCCTCTATGGAGGGCCATTGGTATGGGACAAGACGCATACATGGGAACTGATTAAAAACATATACAAATATTTTGATTGGACAAAGGTATCTGACGAACACTTAAATGAAATCATTTTTGATTGGGAAAATCAAGGAGGTGAACCATATAATGAGTGGCAAATGAGGAATTTTTGGGAGGCCATTGACACATGTAATCTTGTTGATTTTAGGTCTATAGGGTGTAGACTCACATGAAGAAAAGGGATGGGGGTAGACAATCTTATTCTAGAGAGGCTAGACCATTTCTTGGAAGATAGAGCATGGTGTGACATCTTCAATTTGAAATGATTTAGACATTATAGGATTAACAATTCTACTCATGGAAAGATCATGGTTTGGGCAGTGAGGAATGCACATAGGGATGGAGGGAAAATGATATTCTTATTTGAGATGCTTTGGTTGTCATCTCCCAAATGCAAGTCAGTGATTGAGCACACATGGAGCAGTGACCCATGTTGTGGCCCACATCAACAGCCAGAGGTGTATGAAGAGAGACTGAGCTCGTGGGAGACTGCCACTTTTGGCAACATGAAAAAGTGAATCCAGGGAAAAAAGTTAGGGTGGGCCCAAAACAACCCCCCGTCATAGGAGATGAAAGAAGGGGATAAGAACAAACAATATTCATGACAAACATTATCCATAAAAGAAGGAGGAACACAATTTAAGGGATCTTTAATGAGGAGGAAAACTGGATGACAAATGTAATATCCTCAATTTTGATAAAATTGAATTAAGCCATGAATTGTTAAGTATTTTCCTCAATGGAAACATTAATAGAATATTAATGTCTTACACTTTTTGGCATGGATGCACAAGACAAAGTAATTAAATATTTAATGCATGAATCAACTAGCAATATCTTTATGAATTATTGATAAAAAAATGAAATATTGGACATGTTTCTCAAAGAAAATTAAGTATGTGGTGTTTTTGATAATTAAAAGAACAACTATCTAGCCACTATTGGAAACACAGTGTTTGAGGAAACAATTAGCATTGTTCTATTTTAGTGGTGGATGTACTCAAAAAAATTTATGGAAAGAAGAATATTCTAGAAGATTGGGAAAAGGACATTTCATAATGGTAATTAATGGAAGGATCAAAAGAAACAAGTTTTAGTATATGAGAGGTATGCCCATGAAATTCGATATAATTTGGGAAATGTTTTTATAAGTTCCTATATTTTATTTAAGAAACATATCAAATATAAAGAGAAAGGGAAATCAGATTAGCCAATAATGTGCGAAGAATTTTGTGTCTAACAAGAAATGTTGATTTTTGGTTTAGAAAATATGTTAAAGGAAGATAAAGAGAGAGAAAGATGGGAGTTTACTTAGTGATGTTTCGTGGACATCATGGTGTGACCCTCACACATATCAATAAACAAACTATCTTTTGGTAAAGGAAAAGAAGGAGGCAGGTGGGAAGCCTTTATTGGAAACCAACTCGATGAGGCATTTAGCAGGGAAGGTTGGTGTAAGGTTAATGTATATATATATATATATATATATATATATATATATATATATATATATATATATATATATATATATATATATATATATATATATATATATATATATATATATGGATATGGGTCTTAAACCTTCTCATTGAACGTATCTTCCTGCTTCCTTCTTCATCATCACCCTCTCTATAACCGTAATTACATTAATGTTAGGAGTTGTGGGAGCCCCATACTTAGGGGCGTTGTAATCCTGGTCTGGGTAGGCTGTGGAGGATCTCTGTATGGGTTGTGGTTATCCGATCCTTCCTGATTCAATGCAAAAGAGGAGACATGCATGTACTGGTGATTGCAAGGACATGGAGGTGGTGGGATCCTTCTCCTTCCATGGTTTCTTGGCACCCTGGGTATGTTGGATGGTGGCATTAGGTCTTCCTCTACTCTGCAACCTCTACGCATCATATGGAGGGTCTCTGTGAGGGTTGTGGACCCCTCCATCCCTGTCTGATCTCGCAAAACTAGAGAGAAAACTCCTTGCCATCTCGCACACCTATCGAGGCTCAACCTCATCATCTGTGACCTGCCTGAGACCCCCAAAAAATATCCAACACCGGTTATCGATGGCAGCACCCTCAGATAAAGTGGTTGCATCATCATTTGTTCATTTCTACAAACCAGGGTCAATCACCATGTGTAGTGCCTGGTTCACGTGATCTTGACCACAACCACCTTTGGTAAATGACCTTCTGAGTCCAAGGTGGAAATGAGGGGAGCACAGGGATCTTGACCAATCCCTCGATCGGTGAGAACGGTGAGACGAGTTAGTAGTTCTACTATCAGGGATGTACGTTGTTGCCATCACAAGATTAGGGAAGGGTTAGAACAAAAAGACCTAGATACCCTAACCCAAACACATATATAATGAGGGTACTACTAACTTTTCACATGTTTTAAGAGTTGGTCATTTTATATTGCAAATATATTGGGTTTTGCTGATGTGTCCAAGTGCGACTGGCTATATAAAGGATTATCTTGTGTAAATCATAACTAAATATTGGTAACTCAGATTGAAACAAATAATATATGGAGATTGATCTAAAGAATATGTAGAATGAAAATATAATATGTTTGAAACCTAAATATGAATGAAATATTTTAAAATTAGTACAAATATTAGTTTACATGATGATTAGTATATAAAAACCATAGATTTGGGTAATAACATGTTGAATATGGTAAAAATATCTCTTTTATGCTATTATTTGACATTTTGGACTGTATAGTAATCTAACATGTTATGATCGTAATGGGTGAAAAACTAGGTTTTGTAGAGTAGATGGTCTTTAACATGTTTAATTAATACCTTGAAAATCAATTATGTAATTTGTTATAACCTTAATATAACTAATCTGATATGTGTGTTAATAATGAAATAACATGGTAGATATAATCTTCATGGAAACACCTAATATGAATTAGAGTTCTTCAGTCATTAAAATGATAATCAAGGGTATTAGGGTCTTGAAGCATAATTCTAATGTTGAATTGATGCTAAGGAAAACTAAAACCCTAATTTAGGGCCGAGTTGGGTCTAATGTAATTAATGTGTTGGTGACACTTTAGAATTTACCTAATGCAGATTATATGATGATTGCTTGATTTGCCTTCTTGATTGGATAATGTCCTTAGAGAATGTTTGCATAACCTACATGGCTCACCATTGAGGTACATGGTTACACTTATGATTACATGTATCTACTTCCGACGTTTGCCGAGGTTTCTCGAAGATTGAATTAACGATATCTATTGGATATTTATTTATTTAATGCAAATTACAAATCCCCTATGAGTATCACATAAAGTAAATAATAATATTATAAATCCTAGGCTGATGTATATCAAAGGGTGATGCACACGAGCCTTAGAGGGGACAATGATCATGCCCAAGATAATATATCCAGTAAGGGTTGGGATATGTAAAGAATACGCTAGTTCTTATTGTTGACTTGAGAGTTATAGATTGTTCATATTTTGATAATGAATTAACATTTCATTCATATGTATCTAATATGGTTGCTTAAGATTGATTTCAGGATTTAGGTACCTGAAAAGGATCAAATTACATAAGCCCTAGCTTGTCCAAGTCAAAAGCAATGCAAGTGTGCAATTTGGGAAATAACTCCAAACCACCATAGAATATTTTTTAATCATTAATATTGATGATATGACTTATAATTAAGATGAGGCAAAACCAGAGACACTAAATTCCAACATTTGATCACTCAAAAATCATTTTGAAAAATTTGTCACAACAACTTTGTCGGTCGAGTTTGGATCTCGACCGACCAGTGATGGATTTTTAGAAATGGATCAATCGGTCGAGTTTTACACTCATAGAACTCGACTAAACGACTCAATGACAAAAATTGATATTGACTGATCGATTGAGTTTCCTAGAACAAACTCGACCTATAGTTTGAAAATTGGCTTTATCGGTTAGTGGATCATTCGAGTTACCTTTATTGAAACTCGATCGAATGTATTGTATGAAAACATAGATAAAAGTGTTTCCAACCATTGGAGAGTTTTTAGAAAAGAAGATATATCCATTGTAGGTTGTAAAATGGCTATTTTTCATTCTTATGTGATCCCACACTCAAAGGAACACTCCCAGCTATAAATAGGACCTCTTGGAGTTCATTACAAGGTTTTTCATCCATGCTATCCTTGGTCCTTGCTATAGTTGAGTGTGCTACAAGACTTTTAGCCCTTTTCTCTCTTTCACTTACAAAGCATTTCATGATTATGTGTGAGTTAGGCATGTTGTAAGAGAGCTACCTCCATATTATCTTGTAAATCTCTCTATCTTTCCATCTTCCCAGTCCCCTTTCTCAAAGAGCAAAGGATGAAGTGATCTTCTCCGAGTGAAGGAGGAGTTGCTATTCTTATTCAAGGTTTAAGAAGGTGTGAATATCTTCTCTAAGTGAAGGAGAAGGACAAGGCGGAAGATTAAAGAAGAGTGGGTAATTCGTGCGAGGACAAAGACTTGATGTAAGTGTGGGTAAGTCCTTGGTGAAGGATGAAGACATCTTGATGAAGTGGGTAAGTGCTTGTGTAGGTGAAAAACTCATGGCTTGAATAGGTTAGTCCTTGGATGTATGGTGGTCTTCTTGTATCTTTTATAATGCAATATAAGTATACATGGGTTGCAAAGTCTTAGCGGTTGACCTCTCTAGGTAGTGGATTGACGGTCTCCTAGTTTGGAGATTGGAACCACTCTAACCACCTTGTCCAAGTGTTTGTTTTAATCTCTCTCATCCTTTATATGCTTGTTTAGATAGAACTTCAAATTGAGTTTTAACATTTGGCTCCAATTGAAATAATTTGAAGGTCTAACTATTCTTGTGAGAATTTTTAAGCTCTATTCACCCCCTTTAGAGCCCTAGATCCAACACTTATTTGCAATATCTGTTTCTTATTATGTGCTCAATGTTAGTTGCACACATTGTCGTTGCACCCCACGTATACAATATAGTAATATGCTGACCACATTTTGTTTGTCGGCGTTTTAAGTATATCACATGATAAAAGACATGAAGAATAAGATGAAAGATATCAAAGGTATTAAATCTATACCAAGGAGGACTAGATAGATGATACTTCTTCTCAATATGTATTAGTTACATGAGGTATATCATTTTACAATTTATAAACGATAATTGAAATTGTTTTCTATTATTTGATATTTGACTAATACTGATCCTTGGGAATATAGGTAATGGCTCTAGACTTGAAGGTATTTCCTTATTTGGGGGACTGAAAGTGAGGTTGTTACTTTTGGTATAAAAGCTCCATGTTTTTGAAATGATATTTAATAGTTTATAATTTCAAGTAATTTGTTGAAATATGAGGAAATTATTAGGACATTTTCTAAAGACTGAGGTGTTTAGAAGGGACCATGACTGAGGGCTAGCAAAGTTTTCCTCCTGCACTACTATTCAGTTTACGGGGACTCACTGACTCGTGCATCCTGGTTGGCCAAAGTTGGATGATTTTACCTGAAGTACAATACCTTTAGGATTTCTTCTCACCTCTTTCGTCCACTTCTCATCGTCTAGCTCAATGAAACCTGAAAAAAACTTATCTCCTCATCTCAAGTTAGGTTTTTTTTTTATGAAGAACTAGGATTAAGGAATCCTCCACAAATTAATGTACACATAATGAAATAATAATGTACATTTACATGTAGAAATTATAATGTACTTGTAAATATGGAAATAACAATTTACATGTAATGAGGAGATGATAATGAACCTAAAATGTGGATAAAGTGAAGGAAAGAATGTTTTATTGGTTTTCCTTGTGTGGGTAACCTTAGATGGAAGTAGGGTTGAGTTGGGAAGGCTCTAGTTGGTCAAGGGTCACAAAAACTCTAAGAGGTAGGCTATAGTCCCTAACTATAACCCTAAAACCCTAACCATAAGAAATAGGAGTAGTGTGGTTGTATGCAACACCACCCATATGAACCTTACAAAGGAATAAGGAAGATATAAGTAAATGAGTTAAGTGGCTTAGTCCCCCATGCATGTGTGCGTGTGGAAAAATACATTAATGAGAAAAGTTTTAAGAAACTTGAGAACAACACATTGTGTGAGAATAACTTGTTCAACTATCTATGATGGATGTATGTGAAACATGGGGGATGTAAGATCAATTCATTGTCGCATGCTTATGTCAGTGGAAAGTTCACATTAAGTCGATAAGTGATCTATAAATATGTAGCATCCATTATAGGGCCCACCCTAGATAAAGGGATCCCCAAATGAATACTACAAAAATGGTGTTTCCATTGAGAATACGTTGAGAAGTGAGAAATCAAAATTCATGAATATATATATATATATACATATATATACATATATATACCTATATATATATATATATATATATATATATATATATATATATATATATATATATATATATATATATATATATATGAGAAACATAAGTAATAGTCATACGTCAAAATGGAAATATGAATATAAGATTCTCATTGCCTTACTGCTATCTCTAGAAGTTCAGTCATTCTATAAATGACTGTGAACCAAGCCTGGATGGGGAGGCTGTTAAAGAGGCAAGACCAGATGGGAAGGCCAATGGAATACCAAGCCTGTATAGGATGGTATATGAAATGTCAAGCTCGGATGGGAAGACCGGAATAATAAAAAGCCCCAAAGAGAAGGTATGGAAGTCCATTGGGACTAAAACCCCATGAGAGGGTATTCTAGACATTGAGAAAACAAGGGTTGAGAGCTTATAATAATAATAAAGATGCAAATGTGAAACCTATAGGGCTAGTGTTCCAACCTTGGGTAGGTCAACCCAAGAGTGGGAAAAGGACCTATAGGGAAGGCAAAACCTTAGACCTTGGAGTCAGGTTGTGTCTAGAGATCCCAAGTTCCTCCTATGAGCTAAGAAGGCACCTTAGGTTATGGCCTTCCCTAGAAAGGTAAGTTGAATTATTCAATTTAAATATTGAGGTAATCATGAATGTCACCTAATATATAATATAAAAGCACATATATTGAGTATGATTATTTGAACCCAAGTATGCCATCTCTGAGGAACATGAGGAAAAGTTACTATGGAAGTGTTGACCGTATGTGACCGAGTCTTGAAGAGAAATATTGCCATGAGTTCAATGAGGGGACATAAAGTGAAGGATGAGCATCATAAGAGATGGAGGAATCTGGTTTAAAGAATTACATATGAAAATAATGTGTTATAAATGAACCCTTGGGAAAGATCAAGCCCGAAGTTAATCCTAAGGTCAAGTAGGGAGTACTAAAGGTGCATGGACCAATGGGATTAGGAGTTGATTGATCTGCGAATGCACAAGACCATCTGGTCAAGAGGTAACAACTATGTTTGCCCAAGCCCCATGTCTCAGGAGATTAGCTACCTGCATGATGTTCATGTGGCCAATGGGTAAATGTGAGGGGCAGTCCCTAGATGCATCAGGATGAGATCACTCCAAAAGTACCTATACCCATAGAGACCTCAAGGAAATGGCTAAGGCTCAAAGTGCCTGAGGTTGTAAATGTAAGAGATACAAAGAAGTCATGTAATAATGGAAGAAATTGTGTACAAACTCCAGAGTGAAAAAAGAGGGATATTTGACTTCATGAAATATAAGAATATTGTGGAATTAAAAAGTAAGCATGGTTTAGAGTTATGTTAAGAATGATTCAACCTAAAGCATGGGAATTTGAGGTAATGTGTGGATATACCATCTCTTCTCTTGTAATGAGGTGAACATTGTGCTTGGGCTGCAGTCAAGTGCGTATTTTATCCCATTATGAGTGAGAGATATTGGGTAGACACATTGACATGTGCGTATGAATACTTTAAGTTGAACTTAATGACATGGTCTAAAATAGGGGGACCCTTATGGAATAAAATGAATAATACGTTGAAAATCTAGGTGAAAAGGTAATCACCAATTGGAATTGAGATCATAAATGAAGGTAAAGACACTAAGAGATGGGATCATGTAAATACTAAGGATGTGGATATATCTTGAATTGGATTCAAGTATTGATCCTAGTAATGATGTAAGAGAATTTGCATATTAATAAAAGATGTTAAAGATATCTAAGTAGGGTTGCTAACCCTATGTTTTGGGACTAAGATGAGTTCTCATTCACCTTAATATGATTGGGTGTGAATTGTTTAGAAAAAATTCCTTTTAAGGAGGGGTGAATGTAATATCCTCAATTTTGATAAATGAATTAAGCCATGAATTGTTAAGTATTTTCCTCCATGGCAGCATTGTCAGAATCTTATTGTTTTACAGTTTGTGGCATGGATGCACAAAACAAAGAAATAAGAGATGTAATGCATGAATCAAATAGCAATGACTTTGTGAATTATTGTAAAATAGAAATATGAAATATTAGACATGTTTCTAAAACAAAATAAATTATGCGGTGTTTTAAATAGTTTAAAGAAGAACTATCTAGCCATTATTGGCAACACGGTGTTTGAGGAAACAATTAGCATTGTTCTAATTTAATCATGGATATACTGAAAAAAGTAATGGAAAGAAGAATATTCTAGAAGATGGGAAAAAGGACATTTCATAATGGTGATTAATGGAAGGTTCAAAAGAAATAAGTTTTGGTATATGATAAGTATGCCCACAAAATATATATAATTTGGGAAGAGTTTTTATGAGTTCCTATATTTTATTTAAGGAATATATCAAATATAAAGAGAAAGGGAAATAAAATTAGCCAATAATGTGCCAAGATTTTTTTATGTTTTTCTTGTTGGCTTTTGTGTCAAACAAGCAATATTGATTTTTTGTTTAGAAAATATGTTAAAGGAAGATAAAGAGAGAGAAAGATTGGATTTTACTTAATGATGTTTTGTGGACATCATGGTGTGACCCTCACACATATTAATAAACAAACTATCTTTTGGTAAAGTAAAAGAAGGAGGTAGGCGACAAGCCTTTATTGGAAACCAACCCGATGTGGCATGTACCAGGGAAGGTTGGCATAAGGTTAATGTATATATATATATATATATATATATATATATATATATATATATATATATATGCATATGGGTTTCCAACCTTCTCATTGAACGTATCTTCCCCCTTCCTTCTTCATCATCACCCTCTCTGTAACTCTAATCACATTAATGTTAGGAGTTGTGGGAGCCTTGTACTTAGGGGCGATGTAACCCTGGTCTGGCTAGACTATGGAGGACCTCTGTGTGGGTCGTGGTCATCAGATCCCTCCTGATTCAACACAAAAGCAGAGATGGGTGTGTACTGGTGGTTGGAAGGACATGAAGGTGGTGGGATCCTCTTCCCACCATGGTTTCTTGGCACCCTAGATATGGTGGATGGCAGCATCAGTTCTTCCTCTGCTCTGCGACCTCGACATGACGCGCTAATGGGTCTTTGTGAGCGTTGCAGACCCCTCCATCCCTATCCAATCTCACACAACTATAGATAGAACTCCTAGCCATCTCCTATACATAAGGATGATCGACCTCATCATCTGCGGCCTGGCTTAGACCCCTAGAAAAATCTCCAGCACCAGTTATCAACGACAACACCCTCAGATAAAGTTGATGCGTTGTCATTTGTTCATTTCTACAAACCAGGGTCAACCACCAGGTGTAATGCCTGGTTCTCATGATCTTTACCGCCGCCACTTTAGTAGAGGACCTTGTAAGTCAAGGAGAAAAGGTGGGGGGTACATGGATCTTGACCCAGCACTCGGTGGGTGAGAACGACAAGGCGAGTTAGTAGTTCCACCATCATGGTGGTGCCTTGCCACCGTCACAAGATTAGGGAAGGGTTAGATTGAAAAGATGAAGATACCCCAACCCAGACACGTAAGTAATGAGGGGACTTTTGACTTTTTGCATGTTTTATGAGATAGATGTTTTGTATTGCAAATATATTGGGTTTTGGTAATGTGTCCAGTTGCAATTGGCTATATGAAGGATTATCATGTGTAAATCATAACTAAATAATGGTAACTTAGATTGAAACAAATAATATATGAAAATTGATTAGGAGAATACATATAATCCAAATAAAATGTGTTTGAAACCAAATTATGAATCTAATTTACAAAAGTAGTTCAAAGATGAATTTACATGATGATTACTATATAAAAACCCTTGATTTGGGTATTAACATGTTGAATATGGTAAAAATCTCTCTTTTATGCTATTATCTAACATTGTGGCCTATAATAGTAATCTATCACGATTATGATCATAATGGGTGAAAAACTAGTTTTTCTAGAGCAGATGTCTTTAACATGTGTAATTAAGATCTTGAGAATTAATGATGTAATTTGTTCTAACTTAATATAATTGAACTGATATACGTGTTCCTAATGCAATAACATGGTAGATATAATCATCATGGAAACACCTAATATGAAGTAGGGTTCTTAATTCATTAAAATGATAATCAAGGGTATTAGGGTCTCGAAGCATAACTCTAATTTTGACTTGATTCTAAGGAAAGCTAAAACCCTAGTTTAGGGTCGAGTAGGGTCTAATGTAATTAATGTATTTGTGACACTTTGGAATTTATCTAATGTAGATTATATGATAATTTATTGATTAACCTGCTTGACTAGATACTATGCTTATAGAATGTTTTCATAATCTGCATGGCTCACCATTGAGGTACGTGGTTATGCTTATGATTACATGTATCGAATTCCAACATTTGCCGAGGTTTCTCAAAGATTGAGTGAATGATATATGTTGGATGTGAATTTATTTCATGCAAATTATAAAGCCCCTATGAGTATCACATAAAGTAAATAATAATATTCTAAATCCTAGGCTGACATATATCATGGGTTGATGCACGCGATCCTTGGAGGGGACAATGATCATGCCTAAGAAAATATAACTAGTAAGGATTAGGATATGTAAAGAATATGCCAATTCTTATTTTCAATATTTGGTGCTTATTATGTGATCATGTTAGTTTCAAACATTGTGGTTGCACACCATATACACAATATAGTAATATGTTAACCACATTTTGTTTGTCGACATTTTTGGTATATGTTTCACATGATAAAATACATGAAGAATAAGATCAAATATATCAAAGGTATTAAAGGTATACCATGGAGGACTAGATAGATGATACTTCTCATCATTAGGTATTAGTTCCATGAGGTATATCATTTTACAATTTGTAAATGATAATTGAAATTTCTCATCAATAGGTATTTTCATACTTATGAGACTGAATAATAGTTTTCGCATCTGTTGGAATGATATGACTGTTGAATTAGTATATGTATCAGACAAACTCTAGAATTATGTTGTTTTATGTGTTCATGAAACATGTGTGTTTCTTTCTCAAGTAATGTATCCATCGTATGATGCCATGTAGGGATGTGTCAAATCACACTACTCATTCTGAGAATCCCTCGTGCTACTAGTATCTAAATGGTCCCCATTAAAGTGGGTCCTTAGCCTTGAGCGTACCCACTCGCTTGTACTCTATACTAATTATGGTTTTAATAATCCTAAGGTAAAACAAGGGTAATAACTTCAACTTGGTTTCCCTCGAGACCTATCTAGAGAAAATAAAATTTTAACCTTAGTGAATATTTGTATAATCAGTTTTACCAACGTCTGCTCAAGTAGTAACATCTTGGTAGAATTTTGCTACAACAATGATAGTGGTATTTGTTGATTTCGTATTTTATTATGTCTAAACCTCATGTCAAGGGAAAATGCATTTCCTCACTTTTCAAATTTTAAATATTTACATAAATTTAAACTTTTTTTGAAAATCAAGTAGGTCTTTTAAATATTTAAGCATCATTAACAATACTAACTAAAAATTAGGTCCATTTTTTAAAAATTTAGATATTTTTTAATAAACTTTTTAGAAAGTCAAATACCATTTAAAAAGCTCAATATTAATTAAAATTGAGACCTTTTTTGTAAATCATACACCTAGTTCAAATGTCAAATGTCATTGTATATCCAAACATTTTTCAAAAGTCAAATCTCTGCTTATGAAGATAGTTCTTTATAAAAACTTTTTACAAATAAAATATCTAAAAAATCATATTATTAAATTTATTCTCAAAATTAAATGTTTAAATATATATGGATATTTTTTGAAAAGCCAAGTCTCTATTTGAGTTTTAATGTTTCTTTTAGTCCATACCATTTTAAGAATTTTGAGTGCCATTCAAAGATAAAATGATTATGGAAGGTCAAATCATTTTGAACACTCAAATATCTCTTTTAAATTTCAAACATTTTCTAATCTTTTGGGAACATTGGTACTATACTTATTTATCTCGCTTTACGATTGTAGGTAAAAGGATAATCAAACTCATTACAATTAGGTGTAAAATGAACGCCATTACAAGAAAATCGTAGGAATTACATCTTGTAAACATGAGGGGTTTGACTTTAATACCTAAGCTATTCAATAGGGCAATGTGGATACTTGGACATAGCGTCATCTTCAATATTCCATCTCCTTGTAATTTTTTAAATCATAACAGTCCATTTTTTCTTCATTACCTTATTTATGAGAGAAAACCATATATTTTAAATAGGATAATCAGTAGGGAAATTTAAAATGGCATGTATGTAGATATTAGGTCTATTTTGATAATAACTCTTGGCGAGCGAAGAGGTGATGATTGTTGTAGAGATAAATAGATAGAAACTGTCTCATCAACTATAACAAAGTTAGACAAAACAACATTGTCCAAGCATCAATGCACTCATGATCACGTGCTATAGTTGAAATATGAGAATGTCCATTATTAACATAAGCATATGTATTTATCTTTATCCACCCAAAAAGTGGATGAAGCCAATTGTGCTCAATAGGAATATCAAGCCAGTTGGTAGTTGATTAAGTAGTAGTTTCACATGCTAGTTCTACATTAGCGCAAATCTTTCTAATCAAGCGATAAAAAAGAATATGATCATTATTGAAAATAAAACTATTCTTGGGTTT
This sequence comes from Alisma plantago-aquatica, assembly GCA_963693085.1. Classification (NCBI taxonomy): domain Eukaryota; kingdom Viridiplantae; phylum Streptophyta; class Magnoliopsida; order Alismatales; family Alismataceae; genus Alisma; species Alisma plantago-aquatica. The sequence goes on along the minus strand of OY856413.1, from coordinate 522,553,378 downwards.
CTAAACTTTAATATAGGATATAACATATACTCTAACTATTGTGATATCAAACTATGAGCATATCCATGTCTAGGTATTAAAATCATAGATGAAGAAGTCAGGCATGACATTGGTAATATGTGGTTTGTGTCAGATATTTAGTGCATAATAAAAGTTTCGTAGGACATGCAAGGTATCTTCCTAGGCATGATTACATCTCTTACAAGAAATATCTTCTTCAAATGATGTTGAATCCATTAAAAAATTATCATTAGGGCTTGATGGGCTACAAGCCAAATTAAAGTGGTATAGTTAGCAAGCATCTTTGTCTTCTAGATAATGTCCCATGGACTAATTTATCCTTGAGATATATCTTGAGTGAGAATCCATAAGATGATTTACTTGTATAGTTGGCTGATGTTTCATGATTCCACGATCTGGTGACAATTTCAGTATTGTCATGTGGAACATGAAGACATATAATCTTATCCACTTTCTTAGTTGGTAAATTGGTTAGTAGAAAAGTTGTTGTCACGGAACCGGAATCCAAGTCCCATGAACCAAACGTATACCAAAGGCGATATGCGGAACCGTAAAGCTTAGCACACATGAACAGATAACAAGATAAAGGCACCAACATAATCTCAACAATCAACAAGATATATTAAGAAACATCATTATATTACATGATTTGAATTACATGTTCAAGAGTCACATTGTACAAGTCTGCTCATGTATACTATATCTGGATCTTACAACAAGTACACCTAGCATAGCTCACCAAGCCCATCAGCCTTCTAGCCATCTCTGAACCTAAAAACAACATATGAGAAATTGGGTCAACACACGAGGTGTTGAGTATGGGGCTGAAACATACACATATATATAAGTTTTGCATAATTTTGAAAAGATTTCAAGACTAAACGAACAAGAATAAACATGTTAATTGTTTAAGAAATGCGAAACCATATTTTATGTCATTTCACTCCATTATACCAACAATATCAAACATGTTTAAGGCCTTTGACCATCTTCCCGTCGGAAGGGTCCGTAAGGGTGCTCAAGCTTAGCTAACCCTTTTATACGAGAGGGACCCCAAGGTCGTAACCAAGAGCCCTTTATCAACTATATTATAATGGAGTTCCAAATATATATGTGTTCAAGTTATAAAACAGACGAAGCAAACATCGAGTATGACATAGCAATACTACATGGCAATATTTGAGAAAATAGACAAACAAGCATATAATATATGTCTTTTCAAGCAAGAAAGTGGTAGTCATATAACTAGATAAGGCCCATACCTGATTTAGAGATTCATAACCTAACATATCCCTCACCATCTAGCCTCATGCCAAACCTGATTAATCAACAAGATTACATATATGCATTAGATTCTCATCATTAACCCTAATCAGATGCATTTTAGGGTTTGGCCAAGATGGGTTCCAAGGTTGGTTATTGGTTCATTAGGTGACCTTATACTGATTTAGAGTCCATCATGATGCTGTGGTTCAAGTTTCATGCCATTATAACGTTCCATGCTCTTTCTACAATCATGACAAGGTTTAAGGCATTCACATGCATTCTAGGGTTAAAAGGCTCACACAAGGGCACCCTAGATCATGATTCATCGAGTCAAGGGGTCTAGATCTAAAAGATGATCTATATCAGCAATATTAAGTCATTAGAAACATATGACAAGATTAAGTGGATGTCCATTAGCAATAAGATTAGCAATCTAGGGCAAAGTTCAACATTATTGTCCAAAGTAGGCACATATGTACAAAAAGGAGTAATTATGATCAATAGGGATGATTAGGGATCCCATGTAGTTCCAAGGTGTACAACATTTATTGAAGAGGGTACAAGTGTATATAAGATTCAAGATTTATCATAAGGATGCATTACATTGGTCATCATAGTCAAAGATACTATTTTAGCAAAACAGGAGAACTAAGAGGAAAATCAGGTCATGAAATTATTTCTAGATGATAGATCTTTTCGAGACGATTAAAACAGTATATGGGATTGTACTTTTGGCCAAAGGAATTGGGAACTATCGATTTTAGAAAAATACCAATCCAACTATAGGTGTTACCTTGATTGGGCCTTGGCCGTCCATGAGTGATGGGCCTCCGGCCTTGCTGGTCCAAGCCCAAGCGGGTGTCTTCCCCTTCCTCATGATCATCACGTATCCTCTGTTTCCCGAACGGAACAGGAGAGACCTGTAGGACGGCGCCCAGCCTTCGCAGGGGCCCTGCGCCCATGGAAAACCGTGGAGAAGCGGGTCGGAGGTCCTCCGCGACTACTAGACGGGACCTTTGCGCTGAGGGCTCGCGGATGCCTACTAGCACCTCCCCAAGGGGGTTCTGGGCAGGAGCAGTAAGAAGGCAGGGGAACGCTGGCGCAAGAGGAAGAAGGAGGCAGGAGACGATGGCTAGCGGCGGGGGGGGGGGCTTATGGAAGTGACCATGTCGGCCGCGGAATTTCGCCCTCGTGCTGGCCTCCGGAGCACGGTTTGGGAGGAGCAAGCCACCTGCAGCGATGGCCATTGCCGTCACACAAGGTGGGAAGGTAGAGGCCTAGGAGATTAGGGATTCCATGAGAGGAGGGCACACGGAAAGGAGGCTAGGGTTGAAAGCAGGATTTTATAAAGCAAGTTAGGGTTTGGGGTCATGCCCCCCCCCCTTCTGTTACCCAAACTGGTGGAGGCGGAGAGCGTTTCTTCGGTCGTTCGTCGGTTTCCAGAAGAGGAAAAGAGAGGAGGGAACAAGAAGATGGGGTACAGTATTGTATTGGGCCTATGTGGCCGGCCCAATAGAGAAAAGGGCATATAAAAGAGCTAAACCAAATTATAAATAGCAGAATATCAAGGTGTCATAACTTGGACTCCGAAGGTCCAATCGATGTGCTTTTTGTTCCGCTGGATTCGTAATTGAATCATCTACAACATAGTATACAAATGAGAGAAGTATGATCATATTGATGGGGTTTAAAATGGATTCAAGAGGATGATGTAATAAATGATAAAACTAAGCTCAATACTAAGCTCAAAGTGTTGATTGATGTCACACATTGTGAAAATCATGCATATAGTGATCACAATGGGTCATCAATAAGACAAGCCATGAAATTGAACTCATACTGAGTGATGTGAGTCACCAATAGAGAGAGGAATGGTATATTAAAGGAGAGAGAAAAATCGAGGTTGTCACATCCTTCCCTCCTTACAAGGAATTTCGTCCCCGAAATTCAACCAAGATCATAGTTAAGAGTCAAGAGTCAAGGTCAAAATATATGGAATCTAGGCGTCCAATCATAGTTGTCCAGTCATTCCCCACAATAGGGTGTACACTTAGGTCATCATCACTAAAGGTGTACTCATCTCGATTATATACATGTCACTAGTATCCTTGAATTAGGGTTTATATTCATAACTTCATATGGGAACAAGGTGTATCATCAAAATCTAGGTTATCAATTCACAAATGAACGCGTCCTCAATCATGACTTCCAAATTTGGTCATCATTAAACGTATATATTCCATCATTATACTAGATTTCATGCATGTTTATGTTTTCATTCGGGGTATGAGATTAGGGGCGTCACACCTAACTATTCAAGCTAAGATCTCTAGGCATCATTGTATCGAGTTCATGATTTCAAAACTACATCTTCATGTATGGTTTGATTTCATACTAGGTCTAGCTTATGAGAGTGGCTTATTGTGCATATTCAAGTTTTTAAACGTAATTGAGATTATTTCATGCATCAAGCATCATTCGAGGAACAACATTATCATCAAGCTTTCGTAATTATCTCATTTGTATATCAAAGGAGCTCCAAAATCTCAAGCCACTCAAACTAAGGCCTATATATGTCCAAAAGACATGCTAACCACGACTATCTACCCTTAACAAACTTCTCTATCCATCTTTCATAAAACAAGGATAACCACTAGATTCCTTTATATATAACTACTAACCCGAGTATGAGGCTTACCATGGATATCAAACATCATATACATCATCTTAGGTCTTGGGACATTTCCCTCACCTATATATATATCAAGCATAAAATTTGCAATTGCCTCTTTTCTCTAGGGTTAGATATTTTCATAGGACATCTAGGGTTCAAAATTTTCAAGGAAACCGTCCACTAGGTCACTCAACCCATATACTTAGAAGTATTCTAGCTAGGGACTCATCATCAAGTATTTCATCATTCATATTATTCAACATTTCAAATATTCTGGAGTTCAGGTATTCTGGAGTTCAACTCATATCAACAGGTAACCCTATTCATATGTCCCATGCTAGAGGTCTTCCTTTATAAAGAGATTGAGGCCTGTGTTGGTCTCGAACCATATATCCTATCTCCACATCTACAAGACTAGGTATAAGCAAGCATGTCAACCCACTAGCTATGTTTAGCACATCAACTAAGTGGTATGTATCATACAAGGTGCTAGGTTTAGCTAGGGTTGCATGGTCAAACTCATCTCATATCGTTAAACATATTCGACCTTCCTCAACCAGCTTGGGTCTTATCAACATCAACATCATCATCAATATCATTATCATCATCTTAGGTTTCTAGGTTACTCACATGCCTAACCTATATCATGGCTCTAGACAACTCTAGAGATTATCACTATCAACTAAACTCTCTCATCTAGACTTGATGTTACATCTCTTTCTCCTAGGTTGCATGGAAACTCACTGCCTTTCTGCGTGTGGTAACATTTTTCATATGTACATATAATAATATTTGAAATATGTTTTCTCCAACGTTTAAACAGGCGATGAAAACCACCATACTCCATTCGAATAAAACCAAAACCAAAACGGGTTACCGCACTCATTAGGCAGTCTAGTATCATGACACCTAGAGAACTAGCAAGAACATGGTACACACTTGTGTAGACATCCTAAGCACATGTCGCGAGTCATGTCTAGGGAGGTAACTTACACAAGTCTACACCTAGTTCTAGAACATCTAGGTTCTAACCTAGAGGCTAAGTCAACCTAGTCAACAAAGGACATATTATTAAGTTTCTAGGGTTGAGATGTAAAGTGAATTTAGTTTGTGTTTGATGTGAGCAATGCTTGGTGTAGTTATTGTTCATGCTCTGATACCATTTGTAACGCTCGCGCCCACTACCGATGGCTCTAGTAGAGTTTCAGGAATGATGACTGGCCCCACAGACCACCACTAGCCTTACCTGCGCACTTTGTCCACACTAACGCGCAAGCCAGGATGAACTTCCCGACTGGTCACCCATCCTAGTACTACTCCAAGCTAAGCACGCTTAACTATGGAGTTCTTTAGAGATGGGCTCCCTGAAAAGGAGGTGCACCTTGGTGATATGGGTAGTCCAATCATTCCTTTTAAGATCATGTTATCTGAGGCCTCAAATCCTGGGGCGTTACAATCTCCCCTACTTAGACTCTTGACGTCCTCGTCAAGGTTCAACTATATGGCCTCATAATCTGACCCCATTTCAGTGCAGACCCACAATGGCCCATGGACACCCAGCTCCCGTCCACGGCTACCAGTGCAAGGGCGGCTCCATCTCATCTCTACGGATAGCCCTTTCCAACTTTCCTGGACCGCACGGCTCAAGACTGGCATGCCACATGCCCATGTGGGCCCCACCTACTGGAGGGGTTATGGCTCTGATACCATCTATCACGGAACAGGAATCCAAGTCCCATGAACTAAACATATACCAAAGGCGATATGCGGAAGCGTAAAGCTTAGCACACATGAATAGATAACAAGATAAAGGCACCAACATAATCTCAACAATCAACAAGATATATTAAGAAACATCATTATATTACATGATTTGAATTACATGTTCAAGAGTCACTTTGTACAAGTCTGCTCATGTATATTATATCTGGATCGTACAACAAGTACACCTAGCATAGCTCACCAAGCCCATCAGCCTTCTAGCCATCTCTGAACCTAAAAACAACATATGAGATATTGGGTCAACACACGAGGTGTTGAGTATGGGGCTGAAACATACACATATATATAAGTTTTGCATAATTTTGAAAAGATTTCAAGACTAAACGAACAAGAATAAACATGTTAATTGTTTAACAAATGCGAAACCATATTTTATGTCATTTCACTCCATTATACCAACAATATCAAACATGTTTAAGGCCTTTGACCATCTTCCCGTCGGAAGGGTCCGTAAGGGTGCTCAAGCTTAGCTAACCCTTTTATACGAGAGGGACCCCAAGGTCGTAACCAAGAGCCCTTTATCAATAATATTATAATGGAGTTCCAAATATATATGTGTTCAAGTTATAAAACAGACGAAGCAAACATCGAGTATGACATAGCAATACTACATGGCAATATTTGAGAAAATAGACAAACAAGCATATAATATATGTCTTTTCAAGCAAGAAAGTGGTAGTCATATAACTAGATAAGGCCCATACCTGATTCAGAGATTCATAACCTAACATATCCTTCACCATCTAGCCTCATGCCAAACCTGATTAATCAACAAGATTACATATATGCATTAGATTCTCATCATTAACCCTAATCAGATGCATTTTAGGGTTTGGCCAAGATGGGTTCCAAGGTTGGTTATTGGTTCATTAGGTGACCTTATACTGATTTAGAGTCCATCATGATGGTGTGGTTCAAGTTTCATGCCATTATAACGTTCCATGCTCTTTCTACAATCATAACAAGGTTTAAGGCATTCACATGCATTCTAGGGTTAAAAGGCTCACACAAGGGCACCCTAGATCATGATTCATCGAGTCAAGGGGTCTAGATCTAAAAGATGATCTAGATCAGCAATATTAAGTCATTAGAAACATATGACAAGATTAAGTGGATGTCCATTAGCCATAAGATTAGCAATCTAGGGCAAAGTTCAACATTATTGTCCAAAGTAGGCACATATGTACAAAAAGGAGTAATTATGATCAATAGGGGTGATTAGGGATCCCATGTAGTTCCAAGGTGTAAAACATTTATTGAAGAGGGTACAAGTGTATATAAGATTCAAGATTTATCATAAGGATGCATTACATTGGTCATCATAGTCAAAGATCCTATTTTAGCAAAACATGAGAACTAATAGGAAAATCAGGTCATGAAATTATTTCTAGATGATAGATCTTTTCGAGACGATTAAAACAGTATATTGGATTGTACTTTTGGCCAAAGGAATTGGGAACTATCGATTTTAGAAAAATACCAATCCAACTATAGGTGTTACCTTGATTGGGCCTTGGCCGTCCATGAGTGATGGGCCTCCGGCCTTGCTGGTCCAAACCCAAGCGGGCGTCTTCCCCTTCCACATGATCATCACGGATCCTCTGTTTCTCGAACGGAACAGGGGAGACCTGTAGGACGGCGCCCAGCCTTCGCAGGGGCCCTGCGCCCATGGAAAACCGTGGAGAAGCGGGTCGGAGGTCCTCCGCGACTACTAGACGGGACCTTGGCGCTGAGGGCTCGCGGATGCCTACTGGCACCTCCCCAAGGGGGTTCTGGGGGGAGCAGTAAGAAGGCAGGGGAACTCTGGCACAAGAGGAAGAAGGAGGCAGGAGACGATGGCTAGCGGTGGGGGGGGCTTATGGAAGTGACCATGTCGGCCGCGGAATTTCGCCCTCGTGCTGGCCTCCGGAGCACGGTTTGGGAGGAGCAAGCCACCTGCAGTGGTCCAACCTGCAGCGATGGCCATTGCCGTCACACAAGGAGGGAAGGCAGAGGCCTAGGAGATTAGGGATTCCACGAGAGGAGGGCACACGGAAAGGAGGCTAGGGTTGAAAGCAGGATTTTATAAAGCAAGTTAGGGTTTGGGGTCATGCCCCCCCCTTCCGTTACCCAAACTGGTGGAGGCGGAGAGTGTTTCTTCGGTCATTCGTCGGTTTCCAGAAGAGGAAAAGAGAGGAGGGAACAAGAAGATGGGATACAGTATTGTATTGGGCATATGTGGCCGGCCCAATAGAGAAAAGGGCATATAAAAGAGCTAAAACAAATTATAAATAGCAGAATATCAAGGTGTCATAACTTGGACTCCGAAGGTCCAATCGATGTGCTTTTTGTTCCGCTGGATTCGTAATTGAATCATCTACAACATAGTATACAAATGAGAGAAGTATGATCATATTGATGGGGTTCAAAATGGATTCAAGAGGATGATGTAATAAATGATAAAACTAATTTAATACTAAGCTCAAAGTGTTGATTGATGTCACACATTGTGAAAATCATGCATATAGTGATCACAATGGGTCATCAATAAGACAAGCCATGAAATTGAACTCATACTAAGTGATGTGAGTCACCAATAGAGAGAGGAATGGTATAATAAAGGAGAGAGAAAAATCGAGGTTGCCATAGTTGTATTCCATTCCTTTGTATCAATGATTAATGTATCGACTCATATGCGAAGAAGGTCAACAAGAAGTGGAAGTCATAACTTATCAAGAAAATGAAATTTTGTAGGGACCCATGTATCATACCATACAAGGACCGAGCAACCATATGAAACTATCAAAGTCCTATTTTCTTTCACAATCTCTAAAAGAAGAGATATTCCTCTAGAATGTAGTACACTGTTGTCCATACAATGTTTTATATGATTTATATTTATGGTGCAGTCAGTGTATCCAAATAAGAATTCTTGTGATTCATAAAGTACCAAGTATAGTTCATTATGAGTGCCATATTTTTTATTCAGATTAAAGAAATATTAAGTCCACCTTTGTTTGTATTAGCATTAAGTTGCTTCAAATCTACCAATGAAAGAGGTTTCTGATGAGGACCCTTGCACCAGATAAAGTGTCATATACATGTATCAATTCTAGTACACATATTGGTTGGCATTACAACAATCATCATTGTGCAATAATGTGTAGAACTCAACACAGATTGAACTAGACTTATTTGACCAAGTAAGATTAAAGTACGTTATTCCCAACTAGTGATTCGGGAGTTGACACTGGACACAACACAATTGTATCTTTTTGGTAACTATGACATGAAGGATTGGGTCTTTGAGGTATCTACCTTGATTAGATATATGTGTCATGTCTTCCATAGAAGATATGGTACTTCTAGTATCATTAGAAACCAAAATGGAGAAATAGATGACTTTTTCATAAGAAATAGGTTGCCCCAGAAGTGTGTCTGAATAAATGAAAACAATGCATGATAACATGAATATTATATGTGGTAAACCTATCAAATAAAATTAGGTCATCCTTAAAAGAAACATGAGACATTTTGGGTCCGTTCTGGGAAAGATTAATAGGTTTCCATATATCAGAGGCAACTATTTTATCAATTAGTAGACTAAAGAAATTAATATAGATTACAAATAAATAAGGGGATGGTGGATCTCCTTCCCTTGACTCTCTACTATCTTTGAAACTAGAGAGCTTCTCACCATTCCAAACAATATTGATTCTCCCACTGGGGAACAAATTCATAATATATTCTATAAGATGCGAAGGAAGCCCAACATATGTTATTGTATAAAGAATAAATGACCATAACATTTGGTCATAGGTCTTTGATAAATCAACTTTAATAGGCAATGAATAATCATAAAGAGGATGACACATATTGTGAATTAATTCTTACACCAATACAATATTATCTGAGATGCTCTGACTAGGAACAAACACACTCTAAGCACAAATATTTTGAGATGGCATGTATGGCTTCATACATTAAACCCAAATCTTGGACATGAGCTCAAAAATACATTGTGGAAAGTGATTTGCATAAATGAGTGCATTGTGCAATGATATGCTTCTTTGGTATTAAAATTGATGTTAGCATTACACATTCTAGGATGTAAAGCAAGTCTCAATAATGCAAAATGAACTGAGGTGATAACTGACTGCTTGATAGAATTCTAGTTTTGAATCATGAACTCGACATCAATTTCATTAGGCTTTGGTCCCCTATTGCACCTCGTGTGTTTAAGGTTCAAAAGAATTTATGATTTCGAAGAAATTAATTTTAACCTATTCATATCTGATGGAGACAAAGGCTGGAAATGAGTGGGTTGACTACATAGCCGAACCTAAGTAAGATCATTGGAACTCTGAAATATATCTTTCAAGAGTTGTAGTACCACAACCTTTATAGTATTGGGATCAATAATCAAATGTCCATCACAATATTATAGGGAACTGACTTTATTTTTACGTTGAAAATTAATGAAGGCACAATAAAAAGATGAGTTCTGATTGCCATCTCTAAGCCAAGAAAATGTGCTTTTTGTCCGATATTAGCACATTCGTCTGCAAGATGGTATTGATGTTTTCTCTATATATAAGTGCAAAGATCATCATCATTTGTGTTATATGAAGTGACCCATAAGTTTTCTAGGAGATAAATGCAGTGAGAATGTTGGTTTTATGTTCTTGTGTTGTCCTCATTGTTACACGATCCCAAGTTTGCAAAAGAGACTTCATGTCACTCATAGTAGAGAAGAAATCAATGTAATGAAACTAGTTAAAATTCAAATTTCTTTGGAATCAGCATTGCAATTCCATGAAGCTTTTCTTATGAAAAATGATTTCATGGATGTCTATTGTTCTCCTTTAAATGAATACGATGATGATTTGGACATATTTGTGGCAAATGGTTGATGGTGAAATCATTAGAAGAATGGAGATAATGAAAATTTGACCAACAATTGTTCGAATGTTTCATGAATCTTACTCCCTTGGAAGTAAAAGGGAAGTAATAAAAGCCATATTCCGTAAAAAAAACTTGTATTATCGTTGGTGGAAACACAGTCACTAAAATTCTATCACCTCCAGTTTGTTCTGAATCCAGCAACATGAAATTCAAATCTCCCATTAATGCCCATTGTTTAGAAATACTTTGTTGTAATATTGGAAGATGTTTCCAAAATAATGACCGAACATTAGGGTTAGGATGATGATATACAATGGTAATAAAATATTTCTTGTTTACACAACAATGAAGGAACTATCTGTGACTCTCAATTAGACAAATGCAGTAAATATTTGACTACCACACCAGCCAAATTCCACCAGAAACCATCTTGCCTTAATTGTATGAGAAATAAGGAATCCAACATCTGTTATTAACCTAGGATCTGTGGTTCAAGTAAAGGGAGAATTGAAGCTTTATGATGATGAACCAATAATCTTTGACATTGTTTACCCTGTTATTCTGTCCTACTCTACAAACAATCAATCATATAGTATCCATTATTGGAATTTAAAAAGAAGCATTGATGTCCTCTTCTTCTGCTAAAGCATCAACCTATTTTTTGTCTGACTTTTGGTTTGATAGGGGGATGCTTCATCTTGACACTAGATATGCGTGTTTCATGCCCTATCTTACTAGAGAAAGAAGGCAGTTGGATAGGCGGGTGATTATCTAATAATTCAGGGATATCAGGTTTAAGATGTGGAACAAAATGGGAATGGCATATAATTTTGTCAGCCTTCAGATCAACCCCTTAATGAAATGGAAATTCAACATGAGAACTATTTGCAGTTTTTGGAATTGTAGGTCGAGCAATGGGAGGATTAATAGATGGAACATTGGTGGTTACCTCATCACTAGCTTTATTTGTATGTATCTCGTAGGATAACATATTTGGACTTGTTGAAAGGAGAATCTTTTCACTTGTTTGTCCAGAGATTTTCTAGTGGATGGGATACAACATTGGTGGATGGTGAAGGTTCAACATCAACACATTCCATTTATTGTAGTACTTCAATATTGAGGGATGAATACTTATTCACTCCTGGTATTGTCTTAGTATGCTTTGGAATAGACTTTTTCCTTCTATATTAACAACATGTCGAATGGATGTTTCTTCCATAAGAAACATGCCACTTCTCTTCTTCTTCAAACAACGAACACCAACATCATCACTTGGCTTAGTTACTGCAATGTCTTCTACTGTAGCATGATCGACATGATTTGTTAGAGTTCCACGTGATGCCACAACTTGAATAGATTGGGAGAATCAACTCATATTCAACCTTTTAGATTGTAACATTGAATATAATGACAAGTTTCACTAATTCTATAGTATCAGTCTCAATAGCTAGCCTTGCAAATTGGTTATGCATGCAATTAACTTTATGTTCATCAATCTTCACTAGATGACCCAACACTTCACCCAATTTACTATATAGTATGGAATTATATAAGTGAATTCAGAGTTCTATTATATGGTCTCAAGAGATGATCTAGGGAGGTAGGCATGTAGTTGGCACAAAATTATCTGACCATCTACTGATTGTCAAACATCATCCAAATACAAACCAAGGCCCTTTACTGAGAATGTTCATGAAACCTAAACCACACATTAATTGAATAACATAATGGTTCAAAGAGAGTTCATACATCTTCCAATATACTCAGTATTTACTACTTCATGATCATCTTCATCTTGGAAGTAGCTAGTTGTTTAATGATGTGCAATTATATTTCTATACAACAGTGTATCATTGTAACTATAGGCATCATTTCACTATGAGAACTATTGGAATAATGGTGAATACTTTGGTATTGAGAAATTGGAATCAGGCCTGAACAAGACTGTGAATGGTCAGGAAAGAAGTCTGGTGATGGTGAGTCCTGATTCAAGGAACGTTTCATACCACTATAGTGGAAGCAAATACCAACTTTGGAAAGCAAGTTTGATGTAGTAGTCTTCATAGAATTATCTGTGAGATTAGGATTCGGGAGATCGACTTGATCCTAGCATTCCATTTCAGGGATCAGATGTTTTTCTTTTTACAAAGAAGATGTTCCGTCGTTACTTCCACCAATAAATGTATGAATCATCCATCTGGTCATCTCCAGAGTATCTTAAACATCCCTACCCACCCCTTTCATGAGCATAAGTTTCTAGGTGGCTAGAACCGCCACTTCCTTCATAGTGCAAAGATGTCTTATGCAGTTCTCTCAAAAACTCCATCTACCAGAATCAATAACTATTGTTTGTTTTCAATAATATAAATCATTACTAAAAGTCAGATCTCTTCTTTCAAAATCAAACTACCTTTAGAAATTCCTTCATTTTTCCAGAAAACAAATGTCCTTTTGAAATTAAAAATGTTTCGATGAATATAATATTTCCAGAAACTTAGTACCTTTTTTTAGAATTCAAAATTCTAAATCTGAACCTTTTTCAAAAGGAAATTTTCCTTTTCATATTCCAAATAGGTTTTCCTATAGAAAACTTTTTCAATACTCTAAAGTTTTTCGATAATCAAAATTCCTTTTTCGAAAAGTAAAACCGTTCTATTTTTTTAAAAGTAATCATTTATGAAAGACAAAAACCAATTTAGGAAATTCAAAATCCCTTTTTGAAAAGTGAAATCAATATTTATTCCAAAATCATGTTTTTGAAAGATCAAAAGTAGTACTTTAGGAAAAGTATGCTTATGTAAACTAAAAATATACTACGACCTTACACATTTTATAATATCTTCATCAACAATCACTTGTAATGTTTGTGACAAGATTGTGGGTCCAAACGACTTGCATCACTATTAGTCTCCTAAAATTCTACTTCTTCCCCCAATCATTAAGGAATAGATTCATGGTCCCTTATCATCCCCTCTAGGAAAGCACCAAAGAATTGGTAATTCCCAATCAATCCTTCATAACCCCAACTAACCAAATATATCATTATATCCATCAATTTTGGCTTTCCTTATCATATCAAAGGGTTGAAATCCCTATAGTAGGTAAACAAAAAGATTGATGCCATGATAACCTCACTTAACCTCCCATGAACATACCATCTCTTCTAACAAATGGAGGTAGGACATTTGAATGAAAATGTGACGTCCCCGGATTTTCTAAAAGTTAATCTGATGTGTGACGCCAAATTGAAACCCTCACCTCAGCGAGAATCCCAATTTAAACACCCAACACCAGGCTAAGAAGAAGAAAATCAAAGGAGTCAGAAGGAAACAATCAGTAGCACATGTACATGAACAATAATAAAACCATATACACGTGTTCACCATTCAACATATAATTACAACATGAATTGTTACAACATTTGATATTACATTTTGAACAACAAACTATACATATACATGTACTACCACTAAACAAAAGGATCTTAAGACAACAGGTCCACCTATACATCAGCTCGCTACACAACTCTCAACTATCCTGGATCTTCAAGAGCATAACCACAGCCTTAACAAAAGATTACATGCGGTACACATCAGAACAATATTCAAGAATATTGTACTGAGTACGCCTACGTGTCTTTTATATGCCTCTCATCATATCTTGGCAATAAGATAAAACTAATATACTTGGAAATAATAGAAGAATATAAGAAAATCATACTTGAACAAGATTGTTTATCAATAAAAGAGAACACATAACTTTTAGGCATATTTTCCATTATATCATCCATGAATTTACTACCTGAGAGTTGAATGCATTAAGGCCTTTATGATCTACTACCAAAGAGTTAGATCATTTCACAATGTGATCTACTACCAAAGAGTTGGATCACTTCCAAGTACTTTACTACCAAAGAGTTGAAGTACTTATTTCCAGCACTTTACTACCAACGAGTTGAAGTGCTTAGATATAATGGAACAAATATATTATGTTTCATGTGTTCATAGCAATACGTATGGAAAATCATGCAACATATCATACAAGAACAATCATTTCATCCAATATCATATGCCAAGTATTTTACTACACATATAACACAAGCATATTGTATAATAAGCCAAGTAAGAGGTAATGGCGTACCTTGATCAAGAGATAAACTTATCACAATCTATACCACATTCCTGATGTCATCTATCCTTGGTAAAACCCTGATTAAGACAGGATCATATACTATCATCAGGTTCTCATCATCATACATCTCTTCTTAACCCTAATTATGTCCATTAGGGTTTTACTAGTCTTATGATATTCCCATATTACTTGTCTTATCTTCTTAGATTATCGTACCGATGTCATATTCCAAATTATAGTTCATTAACTAGATGTACTCATGTGTCACATTATTATGCGAACATATTTAACATTATGTCACTTTCATTAACCATATTAACGTTACATCCCATGTATTAAGGGTGCTCTTCATATAACATGAATTCTATGCATGTAGCTAATATTCGAGTTACATATTAGCTTCAGATTACTGATAGGAAGTTACTCTGTAAATTTCACTATTGATTGAGTGTGTATGTATTAATTGTATATTAATTAGGGTTATAAGCCCTAATTAGAAACATTATGTAATTTACATGATTTCGTACATCAACATCATTATTTATGACTTCAATTGGATTATAAACATGATTATGGACTTACTGACATGTTATCATAATTTTTATGTCATAATTTGCTATTTATTATCCATTAAACAAGCATTACACATCTTAGATATTATCACTGATATCAATGCATCAAAAGCCTGATATTATATTTTTATTGTGTTCTACTCATTTTTCTGAGAATTTCAGTAGCTTATTTGTATTTTTCTGATAAGCTATGTATTTACTATGAATCTGTAAGATCTGCATAATTTGGGATTTTTCTTACCTTCTGACCAATCAGGCGTTGCCACATGGCAAAGTGGGGGCGCACTCCTTCCTTGGCTAACTCTGCACGAGTCGGATCTTGTGTAGGATCCGCCGGCGCTCTGATCCGTTTGCCCGAGACAATTCTGCCCTCTTTCGTTCTCGCGATCCAACCCGTGGTCTCTGTTTCCTCTGTGAAACAGAGCTCCGCCGCACGAGCTCTCCTCCGGTGAGCAAAACCTCACTGCCCTGACCTCCTCATCAGCCACTAGATGCTCCATCGGCTTTGTGATGGCCTTGTATACTTCCTCGGCTCCTCCAGTTCTTGGCCACGGCTCTAGGTCTCCATCCGGGTAGGAGCGTCGCCGTCACCTGGGATTACGCCAGAGAGTAGTCCCAATACTTCCCTAGCTCCTCATCAGCATTTGATTGGTTGCTTAGTTCAACTCCTCGAAGTCTGTCCTCTACCTCGAAACCTTTCTCACCTTCAACCTATCTCTGCGCCCTCTCTGGTCTCCTTTCTCCACCGTCATTTCTCGGCTCACATGCTCCTCGTCATCACCTTTATGACTGTCGTGGCTGAGGGTGTTGCGGTTCAGTGGGAGGAGTTCGTGAGCATAGGTAAGCCTCCACCACCGACTCCGGATGCCAACTCAGAGTTCTAGACCGATGAGGAGAAGCTGGTGACAAAGTTCCCCAAGATGAACCTATCGGACGAGGAGTTTGTCCCTCTCCATGTTGGTATGAGTAGGAAGGTAGAGTTGAGAGGATCTCGTTTCCTCACCCCTCTCGGCGCCCATAAGGTGTGAGGAAACTCCATAGATAACCCATGATTGCAGATACTCAGGTGAGGTTGTGGCATCAAGGCTGGGCCATGATCACCCCATGTCTCAGTAGAAACCGTCGGTGGTTGGGGATAAATGCAAAGCCATCAGATCCACGATCTACGGTCCATATTGAGGCTAGCTACAACCCAATCCACGGCTTCCCTTAAGTCAAGGGCCTCAACCATCAGATTAGCCATGAACTGCTAGGATTTGCCCATGCAGACGCAGCCCAAACCAAGGGGCGCGTGAGACATCCATATTAAGCCTAACTTAGTTCTATAAATCCTCAATAATGTGCATTATTTCACAAATTTCAAACCTAGATAACTTCCTCTAGGATCCTCCGATTGCCACCAAATTTTAACCATAGCTTTACTAACTCCCAAGATACATTTACTTAAATTTGGTGCCAAAACTTAACTGTCTGATTGGTCAACTAAGTTCCTCAAAAGACATTTAATATAGGAATCTTAATCATGATATCAAAATCATCCAATACTAAAACTTTACCAAATCACTTAGGATTCTCAAAAGTCCACTACATCACATCCTACACACCTTAAAAGATATTTCATCCTCGAAATTAAGCCAGAAATCCATTCTTTCACATCATATACATCTTAAAAGAAATTTTCGTCCTCAAAAGTAAACCATACTCATACTTTTAGGGAAAACCATATCTTTCCTTCATCCACATGTAGGCACTATTCTAGGTGAAACATATCCAAAAGCAAAGCTCCAAAACTATATCCAAGCCACTATTAGGAGGTCTTATAACATCTAAGGTGAACCACCCTTCCATTAAAGATTTAAACAAGTGTTTAAAAACTCTGATTATGTCATGGCATATCTCATATGCTAGGGCTGCATCCTTTTCTTTATCCTTGCATTAGGGTTCCAATATCGTGTTACCATGTTCTAAAGGAGTTTACTAAAGTTAGCCCATCATACCAAGGTGTCATCAACATTTTATTGAACTAATTTGTTAGAACATGTTCAACATTAACATGTGCCATTTAGGGAGGGAGTTAACTAAAATTAACTCACTTTATTCATCTAGATCAAATCAAGGTGTTATAATCATTATGTTGTGCTAACTGTCAAACTATATATTTCATCTTTATTAAACATTAAGATTAACACCTCATGTAGCATGTTTCATTCACATGATCTTATTTCATTGCTCATAATTAATTGCAACATTTACTAGTGATTTCATCACAAGTTTAACCAACAATATCACATTATCATCGTCATTCATATATATGGTAACCATTTATGCATTGATATTTATTAAACCATCTCTAGGTTTTCACCATATCATATCTATATCTCACGTCTTGAGATTAGGTCACATCCTTACATATATTATATCATGATTGTGCTAACAAACTTATACAAGTGGCTTGACAAACATGTATCAAAACTTTATCTATTCTCTCTTAGTCTAGGGTTATTATGTCTACCTCATGTGATGACATAAAAATTATGATAACATGTCAGTAAGTCCATAATCATGTTTATAATCCAATTGAAGTCATAAATAATGATGTTGATGTACGAAATCATGTAAATTACCTAATGTTGCTAATTAGGGCTTATAACCCTAATTAATATACAATTAATACATACACACTCAATAAATAGTGAAATTTACAGAGTAACTTCCTATCATTAATTTGAAGCTAATATGTAACTCTAATATTAGCTACATGCATAGAATTCATGTTATATGAAGAGCACCCTTAATACATGGGATGTAATGTTAATATGGTTAATGAAAGTGACATAATGTTAAATATGTTAACATAATAATGTGACACATGAGTACATCTATTTAGTGAACTATAATCTGGAATATGACATCGGTACGATAATCTAAGAAGATAAGATAAGTAATATGGGAATATCATAAGACTAGTGAAACCCTAATGGACATAATTAGGGTTAAGAAGAGATGTATGATGATGAGAACCTGATGATAGTATATGATCTTGTCTTAATCAGGGTTTTCCCAAGGATAGATGACATCAGGAATGTGGTATAGATTGTGATAATTTATATCTTGATCAAGGTACGCCATTACCTCTTACTTGGCTTATTATAAAATATGTTTGTGTTATATGTGTAGTAAAATACTTGGCATATGATATTGGATGAAATTATTGTTCTTGTATGATATGTTGCATGATTTTCCATACTTATTGCTATGAACACATGAAACATAATATATTTTTTCCATTATATCTAAGCACTTCAACTCTTTGGTAGTAAAGTGCTGGAAATAAGTACTTCAACGCTTTGGTAGTAAAGTACTTGGAAGTGATCCAACTCTTTGGTAGTAGATCACACTGTGAAATGATCAAACTTTTTGGTAGTAGATCATAAAGGCCTTAATGCATTCAACTCTTAGGTAGTAAATGCATGGATGATATAATGGAAAATATGCCTAAAAGTTATGTGTTCTCTTTTATTGATAAACAATCTTGTTCAAGTATGATTTTCTTATATTCTTCTGTTACTGCCAAGTATATTAGTTTTATCTTATTGCCATGATATGATGAGAGGTATATAAAAGACACGTAGGCGTACTCAGTACAATATTCTCGAATATTGTGCTGACGTGTATCACATGTAATCTTTTGTTTAGGTTGTGGTTATGCTCTTGAAGATCCAGGATAGTTGAGAGTTGTGTAGCGAGCTGATGTACAGGTGGACCTGTTGTCTTAAGATCATGTTGTTTAGTGGTAGTACATGTATATGTATAGTTTGCTATTCAAAATGTAATATCAAATGTTGTAATAATTCATGTTGTAATTATATGTTGAATGGTGAACATGTGTGTATGGTTTTATTATTGGTAATGTACATGTGCTACTGATTGTTTCCTTATGACTCCCTTGATTTTCTTCTTCTTAGCCTCATGTGGTATGTTTAAATTGGGATTCTCGCTGAGGTGAGGGTTTCAATTTGGACGTCACACATCAGATTAAGTTTTAGAAAATCTGGGGACATCACAGGTGGTATCAGAGCATGAACAATAGCCAAGCCTAACATTTGCTCATTATGCAACTCAAAACCAAAGAACCTTGAACTTAATAATCTTTTAGCATTAGATTAGTCATCTTTTAGAGACTAGATCTGACATAGCCTCTAGGTTAGCACCTAGATGTCTGAGAACTAGGTCTAGACTAGTGCTTGTTATATAGCAAGTCCTTAGATGTCATTCTTTCCTTATAGTGCAACGGTTTGGGAGGTTGCATTACTTGGAAATGACGTACATAAAAGGAAGAGAAACCCTAGAAAATGGCACTCATTGTCTAGAGTAGATACACTAGTCTACACCATGTTCTCACCCTTTTCACTAGTTTTCATGACACTGTACTCTCTACTATGTGTGGGACACTCGTTTTCTGGATTTGGTTTTTGATTCCAATCGGATCGAACCTTAGTAGTTTTCTCTGACGCTTGTTTTAACGGAGAAAAACTATATAATATTTTATTATGTATATGTATTACAAAAATGTGTCCCCACACATGTATGAGTAGGAGGTGGTCATGCAACCTAACTGAAAGTGATGACATCAGTCTAGAAGAGAGAGTAGTTCTAGATTAGATTTCTAGAGCCTTGTTGGTATATATGATAGATGGAATAGATGGATAAGTTGATAATATGTGTTTGTCTTTGAGGACCCAAGTTCGGTTTTGAGGATTTGATATAAGTTTTGGTGATGCAAGTAACTAGGTTTTTATGAGATAAGATAAGCTAAGTTAAGACTAGGTTGTGAGTCAACATGAGCCTCAAGCTCTTTTACAAAGGAGGACCTCTAGTGTTAGGACCAGCTTTGGGGTTAACTCTAGAGAGAGTGAGACCCATTGGGAGAAGGTTAGAGAACCTAAACTCCAAGATATGATAATTCTGAGATATGTGATATGATATGTCCTAAACTAGATTACTCCTGGGTGATTGAGTTGAGTCTCTTTAAGCATGATTCCTATATTCTTCTTGGACCCTAGATGTCCTTGGGAGGACCAAACCCTAGATACAGAGAGAGGCTAGTTATGTATACACATGTGCATAAGGGAATATGAGTGCCTACCATCTGGGTGAGGGAGAGAGCCCAAGACCGTGGAGGAGGTAGTTGTGCTAGTGTTACAACCCCAATTTTTGGGTTCATCTGGTGAGAAATGTAATTTCTCATATTAAAAATAACTGGACAAAGAATGGTATAATTTGTTTTGAATAAATGGATTTTGTTTACAATAGCCTTGATGTTTGTGTTGTGGGCTTTATTGGCTATTGGGCCCAAATAACAAAGAAAATTCAATTAGTAATTGAATAATTGAATATTTGAGAAAAGGGAAGAGGTGGAAAACTCTAGAAGGCAAAGAGATGTAATCCAAGGATATATTTCGTGCCTCTTGGGTTCCTTGGGTTCCAAGGAGTCCAAAGTTGCAAAAAGAAAGCAATAAGAAAATAAAATATTATTAAGTATTTCTTTATTAAGAAATAAATTGAAAATAATGATAAAATGTGGGAAATGAGTGGAAAGAGGCATAAATGAGATTCCTTGGTGAAATTTCGTATCCATGAGGTTGCTAATATTAAAAGGGATGCAAATGAGGAAAATAAAAGAGAAATAAAGAGAAATCCTAAAAAATGAGATATTTTAATGAGAAATAAACAAGATAATGTGAAATAATGTATTTAGATGCATATAGAAGCATAATAAATATCCTTGAAAAAGAATTTCGAAATAATGGAGTGTCTTGGGATCCAAGGAGTCCCAATAAAGAGGAAAGAAAGAGAAAATACTATATTTGCAAAATAAAAGGATGATGAGATACGTTATTAATGGATTATGTGGAATTGCTAAAAAGAAAGTATTTTCAACTAAAGGAAAATAGAAATTCGTGTCAAAGGATTAAGAAGCAAGTATAAAAGATGATAAGTAAGAGGATTTTCTAATTTCTTGATATCCAAATATTAGAGAATATTCAATGGATAAAAATAAAGAGAGAGACTTGCTTCTCATTGAAGGAAAAGGATTCCAAATAGGAGAGGACTTGTTTCCTCTTAGATGATCATCTTAGGGTGTGGATATCCATCCCTATAAAGGGTAGAGACCCTGGTTCGAGTTTAAGATGGCATATCACACAACTCTCTCCTTTCTCCTTCTTCCTTACGGGCAAACCCTAGCAAGGGGGTGGTTTGAATCCTAGGGCAATATGGGGCCGTGGGGGGGAGTTACGGCAGATGTATGCTGCTCTCACGAGGATAAGGAGAAGCTCGTCGGACTTCCCACCATTCTTTCTTGAATGCCGCAACAGCAACACGGCTGCTTCACGGTCGCGTCTTGCAGGCTCTCTCAGCCTGCACCAGCCGTTGTGGCCACAAGATGAGGACGCTCAGAGGAGCATGGAGGCTCGAGGGAGGTAGAGGAAGCACTCCGGAGGTCTTCGGGGTCGGGGATGAGGAGCTGGAGCTGCACCAAGGTCAGTGCGTGGCGGCTAGGGCGATCGCTTGCTGCCATCGCGAGGAAGGTGAAGGGCGGAGAGGCATTGGACGTTTCTGCCCACACATGCTAAAGCAATGAAATTACTTAACCATGGGCAATTCGGTCTTTTCGAAATGTTCCCAAGCAAGTAACCAGCATTGAATGGGAACAAGGCGAAGTGGCGCCTCCCCATTGGCCCAAGTGAGGTAATTCTTTTGAAAATCATAGCTCTTTATTAGTAGCTCGGATGACAAAAGTTTATTCATGAATTTTGCTTAGAAAAATGAGAGGAACCCATTAAAAATATATTTGGAACCTGATTCTACTTGCAATTCGAAAAATAATGGAAGTTGTTAATTTTAGTGTAATAGTGATTAAGAAACCCTATTTTGAAAGGAATAAAGTGTTTAATTGGGTTTAATGGATCATTAGGGTTGATGTTAACCTGTTAAATGTAAAAAGGTACATTATGTTCAAAAATGAAGAACTTTGCATGTGATTAGTCTAATTTAGAGTGCATATGCATAAATATGCTTGAAATGTAAAAAGTACATAAAGTTATCATCTTTAATGATTTAATTACGGAAAAACCCTTAGAACTGATGATAGTTGAATATAATGATGTTCTCTGATTAATTTGAGCAAATATTAATGATGACAATGAAATGGAATATTTATATCTAAAAGAGTGATCTTTGTACATAATTGGCTTAAGTTAGGGTTCCATGCATGATTATTCATTAATGAGCTTGAAAACCCTAATTTAGAAGAATATGTCTTTTAATTGGTTTAATTGTTTAAATCCATGAATAAATAAGGATATGATGATCCTAAGTCAAATTGGGTATAAAAGACTATTAAAATGGATAGTTGAGCAATTAAGGTTCATATAAATGGAAAAGAGTATTTTAGGGTTTGTTAACCTAAAAGGGATTAACTTTGAAAAATTGATCTAAGAAACCCTAATGAATACTAATGAAACCTTAACACGGATTAGAAACCCTAGAAAGTGAATCCAAGTCAATAAAGTAGATTCTTGATAAAGTGTGTAATAAATAGAGTACATATTTATTTCAGGAACTATGTGATGATTGAATTACTTGCTTGGATCTGTTGATTGACTTGATTGTATACACATGAAGTATATGTTGAATAATATGCATGACTCATCAAATCAAGTATGTGGTTACGCTTATGAATAATCACTCTAGTTTCACGGCGATTCCCGAAGTTTTTATCGGTTGCTTGAACATAACTGTTGGATGTTTATTTAATTCATGCAACTATAAAGTGACTATGATTATCACTATAAATGTGCATATATAACTGACTAGATCCGGGTCCACCTCTATTGTAAAGAAAAGGCTAAGGAAAAGGGGTAATCCTAGAG
Organism: Alisma plantago-aquatica; assembly: GCA_963693085.1. NCBI lineage: Eukaryota > Viridiplantae > Streptophyta > Magnoliopsida > Alismatales > Alismataceae > Alisma > Alisma plantago-aquatica. The sequence goes on along the minus strand of OY856413.1, from coordinate 522,530,111 downwards.
CAAGGTCTAGGTTACCAAGAGTTAGAAATTGGGCTACCTACGTGTAGTGCCATGAGACTCATTAGCCTGCCCTGAGTTAAGGAGTGGGCTACTTATGAGTAGTGCCATGTGACTCAACCCTAGAAATTGGTTCACTTATAGGTGGATCATGAGGGGTTTAATGGGGACAACATAGAGGATAGGGTACTCTTGGATCGCGGAGTTATATCTAAAATGTAATCTTGGTTGTTAAATGATTAATTGAATGATTACATTGTTAACGTAATTACATGATTATTGTTTCCCCCACATACCAGCTTCGGCTGACCGATGTTTCATTTGTCGGCGTTTTAGGTACAAGCCAAAAGGACAAACAGTAAACCGTCATACTATGTAATACATGAAGTAAAATACAAGGAGGATTAGTTAGAGTAGAATCCTTAAGTGGATAGAAGTTAGAGATCCAAGTTTTCAAAAAGGTATGCAAAAGTTTATTTTCTTACAGCTTTTCAGTATAGTCTGTTAAAATTTGATAATTATTCTTGGTTAATTATTGAACCTTTGATCCGGAAGTTATGAGTGCGGCTTCGACCTCTCGGTCTCCCTTAATTGGGGGTTATCGGGAGGTGGGGTCGTAACATTTGGTATCAGAGCGTAGGTTCCTCATTTAACCATTAATAATTATTAAATTTTACAAACTCCATAGAACCCAAGGGAGTTATTAGAGGATTATCCGAAAGACGGAGGTGTCTAGAAAAGGATCACGACTGGGGGCTGACAATATTTTCCTCCGCACCGCTAGTCAGAATACGAAGACTCCCGGATCTATGTGACTGCCTGGCCAAAGTCTTAGGGTATGAATCGAAATAAGATACCTTTAGGACTTCTCATCTTATTCATCCCTTCTCACCACAAAATTCTGATAAGGACCTAAAGGATTAGGGTTTTCTTTCTTCTCCTCACCCTCTTGAGGTATGGGTAAGGTTAATAAGGTTTAAGGAATCCTCCGCCGAATTAATGAAAGGCATGTAAATAAGATGTCAATGACATAAGCTTAATAGATTGAGCACAAATTAAAGGATAGATACATGCTTAGGTCGTATGACATAAGTTGTCATGTCCTCAGAAGAGATCTGAGGCTAGACCTTCTTGTCAGGAGGATAAGTTAGTCTTGGAGATAGAGATCTCCATCGCAAGTAGAGACCTGGCACATCCTCTGAGGATGATGGTAACCGTAACCCTAAGTGGAGGTCAGAGAGGGAGAGCTAGATGTCTTGGTAGACCAGGAGTTTGGATGGACATGCCTTTGGGATGCCATATAATCCATGGGTGACCAAGCACCTTTGGCAACCCAACCCTGGGAAGGGTCGTGCTTGTTAGGGTAAAGGATAACTCTTTAGATGATGATGTTAGTGAAGGACCATAGAAACCCTATGGGCTTGTGCAAGTAAGGTATAGCTGGCACCTAGGGCATGTCATAGTGCTGACAGTAGGATGAAACCCTGGATAAGGAGTTATGATGGAGCATAAAGGGTTATGGATGATCTTGAGCAAACATAAGTTCAAACCTAGGATTCACCCATGTAGAGGATGCTTTTGAGGTTGATCCTTTATGAAGAGAGGACCTCTAATGGTGAGGTTGGTTGTAGGGTTAGCTCTAGAGAGAGCAGGAAACCCAACAAGAAGGTCGTAAACCTAGACCCCAACATATAAGGAACAGTGAGGAGTTGAGGATGATGTGACCTAAGTGGATGATAGAGGATGCCTCATGCATGATCTGTTAAGGCTATTGATATCTTGGTAGCCTTTAGAGGGACCAAACCCTAGAGAGTGAAGATGAAGCATCTGGTGCCTATGTGCCTACGGTATGGGTGTTTACCTTCAGAGGCAGGAAGAAGAGTTCCTTAGACCTAGAAAGGTTTAGTAGCAGGTTATGAGGCCTTGTACCTCGTTGGTTGTCCTTAAGGAGGACCCAACCCTAAGTGTTGCTCGAGTTGAAGGATGACAAGAAGTGCATTTCATGCCTTTTTCATGCTTGGTTCGTAGTTAAGAGATAGAGCATGCAGTTGGACACCCACAAGTGAACCTAGGGTTCCTAGGCCTAAGAGGGGAAGTGGTATACCTAATACTCATGACGAGAATTAAGTTGCTATAGTTTCGAGCATGGTACGCCTCATGTATAAAGGAAAAGGGAAGCCCCTTAAGTTTAAGGTATGTTTGATGAACCCCTCACAACTAGGTTGATGATAAAGGAAAGTATGATCTTGATCCAACATCGAGGAAAGAGGATAAGTATGACCAAGCATGGTACAGTAGGTGATCTGTTGTGCCTTAATAGCTTGCTAGGGTTAAGTAGGCTCATGTGGATGTAAACCCTAGACCTAAGAGCTTTTGTGACCTTGTTGTCAAGAGATAGTTTTCCTCCCGTCCTGGGAGAGGGACCCTTTGGTAGGGTGTATACTAGCTTTGTGGGTTTTGAGCAAACCTAGAGAGGTAACATAGGATCTTGAGAAGCTAAGTGAAAAGTACATGGTATGAGAAGGAACCTGTAGACCCATATATATCCATCTCTAATTGCATATGAATGTATTACCATGGAAGTAACCGGTATGGGGCTTGACCAAGGTAGGCAGGTTGCCATGATCCCTATGAAAGGATGAAAGCCAACCCATGAATGTAGAAAGAGAGATGATGAAGACTTGGGGAAGGTTCTAAGTGAACATGTACTATAATGGTTAATCCTAAGTCTATCTTAGGGTCAAGTTGGGATAAGACTGATAAAAGTAGGAGTTCCCTAATTCCCCAGTTGCACATGACCATAGGGTTGGGAGGTAACAGGTATCATTGTCTGAGGGCCATGGGTTAGGAGATTGATCACCTTCATGAACTCATGGGACCCAAAGGGCAGATGAGTAGGGCACTCTCTTGATGCATGAGGGGTGAAGGATGACCCCAAAAGGAGTCGGTACCCTATAGACCTAGAGGAGATGACCAAGGATATAAACCTTAGTAGGTTCAAGACTAGTTTTCCATGGAGGTAACCTTTATATCATGATGTCTGTGATGTAGAGACATATGTGGCACGTTGCAAATTAGATGTAAAGGTGTACTGGCAAGGTGGGATGTACCATCTCTACTCTTGGAACAGGAAGAACTCTATATTTGGACTGCAGCCAAATGCTTATTTCCTCTTGTTATGGGAGTGAGAGATCGGACAGTACACATGTCATACACCAAGGATACAAGATGATGTGATTTGGAATGTTGCCACGAGATATGGGGGCAGAGAAGATAACATGCCCTGATAAAGTGAATGATACATGGATGGTTTGCAAACACTAAAGAGGAATAAGGTAGTCACCTTATGAGAATGTTTTTATCATGAGCTATGTGGAACTTACAAGTTATACCAGGTTGAGTTTGATCACCATGATGATGAAATCAGAGAGTGTTCTTAATAAATATAGACATAGAGTTTGAGGTGATAAGTGAAATACATGGAAGTGTATGTCTTCAAAGTTACCTAATACCTAAGGATGTGAAGTGGTAATGGATGCTCTGGTTGAGATACATCTGACTTGTTTGATGCTAGAAGAGGTTGTTTGGCTAACCCTAAGTTTGGAAAGGAGAGGTGTTTGGATAACACTCAGATATAACAAGATGCGTTGAAAAGTTAAGGGTTGTTTGGTTAGCCAGTCTAGTCCCTGATGCAATGAAAGGATGGTGGTAGAACCTCAGATGCACTTCTTTGGAAAAGAAAGTGATGAAACCCCGACTAGAGTGGTTTAGGGTTTCGGAGGAATCGATCTTGAAGAATCATGACATATAGGAAATCATGATTGAAGATCACCATACACCGGGGAAAATGGCAATAGCACTTTGGATGCTTAAGATGAAGTTGCAGGTGGTTTATGGCCATGCAAGCCAGGAGGTAAAGGACAAACCCCAGTAACCCAGTATATCGATATAAAAGACAAAAGAGTCCCTGAGAGGGAATGGGAGATCAACACTATGGATGTTGTGATAGGTCTCCCCTGGGCCATGGAAGGTCGAAATGCAATATGGGTTATGGTAGATCGCCTTACCTAGTTGACATGAGAAAGAAAGAGTTCTGTCAAGGGACAGATCTGGTCAAACTGCCAATGAGAAAGATAGTTCAACTACACCATGAAGTGAGTTCGAAGGTCTTGAGTTTGACCTAAAGGTTCCCTTCCAAAAGGTGGAAGTAGGTACAGGGAGAACTCAATGTTAGTATAGTTTATCACCCCTAACTATGGTTAGTATGATCCAGACTAAAAGGTCTGATGAGGGCATATGTGCTCGATTTGGGGTGATAGTTAGAAACAATTTTTGTCCTATGAAAAATGTGAAGATAACCACCATAGCTAGTATCGGGATTTATAAGAAGCTCTGTAAGGGAGGTTGTGTCGGTCACCACTTCGGTAAGGTGATGTTGGTGAAAGGACCACGTGATGGTTAGAAAATGGCCACAGTGCGTGTAGACGAAGTTGCTTTGATCGTGCAATGGCTGAAAGAAGCCTAGAGACAACGAGAGTCGTGAGAAGATACAAGGTAGACTGACATGCAGTTCACTGTGGAAGAATATGTGACATGAAAATCTGACCCCTCTAAGTTATAACTAAGAGAGTTGAGTCCCTAAGACATGGTTTGGTGGAGAAGGTTAAGTTTGTCCTTACCCTCAGGATAAAGTAATGTGTGATGAGTTCCATGTGTCAAATTTAGAAAACTATGTGAGGTACCCCGACCATGTGCTGAGCAATGAACCTAGTCAGCCCCAAGGGAGGCTGAAATGGCCTGAGTACACCTGTGCAATTTATAGACGCCAGGGTGAAAGAACTCAGAGGAAAGAATATGTCATAATAAAGGTTCTTTGGAAGCGCCATGAGTACGGTAAAGCCACGTAGGCACTAATAATAGACATGGAAAAGTATTGTCCTGAATTGTTTGTTTGCTTGATAGAATTTTGAGGACAAAATTCCTATAAGAGGGGAAGGATGTTACAACCCGAATTTTTGGGTTCATCTGGTGAGAAATGTAATTTCTCATATTAAAAATAATTGGACAAAGAATGGTATAATTTGTTTTGAATAAATGGATTTTGTTTACAATAGCCTTGATGTTTGTGTTGTGGGCTTTATTGGCTATTGGGCCCAAATAACAAAGAAAATTCAATTAGTAATTGAATAATTGAATATTTGAGAAAAGGGAAGAGGTGGAAACCTCTAGAAGGCAAAGAGATGTACTCCAAGGATGGATTTCGTGCCTCTTGGGTTCCTTGGGTTCCAAGGAGTCCAAAGTTGCAAAAAGAAAGCAATAAGAAAAGAAAATATTAATTAAGTATTTCTTTATTAAGAAAGAAATTGAAAATAATGATAAAATGTGGGAAATGAGTGGAAAGAGGCATAAATGAGATTCCTTGGTGAAATTTCGTATCCATGAGGTTGCTAATATTAAAAGGGATGCCAATGAGGAAAATAAAAGAGAAATAAAGAGAAATCCTAAAAAAAAAGAGATGTTTTAATGAGAAATAAACAAGATAATGTGAAATAATGTATTTAGATGCATCTAGAAGGATAATAAATATCCTTGGAAAAGAATTTTGAAATAATGGAGTGTCTTGGGATCCAAGGAGTCCCAATAAAGAGGAAAGAAAGAGAAAATACTATATTTGCAAAATAAAAGGATGATGAGATACGTTATTAATGGATTATGTGGTATTGCTAAAAAGAAAGTATTTGCAACTAAAGGAAAATAGAAATTCGTGTCAAAGGATTAAAAAGCAAGTATAAAAGATGATAAGTAAGAGGATTTTCGAATTTCTTGATATCCAAATATTAGAGAATATCCAAAGGATAAAAAGAAAGAGAGAGACTTGCTTCTCATTGAAGGAAAAGGATTCCAAATAGGAGAGGACTTGTTTCCTCTTAGATGATCATCTTAGGGTGTGTATATCCACCCCTATAAAGGGAAGAGACCTTGGTTCGAGTTTAAGATGGCATATCACACAACTCTCTCCTTTCTCCTTCTTTCTTACATGCAAACCCTAGCAAGGGGGTGGTTTGAATCCGAGGGCAATATGGGGCCATGGGGGGAGTTACGGCAGATGTATGCTGCTCTCACGAGGATAAGGAGAAGCTCGTCGGACTTCCCACCATTCTTGCTTGAACGCCGCAGCAGCAACACGGCTGCTTCACGACCGCGTCTTGCAGGCTCGCTCAGCCCGCACCAGCCATTGTGGCCGCAAGATGAGGACGCCCAGAGGAGCATGGAGGCTCGACGGAGGTAGAGGAAGCAATCTGGAGGTCTTCGAGGTCGGGGATGAGGAGTTGGAGCCGCGCCAAGGTCGGCGCTCGGCGACTAGGGCGACCGCTCGCTACCATCACGAGGAAGGTGAAGGGCGGAGAGGCAATGGACGTTTCTGCCCCCACGTGCTAAAGCAACGAAATTACTTAACCATGGGCAATTTGGTCTTTTTGAAATGTTCCCAAGCAAGTAACCAACGTTGCATGGGAACAAGGTGATGTGGCGCCTCCCCATTGGCCCAAGTGAGGTAATTCTTTTGAAAATCATAGCTCTTTATTAGTATCTTGGATGAAAAAAGTTTATACATGAATTTTGCTTAGAAAAATGAGAGGAACCCATTAAAAATATAATCGGAACTTGATTCTACTTGCAATTCGAAAAATAATGGAAGTTGTTAATTTTAGTGTAATAGTGATTAAGAAACCCTATTTTGAAAGGAATAAAGTGTTTAATAGGGTTTAATGGATCATTAGAGTTGATGTTAACATGTTAAATGTAAAAAGGTACATTATGTTCAAAAAGGAAGAAATTTGCACGTGATTAGTCTAATTTAGATTTTATATGTATAAATATGCTTGAAATGTAAAAAGTACATAAAGTTATCATCTTTAATGATTTAATTAAGGAAAAACCCTTAGAACTGATGATAGTTGAATATAATGATGTTCTCTGATTAATTTGAGCAAATATTAACTTGATGACAATGAAATGGATTATTTATATCTAAAAGAGTGATCTTTGTACATAATTGGCTTAAGTTAGGGTTTCGTGTATGATTATGCATTAATGAGCTTGAAAACCCTAATTTAGAAGAATACGTCTTTTAATTGGTTTAATTGTTTAAATCCATGAATAAATAAGGATATGATGATCCTAAGTCAAATTGGGTATAAAAGACTATTAAAATGGATAGTTGAGCAATTAAGGTTCATATAAATGGAAAAGAGTATTTTAGGGTTTGTTAACCTAAAAGGGATAAAGTTTGAGAAATTGATCTAAGAAACCCTAATGAATACTAATGAAACCTTAATACGTATTAGAAACCCTAGAAAGTGAATCCAAGTCAATAAAGTAGATTCTTGATAAAGTGTGTAATAAATAGAGTACATATTTATTTCAGGAACTATGTGATGATTGAATTACTTGCTAGGATCTGTTGATTGACTTGATTGTATACACATGAAGTATATGTTTAATAATATGCATGACTCATCGAATCAAGTATGTGGTTATGCTTATGAATAATCACTCTAGTTTCACGGCGATTCCCAAAGTTTTAATCGGTTGCTTGAACATAATTGTTGGATGTTTATTTAATTCATGCAACTATAAAGTGACTATGATTATCACTATAAATGTGTGTATATAACTGACTAGATCCGAGTCCACCTCTATTGTAAAGAAAAGGCTAAGGAAAAGGGGTAATCCTGGAGCAAGGTCTAGGTTACCGAGAGTTAGAAACTGGGCTACCTACGTGTAGTGCCATGAGACTCATTAGCCTACCCTGAGTTAAGGAGTGGGCTACTTACGAGTAGTGCCATGTGACTCAACCCTAGAAATTGGTTCACTTATAGGTGGATCATGAGGGGTTTAATGGGGACAACATAGAGGATAGGGTACTCTTGGATCGCGGAGTTATATCTAAAATGTAATCTTGGTTGTTAAATGATTAATTGAATGATTACATTGTTAACGTAATTACATGATTATTGTTTCCCCCACATACCAACTTCGGCTGACCGACATTTTGTTTGTCGGCGTTTTAGGTACAAGCCAAAAGGACAAACAATAAATCGTCATACTGTGTAATACATGAAGTAAAATACAAGGAGGATTAATTAGAGTAGAATCCTTAAGTGGATAGAAGTTAGAGATCCAAGTTTTCAAAAAGGTATGCAAAAGTTTATTTTCTTACAGCTTTTTAGTATAGTCTGTTAAAATTTGATAATTATTCTTGGTTAATTGCCGAACCTTTGATCCGGAAGTTATGGGTGCGGCTTTGACCTCTCGGTCTCCCTTAATTGGGGGTTATCGGGAGGTGGGGTCGTAACAGCTAGTTTATATGAAGCCTCATGCTCAGGTTGGTGGTTTGCCACATAGGAATCTAGTGGTGTATATAAAATTTTTGTGTAAGGATGTTTCATGGGTAGAAGACCTGTGATGAGAACATCATGTCATGTTTTAATTTGTGCTTATGTGGCTAGATCTTGTGAAGTTAATCACTAGTGCCAATGAGGTGAGGGTTTCAATTTGGACGTCACACATCAGATTATGTTTTAGAAAATCTGGGGATGTCACAAAAAATCTAGCTAAATATAACTTAATAGGTGGGTCATTTCTTGAAATATACCCATCTTATCTTAACCCAATATTTTTGAGTTCAGGTGATTGATTGATTTTTATTTTCATGGTGTGTTGCAAGAAAGTGAAATCTATAAAAAAATTTGAATTTTACTTGTGATAAAGAGTAAGAAAAATATCTCATACACCAATTTTGTGGATGTATGAACCAAAAATTCTATTTCAAGGACTCAATCCATTATTCACCCTATCAGTGATATGGCCTCAACAATCCTAAATGGAAGAGTCTTATAACATCCTAGAGGCCCTTTTACACCACAATATATTCCACAAAATGTTCTACATATGTGGTCTATTCATCAATATCCTCCAGATGATCATGAGAATCCTAATTATGAAGAAGTTGATATGACTAAAGTAGAAGGACAACAACAAAATCATTGGGTACTTTTGGAAATATAATGTGAGTGGTTTATGACATCTTATGAGGTGATAGAAGAAAATATTGTATTGAATCCCAACATGGCTCGAGACCCAACTCCAAACATCAAAGAAGAATAACCACCTCAAGGTGCGGCTAATGAAGCATATATTCACATTGACTCATCCCATTTATACCACACAATGAAAAGCACCTCCAAATGGTTAGACTTTTCTGAATTCTCCTTCCCACAACATTCCACACTGGAATCCTATTATCTTGATAGTTTGTAAAATAAAACTCAAGGATCCTAATAGTCCCATTAAAGACTACAATGAACACCAATCAATCATACACATCTACAACAAAAGTTAATTTTCAAAATGTTTTGCAAGAGAGAATGTGAATGTTATACAATATGGTTAGAAAATTGTAATGTCAAATGTGGGAGGAACCCTTTTAACAATCATAGCTACATTCCTAAGATTGGCCTTCTTATCAACATCATACTACTTGATTAGGAGAAGTAAAATGACTAATTTGACACAATGGAACACTTAAGGGAAAATTTCTATGAGATAGTTGAGTTTCTAGGGAACTATAAGATTCTCATCTACTTCTTCGAAAGTATCATGAAAAATTCAATGCTAATGAGGTACAATGAAAATGATGCTGAAAGAACATCAATCTAGGAGAGTCGCACAATATCTTTCTGGTTCCTAATAGGGACAATTTGGAGGCCCAAAAGAATTTAGTTAGTCTAATTATTACCTATGTTTGTTGGAAAGTGAAAAGAGATGGCTTCCCAAGTTATAGGAAAGTCATTAGATGATGATTATATACAAATGATCATACAAGCATATATTTTAGTTAAATTTGGATGATTAGTGCTCCAATATCATTTTCCATACAATAAATTGATCAATGAAAGTCACAAATTGAGGGAACAATGAGTTGTGGACTGTACACGACTGATAGGTTAAATAGAAATTTCATATACATTCTTAGCGTCATATGAAACCAAGCAATCTTACCTATTTTTGGAGTGATAAATATACCTAAATCCTTGTATGACAAAGGGATGGAACATAATTAGCTAAAATCATCTATGTGATTGGCACCATTAGAGTCACAATCAATGACCATAAGATAAGAAAAACATATTTCCAATCATAATCTTATAAAATGAGAAGTTTATGTGATCCAAAGAAACAACATGAGGTCACTGTACAAGGAGACACTAAAACTAAATTCTTCCATATTTTGAATACCTAGACAATGCTCCACAAATTGAGGCCCAATACATGACCCCTTCCCACTCTAGTACAACACAAACACATACTAAAAGTTCCATTGATCTACATGCAAGTTCAAGGAAGTGTGTGACATTAAATAATTCCATATTAGACCTGTTGGAGGGGAAGGTACTGTCAAAAGTACATCAAACAGTCAGTTCAACACCATGCACTAATTTTAATAGTGCTTAAAGAAGTGGAGTTAACTACAACAGAGCTAGTGAGTGTCGCATAATCATCTTGAAACAACTGGGATGTCCACATGATTGAGCCTGTGTTGATAAAGGGGAGGTGTGATGTAACCAATGGCATACTAACCATGCCTAAATATTACATACAAAAAGAAAGTCCAAAGAAACAAGTAAAGAATGTATTTCTTAAGTTGGCATAGAAATATAAAAAAATTACTACTGAAACTACCAAAAAAATTACATTTATATGATTTTTGGAAAAAAAATCAATAAACTATTTTCTTACATAATATATCAATCCTTAATCGTTATAAAAGACATATCAGGTCATTTCCCATGTGATATCTCATATGGTATCTTATAAACTATTTTAAGATAATACATTGTTTTAGTGTAAAGAATATCCCCAAATGGAATTTCAAATATTATATATACATTTGTTGATAATTGCACGATGACTCAACATGGTGTGAATCCTTCTTTCCGATACATCATTGTGTTTCATATGGAGTTCATTTTGATACACTATCAGGGTCTCTCTAGAAGTTCCTCAAACTCTTGGTTTATAATATTTCAAGATCGATCATATCGAAGTGTCTTAATACTTCTACCAAGTTGGTTATGTACTTCATTCATGATTTCCATAAACACTTCAATAGTTTCATACTTGTATTTCATTAAATACAAACTACTTTATCTACTGAGATTATTAGTAAATATAATGAGATACTTGTAACCACCTCTAGCATTTATTCTAAATGGTCTACATACATCAGTATGTACTAGCCCTAATGTTCACTCTCCCACTAAATCTAGTGAGATGTGCTTTTGTCATATTTTTAAAATAAATAAGACTTACATGTCTTCATTGGTTTGTTAACCAAAAGAGTCTTGAAAACCATCATTATGGATTCTAGAAATGCATTTCTCATTTATGCTTTCAATCTGACAATGTTATAGCTATTCATTATTTGAGCTATTCTTTAGATCCAGTAAATAAAGCCCAGAAGATTTTGGGGTGTTGCCATAAAAGATCACATCTTTTGAAATAGAACCTTTTCTTTATATGGTATTCATACTCATCCTTATCCATACAAGATGCAAAAAATATTTTTTTTTATTATTGGTAGGTATAAAATAATAGTTCATTAACTCTAGTACACGCCCTCTGGGCTGAGATAAGCTATAGGTTCCAACTACAGTGGTGGCAACTCCTGCCCCATTTGCGACTTGCAGTCTGACCTTTCCCTTTCGTAATGACATACTTCTTTTCTAAAGTTTCATATTTGAATATCTGTGAGATACAGATCCGGTAACTAGTACCCAATATTAAGAAGTAGATAAATTTATATCAATAATGTATATACATAAAGTGGAGATGTAAATAAGTGAAATCACCTCCCTGATAAATATGGTAAACAAAAGTTCAATGAATAGCAGCGGAAGTTAAAACTTTGACTATATTTAATTTAATAAAGAGTACATCAAAATTTTCCCAATAAGGGTGTACACGCTTTATAAAAATAAAGGATCTAAGGTAGAGGGAAACTAACTACATCAATATGTCTCCAATAAAATAACTTAAAAAATAAGATCATGATGGAAGAATGAATACTTTCTCCTAATCATAGGCTGGTTCACCATGCTCTTATTGCACACTCTAATCCTAAACCTTGGTGGGTGGGATCACCCAACAAGAGGAGAGAATAGTATGTGTCAATTAAAGGAATAAGGACAATTATAAACCAACATATTTCATGATAAAGATTCACTATGCTAAGAGGGTCAAAAGATGAGGCAAGTAAATAATTAAGAATTTTGCCAAGTCAAATAGTAATAAAATTGCATGCATGATTTAATATGACTACATTAAAGTAATATAGGGAAGAGGAACCTATCTAACCTCAACCAAAACAAATAGGTGAGGGAGAGTGGTCACATTCCCAAACACCTACAGTATATATATATATATATATATATATATATATATATGCATATATATGTATATATACATATATATATGTATATATGTATATATATATGTATGTATATATATATATTTATATATATATGCATATATATATGTATATATACATATATATATATGTATATATATGTGTATATATACATATATATATGTATATATATGTATATATATATATATATATATATATATATATATATATATATATATATATATATATATATATATATATATATATGGGCTTATATTTAATACCCACGTCGGTAAACTAATTTTTCACTACCTTCCCAACCAAAAGAGTAATTATATGGTACACAAGAGTAACTCTGAGATCAATAGAGTAACTATGTGGTACAAAAAAGTAACTCTAAGACCCAAAAAGTAACTGCGTAGAAAATCTACATTCAGGAAATATATGGACAAGTTTTTTTATTTTGGGGGGGGGGGGCAAATGATATTATTTTTGGATGAAAGTTTTTGGGGAGCTAGATAAAATGCTCCTCTACAATTGCGGAAATTTTTTATAAAAAAAATATCAGGAAGGGTGCGCGGGTAGCTACCCGCGTGGGTATTAAATAAATCTCATATATATATATATGTATATATATATATATATATATATATATATATATATATATATATATATATATATATATATATAGTGGGGAGAGTGGTCATATTCCCCAGGGATGATTCCCAAACTATGGGTGGTTGTACTCATGTATACTATATTTGTTAATTAGTCATTTACATCATCATGCTAGAAGAATTTATATGTCAGATTTAAATAATTTAAAAATTTTCAAGTGGGATCCAAGACCCTATAATTATTGAAGTAAACATACTAAACAAGAAATGGTGAAACTAATGTATAGGTTCATGCCTCATTGGGAGATTATGTTTGGATAAAAATGTCCAACTTAGGGTTAAGAATGCACATACAGAAATAGGATTGCACATACCTAATTTTCACACATAAAGGTTAACTCAAATAGTATACTTTGGTCCACAAAGTCAACTTTTAATCCTAGAAACACATTATGTATGTTAGACAAGTCAAAGTGAACATATTCATACCTATTATATTTTTATATTATTCTTACCCTACTCCTATTCATCTAATGTCATGTTAGCGTTTATGATTTTAATCTTTGTTGAGAGAATATGTGAAGCTTTATATATCTATCTTAGTTCTAATTACACATATTTAGTCACATAAGTGTATGTAAGTCATATACATGTGGATAATAATATATATTCTTCCAATTTAGGTTTAATGATGTCATTCTCTTCTCTATAATGTGAATCCATATTATTCCTAAAATCATGCTTATCAAGTACATCAGTGTAATTATATTCCACATGAATATCTATTAGGTTCACTAATATGCACATGCTTTGATCCAACTAACATGTCATATAGATATATGTTTATAAAAATACATTCTCTTACACGCTCACCATTTAATACATAAGAAGACAATAGAGATAGATGCATTCAATAATTATATTTGTATTTATAGTTACCATCTACTACATAAATAGTTATATGTGTATCTAGGGTTTTTTTGAAACATGGTTGTCATAATTCTTGATAATCTATGTGTAGTATTAAAATGTAACTCATCTTATATATAATATTCCATTATTAGATGAGCCATGACATTCAAGATTACAATAAGGCAACATGCTCATCTTACATCCATCATTTGATATGTAGTATTACATGGATACATATATAAACTAATAGGATGTATACAAGTAAGTCAATATGATCTAATAATGTGAAAACATTTCGCAAAACAACTCCGTAGTTAATATATTCTAATCACCATGATCCATGATTTTTGTTACAATTTGGGTCCCATTAACTAGTTTTTATGAAAGTAATAGTTATAGATCTACTATATGGATCTTAAATTAAGATTTAGATACCCGGTCTTTGGTTACCATAGGGAATTAGATTTATATCCTTATTACCATGGTTTTCTTCACGTTGTCATCATAAGTTAATTATTGAAAGATATTTGAAGGAAAGATATATAGACCATAGACAACTAGAAACCAAAGGATCTATGATGATCCATTTATGAGCATATCTAGGTTCATCCCAAGATAAATGTTCCAGATCTTCAGGTGGTGTCTCCCTTGACATGACACTAGTAGCATATCTGATCGACTTGCTTAAGATCTAGTTATGAGGACTTGATTGTCAGGCTAGTACATGCCATGATCATTAGTTGTAGAATCTCATACTAGAAGAAGACATTGGTGGTTGATGAAGCTAGAGATGTGGGTAGAGAATATGTGTTGTGTTGCTTCATAGGAGGGGAAGGAGTTAGAGGGGTGTCAGGATCATATTAGGTGATGTCTTGTTGGCTACAGGTTGTTAGTGTAAGAGGAGTGAGATTTGGGATTCAATGGAGTGACGGAGGTGAGATTAGATCGATGGTTGCACATGACAATGTTGTTAGCATAGTGGTGTTTGATATAGGTCTATTCATCACATAGATGAAGCAGGGGTGTCCACGATAGGGTGCTGCTGGCAGGAAGCATTGACATTTGGTCGCTGTCATAGCAGTTCCTTACTAACAAGGGTGGCACTTACTATCAAGGGGTGTTGGCATCAAGGGTCAGATGTGTTAGTTGTGTCATAGGCGTCGTGGTGGAGATGCTCAATGGTGGCAGCCCAGACATGTGATGTTGGGATGCTCGACATTGGAGAGGGCTACTGGGCGTCGAGTCTAAAGGGATGATGGCATTATTGTGGTGACGACAGATGGGAGACGACCTATTGCAGGTATGTTGTACGTCACTAGGTGTTGGTATTGGTCTATCTGCAGACTCCTGATCATCAATGTTGTTGGTTGTGGTTGGTGGTAGATCTAGGATCTCATAGTGGCATGGATATTGGGTCTGGACATAAGTAGAGTGTGTTGACATCTATGGTTAGGTGACGAGGATGAGAGGAAAGGAAAGAATGGGGGAGGAGACATAGGAGATCGATGCCCTATTGCGGCCATCGTTGCCTGATGCTAGAGTAGAGTCACTGACGGGGTAGGAGTAACGCATCAGGTGTTACATTTAGGGGATAAATATGTTTAGGAAATACTTAATTGCTTAGTCAAATACAACTTTTACAACCTAAAGGAATTATGGTTTTTAATACTCATTTAACTGGGAAAGGAATTGATATCCGATTGTCAAGCAATTTAAGGGCATGCAAATTTGGAGCCAAGTAGGTTTCCTTTTTCACATGTGTTAGGCATATATATATATATATATATATATATATATATATATATATATATATATATATATATATATATATATATATATATATATATATATATATATATATGGGCCCATCTTTATTGCCCGTGCGGGTAGCTACCCGCCCACCCTTCCGACCACTTTTTTTCAAAAAAAAAATTCTCAATTGTAGAGGAATATTTTGTCTAGCTCTCCAAAAAAATTTAGCCAAAAATAATATCATTTGCCCCTCCAAAATAAAAAAACTTGTCTTTATATATATTTGTTTTATATTTTGTACAGAGTTACTCTTTTATTCGTGTAGTTACTTTCTATTCACCATAGTTACTTTTTTGACAACAGAGTTACTTTTTTGGCCAGTACAGTTACTTTTTTGGCTGCCGGGTAGCGAAAATCCAGGCTACCCACGCGGGCAACGAATGAACGCCCTACATATATATATATATATATATATATATATATATATATATATATATATATATATATATATATATATATATATATATATATTAGAGCTTGCACATTAATATAATTAATTGGGTAAAGGAATTCCAATATACTTGAAAATTCATGGGTTTACTAATTAAAGTGTGTGGAGTCTAACTTCATTAACTTCTCCTTTAGAATGCATTTTGGATTTGATTGTATGCTAAGTACCTAATAGATATATTTAGTACCTTTCATAATAAATTTTGATATAAAATTTCTTATTTTCTCATTTTTGTTCCCAAAAAGCCATAAAAACTCTAATTTAATATAATCTACTAATTATCTCTCGTTATTGGTCACTTTGCATTATTAGACTCTAATTAACACATTAATTGTGATATTTGTGGAAAAACTCATTCATAATAATAAATGTGGGTCAAATATAATTCACACCATTAAGTATTTCTCAATTTCAACATTGAGGCCAAAGGGGATAGAAAAGATAGGAAAATTTAGGGAAAAGGCCAAAAAGGACATGAAGGAAAAAAAATCTTGAAAATGGGTTAAATTGAAAATGAACTCGAGTTTTAGTATGTTACAGGATATCTCTATCCCCTCCTTCTTCTTCTTTAGTTCTTCATGTATAGAGGGAAATTACTCTTCTACTGTCCATGTTTGTGAAAGTGGTGACAATTTCCTCCCTTATTCACCCCTCCCTCTGCTTTTAGTGTAGAAGACTTGGGTTTCTGACAAACTTTAGAACTCTTCTTTGTTTTTCCATTGCCCATGGACTTCCACTTTGAGTGACTGATCATCGTCACAGACTTGATCTTGTCTTTCTTCATTCATGCCTTAGTTGTTCTCAACATGCCAAGTAACTCTGTCCATGGCTTGTCAAAGTCACTCATGTTCTAGTTCATGACAAACTAACTATATGACTCTGGCAGTGACTACAAAATCACATCAGTGGACAACTCTTGACCCAGAGAAATCCTAGTCTAGCAAGGTCCTCCACATATTTAATCTTCTTTAGCACATGAGGGCCAACTAGATCTCCTTCTTCCATCTTACACTTGAACAACATGTTGGATACATTATATCTCTTTTGTCCTGCCTAATCTTGGTACATATTCTTAAGATGTGTTACCATCTCAATAACATCCATATCTAATAAAGTTTATGCAACTCATAGTTCATTGAGCACAACATTAGGTATTTGACATCAATGACATGTTTACTGTGCTTCTTGTAAGCATTCTTGTCAGCCTTGGGTGCAGTGGGAGCAGGTTCATCTGGCTATGATTTCTCCAGGACATAGAGATTTTTCTCGTGTGAGAACAATTCTTAGGGTCATGAACCATTCTCCCATTCAACTTGTCCTTATCAAGGACTAATCACAATCAAAACATGTTATATGTTGCCATTTGATTCTACAAGTGAAATTTGCAATTTGTTAAAACACTTTTTATTTCTGATTTGAATAAAAATTTATAATATTTAATTAGACCTTTAATTGATTATTGCTCCCACAATTTTGTACAAATTGATAGCCCTCACATATCAACTCAGTAGATTACAGCGTAGAACCTTCTAGTGATCTAAGACCCAAAACAATTTAGTTATTCCCCAGCCAATGCCAACATCCATAATAAATCATTAAGGTAGGCCACTTTTGCCAATTGAAACTTATGCAATTCTTGGATAGATGGTATATGCAACTCTTTTCCATAGTCATTTGTATGCTTCTAGATACTTAATCTCATTAAGACTACCTAGTTATTTCTGACCCAAAAACCAACATGATGGTGATGCACCATGCATGGTAGGCTCACATAACTATCATCAAACTTCCACAAGATGGATAGCGCACCATGCTTGGCATTCCTATGCATAGTCGATCAAGATTTGCATGTGTGCTTCTTATGGAAAGCATCTAAGACTTAATCTATTGAGGTATATATATATATATATATTTAAATATATATATATATATATATTTAAATATATATATATATATATATATATATATATATATATATATATATATATAAACATATCCAATCACCACACACTTATTATATGTATCATATACATACTATATCCCACAAATCAAAACATAAAATTGAAACATAAGCGATGGCTATGACCATACTATTTGAAAACATCTCATTTTGTGAAATTTTCGCATATGTTTTATTCCTATTCTAGCATACCTTTTATGGATTTTTCTGTTCATTTGAGTATCTTAGGGAAAAAATCTAGATTTCATACCTTTCTCACTCAATGCTGGCTCATATCATATGGCAACTGCAATTACAAAGCTTGTAGACATCGCAAACGCGACAGAGCCAGTGACTGGCAGCTTCATTCCTCGACCACGACACCAATCGTGACATAGATTATGCACCACGACCACAATACAGACGTTCATAGAGGAAACATTCCAAAATTGTGATGTTTGTTGCGACCAAAAAGAAGAAACAATCACTACCATGGACATGTGACAACCTCCCAAGAAGTTGTGGTCATAACGACGCCCACCCATCATGACCACAACAATGGTTGAAACTAATTGATGTGTCGTGACCACGACAAGGAGCTAAGTTAGTGGGTAGAGCCTATAAATAGGCCCCTGACTCTACATACAAAGGGGTGAGATCATCAAGAGCACTGATGTGTTGAAAAACTCCAGAGTCATCCTAGCTCATACCCAAGACCTTGCATCTCTGAAGATGGATGTTGGAGGAGAGAGACGGTCTGTCAATCTCTTTGAGAGAGGAGTTACCATCTTCCACATCCACACCAGAGAGAAGGGAATAGACATATATGATGATTTCTTGTAATCTTGCTAAGGGCATACAAAGGGGTGTGAGTGTTGCATGTTGGTGAGAGATCTTAGAAGGTGAACCCGAATCCAAGTTCCCTTCCATACTTTGGTTACATCTTCTTTGTTAGAATTTATTCTCTTCTTTTATTTGCTTACTTTTGGTTTTTATTACTTTCTTTGGAGCAACATCGTTCCTTAGGGAACACCATATTTATCTACCTTTTTTTTGGTGTATATGAGTCAAGAATCCACATTTCTAGCAGATACCAAACTTGAACCTATGGTTCGACCCTAACTTACAACATTAGACCATGTATAATAGTTGTGGGGGCCTCAGTGTGGGGTTATAAATCTAAGAGTCTGATTACTCAAGATCCTCTCCATTTTGCATGCATGATTTAGGTCGGTCAACTTTTTGGCATCATTGATGGGGAAAAGGTAAAAAAGGTACTGTTAAGGACACAAGTCTACTCAATATACACCCGTTCCCCAAGCTTATTCATAAGCTTGACTGCACAAAAACTCTAAATCTGCTACCTTATAATTACACAGAATATTTCATTTTACAGGTCTAGTTTTCTATCTTGATTTTGCAGTTTATTCAAGGAGCTCGAAGGGAAGCAAATTTAGTCAACACTTCACCCTTTCTTCAAGACACCATGATGCCCCATTTGGATGAAAGTCTTACTAGGGAAGATCATAATGTAAGGATTCAATACAATTGACTGCCACACGAAATAGAAGAAGAAAGGGAAGATTGTCACTCAGATGGTCACCACCTTGAGGAAGAGTGACACAAGGAAGACCGCCATCACCTCCACCTATGTAGTAGGCACCGAAGGAATCTACATGTACATGAACATGATAATGAACTTGAACATGACCACTAGAACATTAAGGGTGAAGATGATGAGGAAGAGAAAACTCTTAGAGCACTAGCCATGACTTGGCCCTTCCTTTGGTTGTTAACTAAAGGAACTGTGCCATTGTCAGCCATGACGACCATGGCAGGTGGGTGGGCAGGGCTGCATTCAAACTGCATACCACTGATGTTGTTGAAGCCGAGTTGGAAGGTACCCTGAGGGCGGAGGAAGCAGCTACTGAGAACGTCCTAGCGGCTACTGTTATAGATTCTAACTCCCTCATTGCTATCAATATGATTAATCAACAAGAGTCGAACCACCCTAGGTATGCCAAGTTGATCTGTAGAATTCAACACTTGAGGCAACATGATTGGAAAGTTAAATACATTCCTAGAGAATGCAATGTTTTGGCTGACGAGTGAGCAAGGAACAACATTCAAAATACCTCATCATACACTATGTATGCACTTCCCCCATTAGGGGTCAATAGTTTGCTTGTTAAAGATTGTAATGGTAGTAGTAATACCATGTTTCCTTCATCCAGATTGATTAGTGATTGTAACCTCTCATTTAATTTCTCTCGCAAGGGGAGGGTGGGATGAATAAGATAGCCTCCCGACTTCTTCTAAAAAAATTGACACAAAAAACTATCAATGTTTATTTGGGCATACTGTACTATAATTAATGGGATGCAATCCTTACCCCCTATCATACAAGATGGAAAAAATTATACTTGTGAAGGTAGAAATTCATTCACTTAAGCATTCAGAGTGTGATTTCAAAGAAGTTGATTAGAATTCCAATGTGTGAGTACCTTATTAGGAAAAGAGGACCACGAGGATTTTCATCCATAGCAAATTGTTTTTAGAATGTCCAATGTATACCTACAAAAAGGATAAGTGAGGTTTTTTTTACCATATTCCTAAGCAAACCCTAGAAGTGTGAAAGTGAGGGAATACTCTACCAAATTTATGAGGGATATGTCAGATAACATCCATATTGGCATGATGATAAAACTTAAATGTCACAATACATTCTTTGATTTGACCCTCTCTTCTCTACCTTGAAAAGAAGAACTCAGAAATTAAAAAAGAAATTAAATAAAGGAAGAAACATATGCCTCCCTCATTCCATATTCAACCAAAAAGGAAGATCTAAAGCATAACTCATTAATTAAATCCCAGACCACAAAAAATGAATTATTCCAATGAAATTACTTAATGGATTGGTCCATCGTCCACACCACTCATTGAAAAGAAAAAACTATTGTGGCCATTATTCAATTCATTAATAGATAAAAAAAAGGTGATATGTTAGATCACATAAGTGCTTCTTATATCTAGATCACGATGATCCCAATCCAAACAACTAACTTACATAAACCTACACAAATCTGGATATATAACAAACCATCCTTTAATTGAAAGGGTAAATGCTATGTACTTATGGTGGTGAAACAAAGACTTCCTTATAACCTCTTATTATAGATAGGTGTTTCAAACTTGGATGCCATACACAAAATTTGACACGGCCAAGGAAGGGGTCATTTTGAAAAAAATTTGAATTGTGAAATTCAAGTCTAGTAAAAAAACTCACTAAATCCCAAAATGGATTTTTTTTATTTGTCTGAAATTAATAGTGGTTACACTAATAATTATTTGAAGTTAACTACCCAGATGGAAAAGAAAAAAGAAACAAATGATGATACATATTTTCAAATAATAGTAATCATTATTAACTAAGGAATTCACTTAGAGAACCACCTTTAAACCTACACTCCCTTCATTGTTAAGGTGATGAAAGCGTTGACCATCTAGTCGTACAATGCTCACGCACCAATTAAAGCCAAAGACAAAGGGATATTTCTCAAGAAATAGTTTTGACATAAGTTTTCTATTGTTGATTTAGTTCCCATTGAAGATAGTTCCAGTAAGTCGGAAAATATGTACAAATTTCACTAGTATCTAATAGAGGTTGTTATTAATCCATCTCATGATCAACCATCTAACTCAAGAATACATTTGCAAAGTATTCTCCCAAAAAACTCTTCATACATGGAAGAACAACCAATTGAAGAAATTACACATAAATAAACTAAACCATGGACACCATATCCATTGAACATCACTTCAACAAAACTTGATGCCTCTGAGGGAGGTCAATTCCATTCATTTTGAATGTGCCATTGGTAATTCCACTAGCATTTATACTCAATGGTTACACTAGTACATAGACGTTCTATAGTGTGGGTTGCATTTTCAAAAGAAACTAACATGGTAGGATATCTTGTCAGCTACCATGATAAAACAACCACCATTGGCCAACTCAATAAACACGAGTTGTAGGGACATACCCAGGGGGTGGGCCGGGGCCACAGCCACCCCCCCCAAACAAAAATTGAAAATGTAGTGTATATATATGCATATATACATATGTCTGTAATGTTATATTGACAATATATATTATTTATACCAAATACTAGTCACAAATATGGACTTGTTGGAGTGGTTTGTGGCTGCAACCTTATCTAAGAGGTCTGAAGTTCAAATCCTTATGTAGGCATTACTTATTTTTCACAACACATGAAAAATACAGTTGTTATATATATTGTCTTTGACACAATAAAACACAAAACTTGACTTAGTGTTACAACCCCAACTTTTGGGTTCATTTGGTGAGAAATGTAATTTCTCATATTAAAGATATTGGAATAAATAATGATATAGTTTGTCTTGAATAAATGAGTTTCGTTTACAATAGCCTTGTTGGTTGTTTTGTGGGCTTTATTGGCTATTGGGCCCAATAAGAAGGAAATTTGATTAGTAAATGAATAATTGAGAATTTGAGAAAAGAAAGATGTAGAAACCCCTGGAAGGCAAAAGTATTTGATCCAAAGGTGGATTTCGTGCCTCTTGAATTCCTTAGGTTCCAAGGAGTCCAAAGTTGCAAAGAGAAAGCAATAAGAAAAGAAAAGATCAATTAAATATTTCTTTATTAAGAAAGAAATTGAAAACAATGATAAAATGTGGGAAATAAGTGAAAAGAAGTATAAATGAGTTATCCTTGGTGTATTTTCGTATCCCAAGGATTCCTAATGATAAAAGGAGTACCAATGAGGAAAATAGAAAGAAAGATAAAGAGAAATCCTCAAAAAGAGATATTTTGATAAGAAATAAATAAGATAATGAGAAATAATGGATAAAAGATAAGTAAAAGGATAAGGTATATCCCCAAGAAGGGATTTCGAACCATTAAGGTTCCTTGAGGTTCAAGGAACTCAGAATAATAATGAAATAGAAAAGGAAAGAGAAAATAGGTGAGAAATATATTTAATTGATTAATATCTTGCACCTAAAGAAAAGACACGTTTTGTTTTAGATAATGAACCCAACTTTGGCACAGAGGTAGATTAGGTCTTCATTAAGTTTCCCTCAAAATTTGGGATTAATTGGACATGTTATTTGGTAGATATGATTTTTGTAATTTTTCCTAAAGTGAGAAGGATAGTATTACATGTCACAATCTGATATGTTTCTTGTTCTTACTGAGGGCCCGATAGCCGTTAAATCTGGATCTAACGGTGGTTGCATCTCAACTCAGATCAGGAAGGGGGAACACTATGGGGAATCTACCCGATCATTTTACTCTTCACACAATTAATGTGCAAGATGGGAAAGTGCTCCATTGGTTTCAGGAGTCCAATCTGAACTAATTGACCTCTTAGTTCTGTCGATTCCAAGAAGGATTGGGTTTTGCCCAATGTCCAGGCTGGGGTCAAACTCCCTCAATAATAAGAATGATCATGTTGCCCCTACGATATATAAATAGGGGTAAGAACCCTTCTTAGAGATCGACGCATATGAGGGGTGCCTGAGTTTCTCCTTCATGATACCCTAGTTGGGCCATCATGACATGGGCGAGATGCCCTATTTCTGAGTAGGCACCGGCTAGTGAGGAGGGCAACCTCAACCACCAATGGAGGTGGGAGGAGCTGCTGTGAGTCCGTGGAAGGAAGCTGGAGCACATGGAGCTATCGCCTGGGTGCCATGACCACCGGAGGAAGGAAGTCAACTCTGTTGTTGACTGTCAGGCAAGTCTGGATCGTATGCAAAGGGGGATTGTGAGGTTGAAGAAGGCAAATAGTGAATTTACCAAAATACCCCTAAGCGTCTCGACCAGCTTACTGCTTTAGCCCAGGAACACATAGGTCTTTTCATGCCCTGACTGAAGTTGCTAACAAAAAGGGAGCTGATTGGTTGACGTGGCGGCCAGTGATTGGCCCAAAAGGTATTTTCTTCGCAATTTCCTAGTTAATTATCTGTAACTCCAATGATAGCAAGTAATCATGAAAATTGATCAGGATAACTCAAGGAATCCAATAAAAATGTAATGGAAGCTTAATTTTGCTTGAAATTCAAAAACTATGTAAAAATGCTATCTTTAAGGGTTTAATTAAGGAAAAACACTTATCTTTGATGATTAAGGAATTGGGAAGCGCTATGTGAATGTTTAAAGTTGACATTAACCTGTTGTTAATAAAAAGGGCAAATTAAATTAAAAAGGATGATATTTATGTATAGTTGGTTTAATTTAGGGATTCCATGTTCATAAATATGTTTTAATGCGCCTTGAAACCCTAATGTTAGTAATTATGACTCCTAATATCTTTAATTGTTCAAATTCATGAATAAAGCTAAGATATAATGGTTCTAAGCTAATTTGAGTATAAAGGTTCCTAAGTTTGGATAAATACCCTTGATATGGTAACTAGGGTTTTCTAATGGATAAAGGTAAAATTAATGACTAATAGAGTTCATATGTGAATTAGACCATAATGAACTATGATTTGATGATAAATGAGCATAATGATCTTGAAAGGGATTAAAAGGATAAAAATGGTAGCTTTAATGTAAAAGAAGCTTAATGGACTTAATTGAAGATTAATTGTGCTATTTTCGAAATTAAGGTTATATGTTGTTAAAAGGTAACCTTAATAACTTTCATGAAGGATAGATAAGAAATTAGGGTTTAAAAGAGTAAAATGAAGTAAAACCCCTAATTGCAAAGTAAACCCTAAAAGAGGTAGAAATCCTAAAAAGGAATAGAAACCTTAAGTAGCAAGATGGTTTGAAAAGATTTTTATAAAAAGGAATTGGATGTAATTTTAGGACTCTTATACTTGCTTGATTGGATGTCATGATTGATTGGACTATTCTATCTCAATTCAGCCTAACATGTATGTGGTTAATTATGATGAATCACATTAGTTTTCCCAAAGGTTTCCTGGATGGTTAATCACATTGATTGAAACTAAACAGTTTGGATGTTCATACTGCAATTATAAAGTCACTATGGTTATCATAATTATAAATACATGTGTATTCTCGCACCTACATGCCACCCTGATGGAAGATGCCATAAAGGTCAGGCCCAAGAGAGTAGACCAATGGGCACAATGAGAGGTGACCCCAGACACCAAGCTCAGGAATGAGAAGGTGGTCTATGTTGCATGACTATGGGGCACCATGAGAGGTGACCCCCAGGCACCAAGCTCAGCATTGAGAAGGTGGCCTTAAGTCAATGGCAAAAGAGAAACCCTAGAGGGGTATTCCACGGTTAGGGTAAAAGCAGTGGAGAATGAAACATTGAAAATGTAAATTAGTTTGCTAATTACCCTGATTGTGATAATGAAATTGTTAGCCATATTTGTTAAATTTTGGTTGTTCCTACATACCAGCATATTCCTATATGTTGATCGACATTTTGTTTGTCAGCATTTTAGGTACAACAATTGAAAGAATAAACAGTAAAGTGACGCATTGTGGAAATAAGAAATAAAGTGCTAGGAGGATTAGATAGAATGAATCCAGGTTGTGGATAGAGTAGTTTACCAAAGTTTTAAAAAGGTATGCAAGGTTTTCATTTTATACCAGTTTTCAGTTTAGTTGGTAAAATATGATAATTGTTATTGATTATTTGTCGAACCTTTGATCCTGTTAATTGGGATAATGGCTCTAATCTCTTGGTCTCCCTTAATTGAGGGTTACCGGGAGGCGGGGTCATTACATTTGGTATCAGAGCATAGGTTCCTCATTTAATCTTTAATAATTATTAAATTTTAAAAACTCTGTAGAACCCAAGGGAGTTATTAGAGGATTTTCCAAAAGACAGAGGTGTCTAGAAAAGGATCACGTCTGGGGGCTGGCAAGATTTTCCTCCGCACCTCTAGTCGAAATACGAGGACTCTCGGATTAGAGGTGTCTAGAATTCCAATGTGTGAGTACCTTATTAGGAAAAGAGGACCACGAGGATTTTCATCCATAGCAAATTGTTTTTAGAATGTCCAATGTATACCTACAAAAAGGATAAGTGAGGTTTTTTTTACCATATTCCTAAGCAAACCCTAGAAGTGTGAAAGTGAGGGAATACTCTACCAAATTTATGAGGGATATGTCAGATAACATCCATATTGGCATGATGATAAAACTTAAATGTCACAATACATTCTTTGATTTGACCCTCTCTTCTCTACCTTGAAAAGAAGAACTCAGAAATTAAAAAAGAAATTAAATAAAGGAAGAAACATATGCCTCCCTCATTCCATATTCAACCAAAAAGGAAGATCTAAAGCATAACTCATTAATTAAATCCCAGACCACAAAAAATGAATTATTCCAATGAAATTACTTAATGGATTGGTCCATCGTCCACACCACTCATTGAAAAGAAAAAACTATTGTGGCCATTATTCAATTCATTAATAGATAAAAAAAGGTGATATGTTAGATTACATAAGTGCTTCTTATATCTAGATCACGATGATCCCAATCCAAACAACTAACTTACATAAACCTACACAAATCTGGATATATAACAAACCATCCTTTAATTGAAAGGGTAAATGCTATGTACTTATGGTGGTGAAACAAAGACTTCCTTATAACCTCTTATTATAGATAGGTGTTTCAAACTTGGATGCCATACACAAAATTTGACACGGCCAAGGAAGGGCTCATTTTGAAAAAAATTTGAATTGTGAAATTCAAGTCTAGTAAAAAAACTCACTAAATCCCAAAATGGATTTTTTTTATTTGTCTGAAATTAATAGTGGTTACACTAATAATTATTTGAAGTTAACTACCCAGATGGAAAAGAAAAAAGAAACAAATGATGATACATATTTTCAAATAATAGTAATCATTATTAACTAAGGAATTCACTTAGAGAACCACCTTTAAACCTACACTCCCTTCATTGTTAAGGTGATGAAAGCGTTGACCATCTAGTCGTACAATGCTCACGCACCAATTAAAGCCAAAGACAAAGGGATATTTCTCAAGAAATAGTTTTGACATAAGTTTTCTATTGTTGATTTAGTTCCCATTGAAGATAGTTCCAGTAAGTCGGAAAATATGTACAAATTTCACTAGTATCTAATAGAGGTTGTTATTAATCCATCTCATGATCAACCATCTAACTCAAGAATACATTTGCAAAGTATTCTCCCAAAAAACTCTTCATACATGGAAGAACAACCAATTGAAGAAATTACACATAAATAAACTAAACCATGGACACCATATCCATTGAACATCACTTCAACAAAACTTGATGCCTCTGAGGGAGGTCAAT
Source organism: Alisma plantago-aquatica (assembly GCA_963693085.1). Taxonomy (NCBI): domain Eukaryota; kingdom Viridiplantae; phylum Streptophyta; class Magnoliopsida; order Alismatales; family Alismataceae; genus Alisma; species Alisma plantago-aquatica. The sequence goes on along the minus strand of OY856413.1, from coordinate 522,502,592 downwards.
TCCATTCATTTTGAATGTGCCATTGGTAATTCCACTAGCATTTCTACTCAATGGTTACACTAGTACATAGACGTTCTATAGTGTGGGTTGCATTTTCAAAAGAAACTAACATGGTAGGATATCTTGTCAGCTACCATGATAAAACAACCACCATTGGCCAACTCAATAAACACGAGTTGTAGGGACATACCCAGGGGGTGGGCCGGGGCCACAGCCACCCCCCCCCCCAAACAAAAATTGAAAATGTAGTGTATATATATGCATATATACATATGTCTGTAATGTTATATTGACAATATATATTATTTATACCAAATACTAGTCACAAATATGGACTTGTTGGAGTGGTTTGTGGCTGAAACCTTATCTAAGAGGTCTGAAGTTCAAATCCTTATGTATGCATTACTTATTTTTCACAACACATGAAAAATACAGTTGTTATATATATTGTCTTTGACACAATAAAACACAAAACTTGACTTAGTGTTACAACCCCAACTTTTGGGTTCATTTGGTGAGAAATGTAATTCCTCATATTAAAGATATTGGAAAAAATAATGATATAATTTGTCTTGAATAAATGAGTTTCGTTTACAATAGCCTTGTTGGTTGTTTTGTGGGCTTTATTGGCTATTGGGCCCAATAATAAGGAAATTTTATTAGTAAATGAATAATTGAGAATTTGAGAAAAGAAAGATGTAGAAACCCTTGGAAGGAAAAAGTATTTGATCCAAAGGTGGATTTCGTGCCTCTTGGATTCCTTAGGTTCCAAGGAGTCCAAAGTTGCAAAGAGAAAGCAATAAGAAAAGAAAAGATCAATTAAATATTTCTTTATTAAGAAAGAAATTGAAAACAATGATAAAATGTGGGAAATAAGTGAAAAGAAGTATAAATGAGTTATGCTTGGTGGATTTTCGTATCCAAAGGATTCCTAATTATAAAAGGAGTACCAATGAGGAAAATAGAAAGAAAGATAAAGAGAAATCCTCAAAAATAGATATTTCGATAAGAAATAAATAAGATAATGAGATATAATGGATAAAAGATAAGTAAAAGGATAACGTATATCTCCAAGAAAGGAATTCGATCCATTAAGGTTTCTTGAGGTTCAAGTAACTCATAATAATAATTTAATAGCAAAGGAAAGAGAAAATAGGTGAGAAATACATTTAATTGAGTAATATCTTGCACCTAAAGAAAAGACACGTTTTCTTTTAGATAATGAGCCCAAATTTGGCACAGAGGGCGATTAAGTCTTCATTAAGTTTCCCTCAAAATTTGGGATTAATTGGACATGTTCTTTGGGAGATATGATTTTTGTAATTTTTCCTAAAGTGAGAAGGATTGTATTAAATGTCACAATCCGATTTGTTTCTTGTTCTTACTGAGGGCCCGATAGCCGTTACATCTGGATCTAACGGTGGCTGCATCTCAACTCAGATCAGGAAGGGGGAATAGTATGGGTAATTTGCGCGATCGTTTTACTCTTCAAACAATTAATGTGCAAGATGGGAAAGTGCTCCATTGGTTTCAGGAGTCCAATCCGAACTAATTGACCTCTTGGTTCTGCTGATTCCAAGAAGGATTGGGTTTTGCCCAATGTCTAGGCTGGGGTCAAACTCCCTCAATAATAAGATTGATCATGTTGTCCCTATGATATATAAATAGGGTTAAGAACCCTTCTTAGAGATTGACGCATATGAGGGGTGCCCGAGTTTCTCCTTCGTGGTACCCTAGTTGGGCCATCATGCCGTGGGGGAGATGCCCTGTTTCTGAGAAGGTGCCAGCTAGCGGGGAGGGCAACCTCAACCACCAATGAAGGTGGGAGGAGCTGCTGTGAGTCTGTGGAAGGAAGGAGAAGAACATGGAGCTTTCTCCTGGGCACCATGACCACCAGAGGACAGAAGTCAACTCTATTGTTGACTATCAGGAAGGTTTGGATCGCGTGCAAAGGGGGATCGTGAGGTTGAAGAAGGAAAATCATGCATTTACCAAAATACCCCTAAGTGTCTAGACCGACTACCACTTTAGCCCAAGGATACATGGGTCTTTTTGTTCCCTGACTGAAGTTGCTAACAAAAAGGGAGTCGATTGGCTGACGTGGCGGCCAGTGATTGGCCCAAAAGGTATTTTCTTCACAATTTCCTAGTTAATTATCTACAACTCTGATGATAGCAAGTAATACATGAAAATTGATCAGGAGAACTCAAGGAATCCAATAAAAATGTATTTGAAGCGTAATTTTTCTTGAAATTCAAAACCTATGTAAAGATGCTATCTTTAAGGGTTTAATTAAGGAAAAACCCTAATCTTTGATGATTAATGATTTGGGAAGGGCTATGTGAATGTTTAAAGTTGACATTAACCTGTTGTTAATAAAAAGGGAAAACTAGATTAAAAAGGATGATCTTTATGCATAGTTAGTATAATTTAGGGATTCCATGTTCATAAATATGCTTTAATGGGCCTTGAAACCCTAATGTTAGTAATTGTGACTCCTAACAGCTTTAATTTTTCAAATTCATGAATAAAGCTAAGATGTAATGGTTCTAAGCTAATTTGAGTATAAAGATTCCTAATTGTGGATAAATACCCTTGATATGGTAACTAGGGTTTTCTAATAGATAAAGGTAGAATTAATGACTAATAGAGTTCATATGTGAATTAGACCATAATGAACTCTGATTTGATGATAAATGAGCATAATGATCTTGACATGGATTAAAAGGATAAAAATGGTAGCTTTAATGTAAAAGAAGCTTAATGGACTTAATTGAAGATTAATTGTATTGTTTCTGAAATTAAGGTTATATGTTGTTAAAAGGTAACCTTAATAACTTTCATGAAGGATAGATGAGAAATTAGGGTTTAAAAGAGTAAAATGAAGTAAAACCCCTAATTGCAAAGTAAACCCTAAAAGAGGTAGAAATCGTAAAAAGGAATAGAAACCTTAAATAGCAAGATGGTTTGAATATATTTTGATAAAAAGGAATTGGATGTAATTTCAGGACTCTTGTACTTGCTTGATTGGATGTCGTGATTGATTGGACTATTCTATCTCAATTCAGCCTAACATGTATGTGGTTACTTACGATTAATCACATTAGTTTTCCTAAAGGTTTCCCAGATGGTTAATCACATTGATTAAAACTAAACAGTTTGGATGTTCATACTGCAATTATAAAGTCACTATGGTTATCACAATTATAAATACATGTGTATTCTCGCACCTACATGCCACCCTGATGGAAGAAGTCATAAAGGTCAGGCCCAAGAGGGTAGACCAATGGGCACCATGAGATGTGACCCCAAACACCAAGCTCGGGAATGAGAAGGTGGTCTATGTTTCATGACTATGGGGCACCATGAGAGGTGACCCCCAGGCACCAAGCTCGGGATTGAGAAGGTGGCCTTAAGTCAATGGCAAAAGAGAAACCCTAGAGGGGTATTCCACGGTTAGGGAAAAAGTGGTGGAGAATGACACAATGAAAATGTAAATTGGTTTGCTAATTACCCTGATTGTGATAATTAAATTGTTAGCCATATTTGTGAAATTTTGGTTGTTCCCACATACCAGCATATTCCTATATGTTGACCGACAGTTTATTTGTCGACGTTTTAGGTACAAAAATTGAAAGAACAAATAGTAAAGTGACACATTGTGGAAATAAGAAATAAAGTGTGAGGAGAATTAGATAGAATGAATCCAGGCTGTGGATAGAGTAGTTTACCAAAGTTTTAAAAAGGTATGCAAGGTTTTTATTTTATACCAGTTTTTAGTTTAGTTGGTAAAATATGATAATTGTTATTGATTATTTGACAAACCTTTGATCCTATTAGTTGGGATAATGGCTCTGATCTCTTGTTCTCCCTTAATTGGTGGTTACCGGGAGTCGGGGTAGTTACACTTAGTCTAGTGGTTAACATGCATATTGTTGTACTTTAGGTCATGAGTTCCAATCCTATATTGGGCATCTAAATTTTTTGGCCCCCCCAACAACTAACTCATAGTACTGCCACTAACGAGATGCACTTTATTTTACTCTTCGATTAAAAATAACAAAATGATGACATAGAGTGTCCACACAAAAAAAACAATCAACTCAGTTTCTCATACAATAACCAATGAGATAGAAGTATAACCTTTAGATTTTGTCTCGTCTATTTCCCGTGCACTATTCGAGAAGAGAGGATACATGCCAAACATCTTTCGAATTTTTTTCCATCAAATTGGATTGTTTCGTCAGTTGTCATGAAAGTAACTAACAATGTAGGTGTTGTTAGAATGCATTGTTAGATGTCGGTGTTGTCATAGGTGACTGATGTTCACACAAACACATGTTTCATCCTTGATTTTGGTCCAATGAACAAACAATATAAGGTATAGTCAGTTTTTTATAATAACTCATGACATATGTTTTATTTAAACCCCAACAAGAAGACCTTTCTTCCCCTTTCCCCTCCCCATGAGATTTTCTCTAACTCTGCATGCCTCTTGGTCATCCTCCACCCCATACCCTATGCATCATGGTCATCCTCCATCTCCATCCCTATGATGACCCCGCCGGTGCCAACTTCTGTGTTTGCTCCACATCCTCTGTGCTTTCTCCACCACAATTTCTCCTTATGTTGCTTCTCTACATCTTTGACCACCGCCAACTCTCCTTCGTCTCCTCCTCCACCAGTGACACTACTCCTTCTACTTCTTCTCCACGTTGCCTCTAACACAACCCTTATGATGCTCCACATCCATGTCGACGTTGACTACTCACCAGTTTGAGGTTCTTGTTAGACTAAGATGCAATCTAGTTCAAGCTAAGTGCCATTTCCTACCTTGTGAGTGTGAGCCTGTAAGGTACTGAATGGTCCCTTCTTTAACAATGAATGTACAATATGTATGCCCCTTCTATTTCCTACTATCATTTTAAGAAATTTCTATTTTTTTTGGCTCCATAATTATTGTTCCTTATTGATTGATGTGTTTTGCATCTTCTATCTCCACTTCCCAATTTCTTGAATTATGTTTGATAATAAATCTTGAATTATGTTCTACAAGAACCGTTATGATGAATGAAATTGATGGTTTTATATAATTTTTATGATGCATGAACGTGATGAATTATTATTCTTGATTGTTTTTAAAAATATGTAAGCCCTACTGTTTGTTTGAATAATATGTCATCCCTAAGAAGTAAACCTAATTTGTTATTTGTCTGATATGAGATTTGCATTGGTTATTTGATTTGTTTGAATGTTATGTTTGAATAATATGTAACCCATAATATATAAAACCAAAATTTTGAATTATAAAATGTAAACCATTATTTCTAAACCCTAATATGTAAAACTAATCTATTATCTCTAATCTATAAATCCTATATTACAAACACTAATTTCTAAATCATGTTGTTGGCCTAGAAACCCATCTAAGATTTAATAATTAGGAGTAAATCTTAGATACTCCCCAATTTGGACTATTTTTTATCATTTCATCTCAGTTAGGATGTAAGTGTATAATGTGTGTTTGATTTCAATAAATTTTGACTACATTTCCCCTTTTGTTATTTAGATACATATATTAGTGGGTATTTGTCCATCTACATCGGTGTACTTGGAGATCTGTGGGGAAATGTTGCCCAAATCTATTAAAATTGAACATGCATTATACACATACTAGTGAGATGAAGTGCTCAAGAATAGGATAAGCGGTACACATTCATCAATGTGAATGCTATAGATGATTATGGCTCAATTCAAACATATTTTATTCTATTAAATACTTATTATCTAACACCTGATCATAGACCGGATCGGTCATGGATGTCTAATCCAAATCTCTATACTTTGGAGATTATTAATGGTCTCGGTCAGTTTGTAATGTTTGTAGAGGAATATAGAAAACAACATGGAGATAGGATCATATTCCCCCTGTAGGAATTGGATTAACAACATGAAAGTTGACATTGTTGACATGATAAAAATCATGTCATGTGTAATTGAATTGTACATGGCTATATAAAATGGTACTAGCATGGAGATATTCCTAGTATGAGATCAATAGATGTCGGCAGTGGTAGTTTTGTTAGAGAAGAAATACTTGACGATGTTGATATGAACGAACCAACTTGAACATACATGGTTGATTCAATTCTAGACAGTTGTGGGGTAAATGTTACATACCCACCTTCCTTATTTAGAAACATCATGCATGATGTTGAGAAAGTACTGTTATAATTAGGTTGTACTAAGGTTACAAAGTTGAGTGATGTGTTTATATTATATACTATGAAGGCTACCAATATATATAGAGACAAAAGCTTCACTTCTGTGTTGTCTTTGTTGAAAGAAATTCTCCCTGAAGGAAACAAGCTTCCGATATCAACACAAGAAATGAAAAAGATATTGTGTCCAACGGGAATGGAAGCTAAGAAGATACATGTATGCATGAATGATTGTGTGTTGTTTCAAAAGGACTATATTGATCTGAAATAATGCCTGAAATGTGGGACATCAAGGTACAAAAGGACGGCCTCAGGTAAGACCAAAATTGAGTGTCTTGCCAAGGTATTGTGATATATTCCTATAATACCATGGTTTTAATGCTTGTTTCTAATATTTAGATGCATAAAAGTTATTTTGGCATGCATAGTTAAAGAAAAACAATGATGGTATGAAATGACATTCACTTGATTCCCTATAATGGAAGAAGATTGATTTAATGTACCAAAAAAAATTGGCAAATAAACCATGAATTTAAGACTTGGACTTTGTACCGAAATAATGAATGAATATGGAATACTATGCAGCCAACACAACACTTGACAGAGGCCATGATTGTTATATACAATGTTTCTTTGGGGTTGTGTATGAATAATAAATGTGTCATGATGTCCTTGATGATATTGGGTCCCAAATAACTTGACAATGATGTTGATGTTTATCTTGAACCTCTGATTGATGACCTAAAGAAACTTTGGGAAGAAGGTGGGATGACTTATGTTGCTTTGCACGAAGAGATGTCAAATTTATATGATATTTTGTTTTGCACTGTTAATGATTTTCTAGCTTATAGGAACTTGTTTGGATCCAACGTAAAATGATCCAAGTCATTTCTTGTATATGAGGAAAATATTTATTCAATCCAACTAAAATATGGTGGCAAGATTTTATATCTTGGTCATCAAAGGTTTCTACTAAAGGTGCGTCCTTTCTGAAAGCCGCACAAAGCATTCAACAACTCCACTAAGGAATGGAATGCTCCTAAATCTATGTCAAGGGAGTATGTTTATACAAGAGTTAAAAAAATTGTAAATCATTTTTGTATGAGACCATGTACTACTCCTACAGGAGAAAAATATTTATTCAAAAGAGGAAAATATTCTGGAATCTTCCTTATTTGATTTCATTGACAGTTCAATATTGTATCAATTTCATGCACGTAGAGAAAAATGTTTGTGATAGCATCATTGATACTCTGTTGAATACACCAGGAAAGACTAAAGATGGCATCAAATATAGAATGGACCCTGATGAAATGGGTATATGGAACAAATTAACAATAAAAGATAGCAAGGGTCTTCACACATATTTATCAAAAACTTGTTGCATCTTGTCTAGAGGGGAAGAGAATTTTTTGTGAGTCATTTATTAATGTAGAGATACTATGAGAATGCTTATCCAATATCCATAGATTGGTATAAATGAAGGATACGAAGTTGATAGGTCTTAAATCTCATGATGGTCATGCTATACTACAACATCTATTGCATGTGGCTATTTGATCTATCCTTATTGTGCATGTAAGGTTTGCAGTCACTAGGCTTTGTTTCTTCTTCAACACTCTATGCATAAAATTCATTAATCCATAGAATCTAGATAAGTTGCAATGATAATTGGTCGTTACCCTGAGTCAACATCAAAAGTATTTTCCCCCTTCATTCTTTGATATCATGGTACATCTGGTTGTTCATTTGAATATAAAAGTGAAAAGGTTGGGTCTGTTTTTCTTGAATTGAATGTATCCTTTGGAGTGGTACATGAGTGTTTAAAGGTGATGTTCAGAACCTTTATTGGACCTAAGGGAGTATAATTGAGGGCTATGTTGCCATGGAGGTTATGGACTTTTACGAGGAGTTTTTGCGTAGCAATAGAACAACTACTAATTATGTGAATCCTGGCATTTATTCTAACAAAGGTACTTTCGACAATGACATATAGATATCCGTCGTGAGTAGTGGGAACAAGAACACTTGTATCTTATACACAATTTTATTGATGTGTGTATTTATATCATCGAACACACCAATGAACTCAAGACAAAATATCCCAAAGCCAGTTAAATGTACCTTGCTAGAGAGCATAATCATACATTTATAAGGTGAGTTGAAGAGAAAGTATTCAGTCAACTATCTCAGACACCAATTAATGTTACATAAACTATAAAATGGCTAGTGTATAATCCAAGATGGACATTACATCTTACAAAGGGTTTGACATTAATAGATTTTCATATTACATAAAATGTCATTATAATAAGAGTGTCTTCTAATATAGTGGGGTCACTGTGATGTCACCATATTTTCTAAAACTTAATCTGACATGTGACGTCGAAATTGAAACCTCACCTCAAAGAGAATCCCAATTTAAACACCACACACTAGGCTAAGAAGAAGAAAATCAGAGGAAGTCAAAAGGAAACAACAGTAGCACATGCACATGAACAATAATAAAACCATACAACACATGTTCACCATTCAACATATAATTATAAAATGAATTGTTACAACATTTGATATTACATATTGAACAATAAACTTTTACATATACATGTACTACCACTAAATAATAGGATCTTAAGACAACATGTCCACCTGTACATCAGCTCACCATACAACTCTCAACTATCCTGGTTCTTCAAGATTGTATGTCCACAACCTAAACAAAAGATTACATGTGGTACACGTAAGAACAATATTCATGAATATTGTACTGAGTACACCTATGTGTATTTTTATATACCTCTCATTACTAAGCTTGGAAAAAGGTAAAACTAATAGTTGGCAGCATTTAATAAATATAAGAAAAGGCGTATACTTGCACAAAGATATTCATTAACAAAAGAGAACACATGTTTTATGATCAATTTCCATTATATATACATGCATTGATTGTTGAAGGTTTTGATGCATTATCTTGACTCTCAAGGAGATCAAGATTAAGGTCTTTATGACCGACTACCAAAGAGTTACATCATATGTACAATGTGACTGACTACCAAAGAGTTAAGTAACTTCCAAGCACTGTACTACCAAAGAGTTTAGTGTTTTCATATAATGGAACAAATATATTATATTTGATGTGTTCATAACCATAAGTATAGAAAATCAAGCAAGCTATCATAAAGAACAATCATTTCATCCAATATCATATGCCAAGTGTTTACTACACATATAATACAAGCATATTGTATAATAAGACAAGTAAGAGGTAATGACGTACCTTGTTCAAGAAAAAATTACCACATATTCCTGATGTCATATATATCTTCGTCAACCCTGATAAAGATAAGATCATGTACTATCATTAGATTCTCATTATCTTAACCCTAATTGATTCATTAGGGTTTTCTTAGTTTATTAGGACATTCCCATCTTTACTTGTCCTATCTTCTTGTATATAGGTTACTGGTCTCATATTCCAGATTGATATACATAATGTGACTATTTGATTGCATATGATTATGTGCACATATTAACCCTGTGTTACATCATTAACCTAAATTAGGTTTACAACACATGTATTAAGGGTAATTTTCATATAACATTGATTCTATGCATCTAACTGATATCAAAGTTTCATTTTTTTTGGTCGGTCCAAAAAGCGTGTTACTGTATTACCAAAACATTGGGCACAATGTACCCCATTACAGAAAGAACATAAAGCCTTGATACCAACAAGCTGGTAAACTAGGCCAAAACTTTGGGTACAATAGAACTTGCGCCCCCATAACAACCTAGATGTCAGAACACCCAAAAAGAAAACAAAAGAGACAAATTTTGTCTCAAGATTAAGCTACATATAGTAGCCTCCTATCTAGGAAAAGGAGAAATGTGCCCAACCACACTAGAACAAAGAGAAACTAGAAGGTAACCAAAGAGATCATCCTTAGCTACACAAGCTGCCACTAACAATAAAACCATCCTCTGAAAGAATGACGACATGGACAACCAAATAAAAGCTTCAGCACTTCTGGATATCTCAAGAGCAACATAGCTGGCCAGATCGCTACCAATAAACCAGACCTTAGAGCATCCATCACACAAAAGAAGACACCAAAGGGCCTTCCTCACTTGAATCATCAATCCAAGTAGCCTCAGTAGACCAACCATGCACACACTAGCAATTCACCCATTAACTGAGATTGTGTGGAATAAAGAGCCAGTAAGAAACAACAGAGACCTTTGAAGTCAACGTCTAGAGCCCAATGGTCAATCCTTTATACATATCAGAGGCCAAAAAACAAGAAAGTGAAATAGAATCAGCTGGGAAAACCTGCTTCCCTTCTCTTCCTTACTCCACCAGATGTAACTGCCCTCGTGGGAAGGAGTAGTGCAGATCCTTCACTTTGATCTAGCCCATAGGGACAACCATCGAACTCCTTGCGGTCAACCTATGAACATGCCACTCAAACACCTTAAGGTGCTCCTGAACACATCAACAAAAGGGACCAAATAGGAAGAGAAGATGTGTTCTGCCTTCCGTTGAACCCCCACCACCAGAAGCGCCAAAATTCAAAGAGACATACCATCAAACAGAATGAGGGTGACCCATCCACACCTGTAGTGAAGCACAAGAGTATCACCCACTCCAGCTGCAACCCCTTGATGGTCGCCCATCTCAGAAGTCTGAGCCAGACCATGGAAGCACGAGCACATCCTACTTTCTAACCGGAACCAGATCACTAGAGCGGCAAAGAATAGGAGACTCAAATGTTGAAATCCTCAGACTTCTCATCACTAGCTTTTAATACACCCACAAATTGTGATGGGTGGGGACTGAAAACAAGTAGCAGCATCATCTCCTGCTCCCCGGCATGCTCCAGTTGCGGTTCGATGAAACAGAATGGACATGCTCAGAAGGTTGCTGTTTGCACAGAAGCATCACAATCATCTCCTGAGTGATGTTGCCTTGTAGCAAGGAAGAAGAATCTATAAGGAAAGGAATGTCGCTCCCTACAGAGCCAGTCCACCTTACAGCCATCTAATGGGCCGAGGCCAAACACCAGATGAGCTGCCACTATTTTCACAGAAGCAAAACAACGAACACCAAGGAGGGTGACCCATCACGCAGCAAAGGGAGGAGGACTCCCTCTACTGTGTTGGGACACCCCAGGTCTGTATGCGCCGTCAAGAAGGGAGTGTCGCTGGTTGGGCATTGCAAAGCATAGTAGAAGAAGACACAGTGCCGCCGATGCATTGGATAAGGCCAGAAACATAGCTCGGGGAGAAGGAACATGAAGAAGAAGGAGGTCGAGGGGCACCCTTGCTCCGCCAGTGGCGACGGATTAGTCGAGCAAGAAGCTGGAACCATGATAACGACACCTCTCCATCCATCCCTATTAATGGACATGAGTCGACTAGGTCAAAGCTGCCACCCAAAATCTAGATCCGAGCTTCAAGCTTCTCATCATGCATTCCCCTTCACCAAGCCATGATCTATCTTGGACAAGCAGCCTGCAAGACTCCCTTTCTCTATGAACCACAAATGCCTCAAACAGGTCGCGGCTCACGCAGCACAGACACAACCTGTGCTTCCCAGACTAAGAGGAGCAACCGTCGGGGCAACTGGATCTGCTCGACGCCTTCACCTATAGGATAATGAACCCTCTGCTTCAGTCACCGTGGCTGGTTGGAATCCAAGGGGAGGGCATGCCAGAGATGACGCCCCTCCCCCCAGCGGCGTCGCCAGTTGGAGAGAAGTGACAAAAACCCTAGAGAGAGAGAGCCAGAGAGACACACTCTTTTTCAAGCTATATCAAAGTTTCATTTTAACTTCCAAGTAACAGATATGAGGGGTGTTCCATAAAGTCCATCATTTATTGAGCATGTATGTATTTTTTTTAGGTTTTGAGCATGTATGTATTTATTACATTTTATTTAGGGTTATTAGCCCTAATTATGCATATGGTGCAAATTGCATAATTTCATGCATCAACATCATTTATTTGACATCACATCGATTCTATATCATGTTCTAGAGTTACTACTAAATTATCATAATTTTAGGTCACCATTTGCTATTTATTATCCATGAAATAAGCATTTAAAAACTTACATGATATCACTAAAATTAGTGCATGAAATCTTGATATTATGCTTTCATGTTTTTCTACACATTTTTTCTAAGAATTTTGGTACCTTATTTGTATTTATCTAATGACCAAGCTAATTTCTACAAATTATTGAAGATCTACTTATTTATGAGATTTTCTTACCTTTTAGCCAATCAATGACCGCCACGTGGCCATGTGAGGATGCACTGCTATAGTGCTGGGTAGGGACCCACCTAGGCTTGACTTAGCCAATTCAAGGTTGTCAACCCGGTCCAGGGTTTGCTTCAGACTGGACCACGCGCTCGCCTCCTCCTTTCCTTCTCCCGTTCAATGTGATGCCATTAGACTCTATTTTGCAGAGGCACCATCATTGGGCCCTGCTCTAGCGAGGCATGGCAGTCGATCCATGGATCCTTGGGTGAAGCTAAGGGCTCCATCAGATTCACAATCTCCTATAGGACATCTATGACTCCTAGTCTTCTCGTATGAGGCCGCGGGGCTCATTCTCCATGAGCTTGTTGTCGCCCAAAACTACTGCGGCGAAGCTAAAGAGGGATATCTTACCCTCACTTCCAGACTCTTAATAGAGCATACAAAAACCTACCTCAGACTTCCATGAAGCTCATATTCATATCTGTTTGATGTGGAGAAACCCCTATAACCATCGTCGAGCTTTATCTTCAACCATGGGAATGTGGAGTTTGACGCCCAATAAAACCTCCACCGAAAGGGTTGGAAATGCATAGGATACAATCTTTAGATCTCCATATTCCTCTTCATTCTCTCAAGTTCCTCTAAAATGTTGTCTACCCATATTCCCCTCTCCTTGCTCTGCATTGTAGGATGTAGAGGAACGATGAGGAGGAGAAGAGGGTGGTTTTCTCCTGTTTGGTGGTTTTGTGTCCCAATTTATGGGTCATTGTGAAGGACTGATCAATTTGAAGCTAACTACCCATTCAAAAGTTTTCATCCACCCACAACTCCAAGAAGCACGTTAGGGAAGGGGGTCTTCGTCCATGGTCCTGTAACTGCAAGGAAAGAGAAGCCCTCCACCACCGTCAGATAGTATCCAAGGGCCAACAACCGACATCCACTAAAGCCAATCTATGGTTTTTCCTCCTCTAGGATGACTACCACTAGATCATAGATCTAAGGTTGCAAGCTGGCCAGGCAGACCCAGTCCATCAATTAAGGGTCATGTGACATAAGTTAAAGTCCTAACTTAGATCTATAAATCATCGGTAATGCACATTATTTCTCAAATTTCAAACATTAATAATTTCATCTAGGATACTCCAATAGCCACAAAAATTTAACCATAGCTTTACTATCCTCCAAACTACATCCCATCCAACTTTGGTGCCAAGACTCACTTATTTGACCATTCACTTATGTACTTCACAAAGGCATACATTTAAGGATTGTAATCATGATATCGATATCATTTGACATCCAAACATTGACAAAACAATTGGGACTCTCAAAACAACTCAACATGAAAGAATTCACGTATGTCATTGGACATTTAAGGGTCCCTAAAGTCCACTCCATCACATCCTACACACCTCAAGATAAATTTTGTCTTCAAAATTAAGCCTAGAAAATCTAGTCCATCACATCCTATACGTCTTAAAAGAAAATTTTTCCCTCAAAATTAAGCCATCCTAATACTTCAAGGAAAAACCAAAATGTGTTCATCCATATGTAGGACACCACTCTATGTGCAACATATCTGAAAACAAAGCCCCATAATCACATCCAAAGCACTACTAGGAGGTTTTAAGACATCTAAGGTGAATCACCCCTCAACATATAGCATGATGTAGATGCTTAGGTTGTGCCACATTTCCAATTAGGATTTTTGTACTAATTTCACCCAAGCATAACATTCAAACAATAGATTATACATGAATTTTTCACATTTTAGGATTTACATCCTCATTTTAAGAAGAGTTTTTTATAATTAACTCAATTTTATCCATATAGATCATAACAAGGTGCCATCATCATTATGTCGTGCAAAATTTTCAGACTATATTCAACATATTTATTATGGTCTAACGTTATCACAGTTTGGCATATATCATTAAAATGATCTCATTTCACTTTAATATTAAGTTACAAGTTTATTAGTGAATTCATCACTAGGTTCACCAACCATATTATGTCATCACTATTCATGTAACATGTATCACTAGTGTCATCTCATTGCACTTTCACATATCAGGTTGTAGACTTTATTAGAGATTCATCATAAGATTTGACAACTATTCAACATTTTCATCATTATTCATGTATATTATTAATCATTTATACATTGATATCTATTAAACCATTTCTATATTTCCTTCATGTCATGTCCATTTGTCAAATCTCAAAATTAGATCACATTCTTTTCTATGTTATATCAAACTTGTACTAAACAAACTTATATGAGTGGCTAATCAAATATATATCAAACCCTCATCTAGTCCAATTGAGGTTCTCCTGGCCCATATCATGAGGGTATCTTTGTGCCCAGTGTCTTTGATCTCACTCAACTCTATGAGTATCATATGCACTATCTCTCCCTTCCCTCTTGGTCTAGGGTTCTCAGGTCCACCTCATTGGCACTAGTGATTAACTTCACAAGATTTAGCCACATAAGCACCAACCAAAACATGATAGAGCATTCTATTTTCTTAGATATCCAACCATGAAATACTATTATCCAACTCTCTATCTTATATACACCACTAGAGTCCTACAAGGAACCACCAACCTGAGCTTGAGGCTTCACAGAAACTAACATAGTTTTACCTCCTCCAGGGTCATGGGACTCTCTCTCCCTCACCCAGATGGTAGGTTCTCATATTTCCTTATTCACATATGCATATATAACTAGCCTCTCTCTGACTCTATGGTTTGGTCCTTCCAAGGACATCTAGGGTTCAACAAGACTATAGGATTCATGCATAAAGCGATTGAACTCAATCACTCATGAGTATTCTAGTTTAGGACATATCATATCACATATTTCTCATAATTCTCATATCTTAGAGTTTAGGTTCTCTGACCTTCTCCCAATGGATCTCACCCTCTCTGGAGTTAACCCTAAAACTGGTCCTAACACTAGAGGTCTTCCTTTGTAAAAGAGATTGAGGCTCATGCTAACTCACAACTTGTCTTAGATTATCTTATCTTAACTTAGAAAAGCACACATACTTGCATAATCAAAATTATCTCAAAACCTTAAATCTGAACTTAGGTCCTCAAGACAAACATATATCATCACAAACTATCTTATATCATCTCTATACATCTTAGATTGTCATCTAATCTTATTCCATCTATTCCATCTATGACATATATTCTAACATGGCTCTACACATCTAATCTAGAACCATTCTCTCTTCTAGACTAATGTTGTTCACTTTCACTTAGGTTGCATGACCACATTCTACTTGTACATGTGTGGGGACACATATTTGTAATACTTACATATATAATAAACTATGATATAGTTATTCTCTGATAAAACATGTGTTAGAGAAAACTATCAAGGTTCGATCTGATTGGAATCAAAAACCAAATCCATGCAATGAGTGCCCCACACCTAGTAGAGAGTACAATGTCATGAAAACTAGTGAAAAGGGTGAGAACATAGCGTATACTAGTGTAAATACTCTAAACAATGAGCACCATATGTCTAGGGTTTCTCTTCCGGTGATGTATGCCATTTCCAAATAATGAAACATCCCATACCACTGCACTACAATGAAAGAATGACATCTAAGGACCTTCTATACAATAAGAACCAGTCTAGACGTAGTTCTCAGACATCTAGGTGCTAACCTAAAGGATAGGTCAGATCTAGTCACTAAAATATGATTAATCTAACCCTAAAGGATTGTTTTAAATTCAAGGTTTTTTCGGTTCAAGTTGCATAATGAGAAAATGTCAGACTTTTCTATTGTTCGTGCTGTGATACCACATGTGACGTCCCCAGATTTTCTAAAACTTAATATGATATGTGACATTAAAATTGAAACATCACCTCAGTGAGAATCCAATTTAAACACCACACACTAGGCTAAGAAGAAGAAAATCAGAGGAAGTTAAAAGGAAACAACAGTAGCACATCCACGTGAACAATATTAAAACCATACAACACATGTTCACCGTTCAACGTATAACTATAAAATGAATTGTTACAACATTTGATATTACATATTGAACAAAAAACTTTTACAGATACATGCACTACCAATAAACAACATGATCTTAAGGCAACAGGTCCACATGTACATCAGCTTGCCATACAACTCTCAACTATCCTGGTTCTTCAATATCATATGTCCACAATCTAAACAAAAGATTTCATGTGGTACACGTCAACACAATATTCATGAATATTGTGCTGAGTGTGCCTACATATCTTTTTATATACCTCTCATTACTAAGCTTGGAAATAAGGTAAAACTAATACTTGGAGGAATTAAACAAATATAAGAAAGTGTATACTTGCACAAAGATATTCATTAACAAAAGAGAACACATGTTTTAAGTTCATTTTCCACTATATATCTATGCATTGATCGCTGAAGGTTTTGATGCATTCTCTTAACTCTCAAGGACCTCAATATTAAGGCCTTTATGATCAACTACCAAAGAGTTAGATCATATGTACAACGTGATTGACTACCAAAGAGTTAAGTCACTTCCAAGCACTGTACTATTAAAGAGTTTAGTGCTTTCATATAATGGAACAAATATATTATATTTGATGTGTTCATGGACATAAGTATGGAAAATTAAGAAAGATAGAATACAAGAACAATCATTCATCCAATATCATATGCCAAGTGTTTACTACACATATAATGCAAGCATATTGTATAATAAGCCAAGTAAGAGGTAATGGCGTACCTTGATCAACACAAACTAACCATATATTCCTGATGTCATCTATATCTTGGTCAACCCTATAAAGATAAGATCATGTACTATCATTAGATTATCACCTTCTTAACCCTCATTGATTCATTATGGTTTGCTTAGTTCATTAGGACATTCACATCTTTTTTTTTTTTGTAAACTACCGGAGAACCGGTTACAAGTCTAAACAAGAGCTAATAAAACTGAAGAAGGACTCCTTGTCCTTAGAGAGGGTTACAGCAGCTACTTCTGGGCAGGAGGTCCAGTCCACCAACACATCAGGTTGCTTTAGGCAATGCTTTGCAAGCATGTCTGTGAGCTTGTTTTGATCCCTTTTGAGATGAATGAGTGTGTGCAGCATGGGATGTTGTAGAAGCTCCTTTATCCTTCGTACAAGCAGGAGATACTTTGGTGGAGGTTTAATGTCTTGAGTTGCCCACATTGCAGCATTCCTTGAGTCTGTGATGATGGCTGTCGAATGCAAGGAATTCTGTATAGCCAGCTGGGCGCCCAGGATAATAGCCTCCAGCTCGCCTTCCATTGCATCCAAACCAGAGCTCTTCTTGGCTGCTCCAGCAATCCAGTCCCCCTCTACACTCCTTGCGACCACGCACGAGCAGGACTGATTGGTGGCAGCCGAAGTGGCCACATCCACATGTATGATCGTTGAATCCTTAGGTAATGTGAGAGACACCAGGCTTCCTACCGTTCCTTCTACGGAAGAGCGAGGTGGATTGAAAGCTGTGCGTATGATTTCCATATCAGCTCTGCAGATCAAGGCTTGGATCCTGTGGGGCATTGTTTTATTCTCGAAGATGGCCGCGTTCCTGGTCCTCCATAGACTCCAGCAGGTGACAGCAAAGATCGTCTTCCAGTTGTTTGTGTCTTGATACGTGAGATTATAGGCCAACCAGCTGAAGGTATCCGGGATGATGTAAAATTGGGTGACATCAGGGGGAACCAGCACCTTCCAGACCAGCTTAGCTTCCTTACAATCTCGCATGACATGTAAGCTATCCTCAACTGGGGCGTTGCATCTAGTGCACTTGGAGTCCTCAGTCTTTTTCTTCTGTTTCCTGAGTTCGTTTGTAAGAAGGCGATCGTGTCCCAGCAGCCAGAGGTGGGTTTTGATGCGGTGGGGAAGCATCAGTGCCCAGATGGTCCTGAAGAGGGGCTGGGATGTGGGCAGTAGGCATTGATTTAGGATTGCATAAGCTGAGTGGACAGTGAATATCCCATGAGTATCAAGTCGCCAGATGCGAGTATCTTCACCGTAGAAAGGCCTCGGTGTGTGCATTGCCCCAATTGCAGAAGCTGATTCCACTTCAAACCAGTAATCGATGAAGTCCATATCCCAGGTTCTGTCATCCTTGACTAGACTAGAGACCTTAAGGTCCAGCAGGTCTTCCGGCGGAGCTAGTCCCGGCTTTAGAAGAGGACGATGCCCCCCAACGATCCATTCGTCACTCCATACAGAGGTATCCAGACCAGAGATAGAAGTTCGATAAGACTGCTGCAGTAAGAGTGGGAGATGACTCCTGATGCTTCTCCAAAGGTGAGAGCTGGTGGCCTTATCATGGTCCCTGAAACGATATTTCCCTTGCATAACCGTGACCCAAGGAATCTTTCGTTGCTGCAAGAAATCCCAAGCAAGTTTCATAATAAGAGCAGAATTAAAGTGGCGCGTTTTCTTCAACCCCAATCCTCCTTGTTGTTTAGGTACAGTGATGCACTTCCAAGACACCAGATTCAACCTGCGAGAGGCGTTGTATCCGTTCCAGATAAAATTTCTGATAACTTGATCAATCCTATCACAGGTGGCTATCGGGAGTTGAATTGCTTGCATGATGTAGCTTGCCTGTGCTTGTAGAACAGATCGAGCTAAAGTAATCCGACCAGCTAAGGAGAGCTGGTTGTTTTGCCAGGAGTTGATATGTTTATGGAACTTTTCCACTAGGGATGTGAAAAGATCCTTGCTCTTCCTCTTATGAATGATAGGGACACCTAGGTGCCGGCCCAGATTGGAAGTCTCAGCTATACCCAACTTCCTTAAGATCTAATTCCGGGTCCTTCTCATGGTGTTATGAGAGAAGAACACCATGGATTTGTCATGCGAGAGAAAAAGGCCTGATGCATCGCTGAACTTCCTTAGGCATCTATTTATAGTTCTAGCTTGGTGTAAAGAAGCCTCTCCAAAAAGAATGATGTCATCCGCAAAACTTGCGTGTGTTATTGGCACCTTTGCTTTGGAAATAATGATTGGTTTCCAGTGTCCTTCTTCTACCTCGAGGGCAATGAATTGGCTGAATCGCTCCAGGCACAGGACAAAGATATAGGGGGACAATGGATCTCCTTACTTCACCCCACACGAAGGATTGAAGGAGCCGACTATATCACCGTTCCAGAGAATAGAAGATTTGCCTGATGTGATGATTTGCATGATAATTTGGATGATAGTTCTTGGAATAGAGGTTCGGAGCAGCGTATCGTAGATGAAGTGCCAACTTAGCTTGTCAAAGGATTTGACGAGGTCGAGCTTAAGGGCGAGGTACCTCTTGGCCCCGGAGAAGGACTCCATAGAGTGGATGACTTCCTGCACAAGGGCGATGTTGTCCCCAATTCTTCTGCCCGGGACGAAACTAGATTGGAAAGGAGAGATCCAATCATTCAGGAAAGGTTTAATACGAGCAGCAATCACCTTGGAAAGGAGCTTCGTGCAGACATTGTTTAAGGAGATCGGTCGGAGCTGAGAACATCTCTCCGGCGTGCCCGTCTTTGGGATGAGGATGATGGTTGTGTCAGTCGAGGAAGCCGGTAAGGGGGAGCCCTTGAACGGTTCCTGGATAAAAGAACAGAGCTGGGTTTTGATGTGCTTCCAGTTTGTTTGGTAGAACCCCGCATCTACACCATCTAGTCCCGGTGCCTTGACCGGGGACATGGCGTCAAGAGCAAGCTTTATTTCATCTTCTTCGGGAAGCGCTGCCATCCTCAGCGATTGCTCAGAAGATAGAGGGATGAACACCCCGGCGAAGGCAGCAGCGCTCGCATGTCTCACGGCTGCATTGGATTCTAGATAAACGTTAGCAAAGAAATTTACAATGAGAGACCTGATCTCTTGCTCGTCTTCGTGCCAAACACCAGCTTCATCCTTCAAACATGAGACTTTGTTGCGCCATCTTCTAGCTTTCTTCAGAGAGTGGAAGTATCTGGTATTGTTATCGCCTAATTTGATCCAGTTGCAGCGAGCTTTCTGTTGGCTTTCCGCTTCTTCTCTTCTTAGGATGGAGTCCAGGGTCGCTTGCAGTGCAATAGTTTCTTGCGCCATTCCATGATTGAAACGTAGAGCCAGATTCATCTGATTCCACCTTATTTTATTTGTGATCTGGTCTTTAGAGCGTCTGTCTTCTTTCCGCCTATCATCGGCCCACTTGGTCGCCCCTTTCAGAAAGGAGGAATTGGCTTCCATGAGCTTCTGTCCATGATGCCATGAGGAAGAGAAGAAACTGTCGTAACCAGGCATCAAGTACCATCTAGCTGAGGTACGCAGAGCTTGACCCCTTCCTTGCTGACGGCGTGATTCCGACGATACCATGATCGGTGCGTGGTCTGAGTGATTTTTCTCCAGGACCCGTACCTTGCTGTTGTCGGCTTGATCAATCCAAAGGCGATTACCCAGTGCTCGGTCTAACTTCTCATGAAGAAGACCCCTCCGGAAGGTTGTTCTAGCTCCACTGGATCCCAGGTTGTAGAGCGAGCAGGCTTCGACGGCATCGAGGAAGTCCTGGCTGTTTGCCTTGTCAAAGAAGTTACTGCCGAATTTTTCAGAGGCGAACATGACGACATTAAAATCTCCCATCACGACCCAAGGCTCGCTAATGTAGCTGGCCAGGTCAATAAGATGCTTCCAAAGAAGCTGTCTTCCGCTTCTTGTGGTGCTGGCATAGACGAAGGTATAGAAGGTATGCTGAATCTTGCAGTGCACAAATTGTTTATGAGACAGAATGATTTCGAGATCAATGTCACGCTTCCAGAGGATCCAGATCCCCCCTGAGAATCCCACCTCCTCAACTCTGTGGGATTGGGAAAAACCCAGCTTCTTGATGATTTTCATCGCTCGCTCACCACTGCATCTAGTTTCGACTAAGCAGAAGACCGAAACACCGTATTTCACAGACAGATCCTTAACCGTGTTTTGGGTGTCTTTATCACAGACCCCTTGCACGTTCGAGGTAATAACATTCATTAACAAGGTTCGTTTAGGGTGGAGCTCCCCATCTCCCGCGTCTCCTTCTCTAGTTCCGGTAACAGGGATGTTTTCCCCCGTTTCCGACTAGTCGATCTGCCAGCATCTCCCGCATTAACAATCTTGCGATTGCGAAGATGAATTCCTACAGAATTCCGACCAGGGCTTCTGTAAGGCGGTGATGGTCCATTGGTGCCTGTCGAGCCTCCAAAGGTGAAGGGGGTTGTGATGAAAGGATGACTTGTGTTTTGCCTGCCAAAGATGGTAGAGTCCCCGATAGGGTGTACTGCTGAGTGGGCAGGGTTTTGGGTTGTTGTTTTAGAGGTATTTTGCGCTTCTTTACTCTGGACCTGAGGAGCCGTCTTGTTGGTTGCCTTGGCAGCTTCGTCGTGGTGCTTGCGATTGTCCTTGTTCTGCTTATAGGATTTCTTTCGTTGACTCCAATCGATCCCGCTTACCACTCTGTCTGCCACTCCGTCGATATCAACGACCTCTTGGACCTCGCCTTCATCATCCGGATCCTCCAGATCATCTAGGGTTTGGAATTTGTTGGCACGACGCGGAGGGGCACCTTGATTCCTGGTTTGGACAGTTCTGTTCTTTCGTTGAATCGGCTTTGCGTGGATGTGGTCGGTGAATCCCTCAGCGAGGGGTTGCTGAGAAGGTGGGTTTGCGCCATCCATTGAAGCATGCTTCCTTGCCTCATTCTCTGCATTGATTCGCTTTGAGCAGTCCTTGTCGAGATGCCCCGCGCGGCCGCAAAACATGCAAATGTAGGGGATGTTCTCATATTCAATGAGGTATCGATTTCCTTCGATCATAACCTGGGGTGTTAACGGCTTGGCCATATCCAACTCCACGGCGATTCTGGCAAAACGACCCCGACGTTGGCTTAACATGTTGAGATCTACCTTGATCGTCTTCCCTATGTAGTCCCCAATTTCTGCAAGCAAAGCTTCTCTGTACAGATGAAGCGGGAGATTCGGAATACGCAACTAGGCTACCACCTTTGGAACGGATGACGCCTCCGGCGAGAAGTCAGGATGCCACCTCTGCACAGTTAGATAGGATCCAAACAGTGGCCAGGGCCCCCTGTGAGTGCATGCATGAAGTCGTCTTCTCGCTGGAGTTGAACGACATAAAAGTCATTGGCCAGGTCTATCAAGTTAAACCCTCCAGTAGGTTTCCACATGAGTTTAAGCCTGTCCCTTAGGGTTAGATAGCCGATCCCCTTGGAAAGGAGTTTCACAATAACCGTGTATTGCCAAGGTTTAAGCAAACAGTCCCTTGCTTCCTGCTTTAGATCGAAGGCTGGCAAGCCCCCCTCAGACGAGACGATGATATCCGCCCGTGTCAGATTTACTCCACAGTCATCTGCGTCGATACGGATATAGCCGTGGTCTTCATTAGACGCCTTCGCCGCAGTGTCTCTGTAGGATGGCCGCGCAGCTTGAGATGCGTCTTTCCCTGACCCCTCCGTGGGTACCGTCAGGGTGGGAGGGAATTGCGACGCTAGTGCTTCTCCTGCATCGACTTCCATAGCCTGGGATAGGTTCCGATCCCCGACTCCTTTATTCTTCCGGTAACTTGCATAGTTCAGATTGATGCCCGTATTGCCCAAAGGAACCGGCTGGGAGGAGGACGTCCGGCCCCCATCTCCGTCGTCATCCAGCAGCACACCTCCATGCGTGTCGCCCCCGCCGCCGCTCGCAGCGCTAGGGTTTTCCATTTGGAACTTCTTCTAGGACATTCCCATCTTTACTTGTCTTATCTTCTTGTAATTAGGTTAGTTGTCTTATTTTCGAGATTGAGATAAATAATGTGATTATTTGATTACATATAATTATGTGCACATATTAACCCTGGGTTACATCCTTAGCCTGATTTAGGGTTAAAACACATGTATTAAGGGTCATTTTCATATAAAATGAATTATATGCATCTAACTGATATCAAAGTTTCATATTAACTTCCAGTTACAGATAAGAGGGTGTTCCATAAATTCCATCATTTTTTGAGTAAGTCTGTATTTATGACATTTTATTTAGGTTTATTACACCTAATTAGGCATATGGAGAAAATTACATGATTTTTTGCATCAACATCATAATATTTGACATCACATCACTTATATATCATGTTCTAGAGTTACTGATAAATTTTCATAATTTTAGGTCATAGTTTGATATTTATTATCCATGAAATAAGCATTTCAAAACATACATGATATCACTGAGATTAGTGCATCAAAAGCCTAATATTATGCTTCCATTTTTTCTACACATTTTTTTGAGAGTTTTGGTACCTTATTTATATTTTTCTGATGACCAGACTAATTTCTATGAATTATTGAAGATCTTCTTATTTATAAGATTTTCTTATCTTTTGGCCAAACACCGTCTACCACATGGCCATGTGGGGGCACACTAGTATTATATTGGGTAGGGACCTGCCAGGGCTAGACTCGACCAATTCAAGGTAGTCGACCCAGTTCAGGGTTTGGTCCAGAACTAGACCACCCGCTCGCCTCCTCCTTTCTTTTTCCAGTTCAACGCAATGTCGTTGTACTCTGCGGAGGCACCGCCACTGGGCCCTTCTCCGGTGAGGTATGGCAGCCGGTCCATGGATCCTTGCATGAAATTGAGGGCTCCATCCGATTTTTAGTCTCCTATAGAACCTCTACAACTCTTAGTATTCTAGTATGAGGTTGTGGAGCTCATTCTCCATGAGCTTGCTACCACCCACAGATGTTGCGGCGGGGCTAAAGAGGGATATCTTACCCTCACTTCTGGACTCTTAATCTATCATATAGAAACCTACCTTAGACTTCCACGAAGCTCGTCTTCATATCTATTTGATGTGGAGAAACCCCTATAACCATCGTCGAGCTTCATCTTCAACCCTGGCAATGTGGAGTTCGATGCCCAGCAAAATCTCCAGCTTCTTCTTCCTCTTAACTCTCTCAACTTCCTCTGAAATGGTTTCTACCCCTATTCCCCTCTCCTTGCTCTTCCTACAGGATGTGTTGGAATGAGGGGGAGGATAAGAAGATAGTTTTCTCCTATTTGGTGGTTTCTTGTCGCAAATTATGGGTCATTGTGAAGGACTGATCAATTTGAAGCTAACTACCCATTCAAAAGTTTCCATCCATGCACGAATCCAAGAACCATGTCAGGGAAGGGGGTCTTTGTCCATGGTCATGTAATTGCTAGGAAAGAGAATCTCTCTACCACCGTCGGATAGTATCCAAGGGCCAACATCCAACATCCACTAAAGCCAATTTGTGTCTTCTCCTCCTCCAGGATGACTACCACTGGATCATAGATCTAAGGTTGCAAGCTGGCGAGGCAGACCCAGTCCATCAATTAAGGGTCATGTGACATAAGTTAATGTCCTAACGTAGGTCTATAGATCATTAGTAATGCACATTATTTATCAAATTTGAAACCTTAATAATTTCTTCTAGGATGCGCCAATAGCCACCAAAATTTAACCATAGCTTTACTATCCTCCAAACTACATCCCATCAAACTTTGGTGCCAAAACTCACTTATATGACCATTCAATTATGTACTTCACAAATGTATACATTTAAGGATATTAATCATGATATCGATATCATTTGCCATCCAAACTTTGAGAAAACACTTGAGACTTTCAAAACAACTCAACATGCAAGAATTCACTTCTGTCATTGGACATTTAAGTATCCCAAAAGTCCACCCCTTCACAATCACCTTTGAATAGTCTTCTTTGTATTTTTATAGTTTCATGGATAAGAGTCCACATGAAGGAAAGATGTCTTATTATAGTGTCCTTTTAAACATATGGAAAATTGACTACATAGAGTTTAGAGTTCCAATAATTCAGTGTAAAAGGGTTGATAATAACAAAGGAGATGTAGTCTATGAACTAAATTTCACAATAATGAATTTTGAGTGGACATGAGAAAAGGATGAAACATTCATCATGGCATCACAAGAAAAGCAAGTATTCTATATCAATGATCTTACAAAATAAAATTGTCTTGTCATACTTCAAGGGAAAAGACAGTTCATTTTAGATCCTATTGATGAAGAAGAGTACTATGACATGTCTGACGACTCTAGTCCATTATCTATTGGCTTACCAAGTGTATATGTTGAGTCTCACACTAATGACTATATATGAGAAGATCGCAAAGAAGGGATATTAGTTTAAGGTATAGTACATATCTGCATTAAATATGATGACTCTTATATATATATAATGTTTATTTTTTATATGTGATTTGACTTTTTCATATGTTTACTTTTCCTTTTATAGATGACATTTGACCAGGAACACACCAATTTTGAGTGTGAGGTTCCTGTTGGGCCTCCTAACCAGGGTGATGATGGTATTGCTAAATCTACACATAGGAGAAGGATAACTTTGATTAAAAAAACCTCAACTGGGGAAAAGTAAAGAAGGGCGTCGTTGAATTTATTAAGGTAGGCATGTTGATTACTAAAGAGTTTGTCAATTACTATGGGGAAAAGTGCTTCTCCATAGGGAGTATTGGAGACACATGGATTAGGACACTAAAGACCACATTTGGAGGGAGTTAGATGTGTGATACATGGATTTATGTTTTTTATAATCTTTTCATGTTCTTTTTCTGCATGTTTCTAAAAGTAGTGAATGTTGAACCTTTTTAGGGCATGTATGAGCTTGATGAAAATTCTTATCGCAAGAATATTATACAATTCATCATGAGAAGATATAGAGATTGATAGACAATCCTAACAAGATGCTACATCTTTGGATCTAAGAAGAATAAGGACCCCACCCTGCAATGGCCCTGTCATGATAAAAAAGAATAGGAACATTTCTTGAGCACAGACAAATAGATGAGTTCAAGGTATTAAGTTAATTACATTCTTATGATTTCTTATAATTAGTTAACAATATTCTCATATTGAATTAATCATGATATTTATGATGTTAAAAACAAGGAATGGCAAGAATGCAACTACCATCGGTTGGGTTCAGGTGGTTATGTTAAACCCCTCCAGTTGAGATTGCAAGAGAATGAGCAAGGGCCTTCTACTTCTACTCATTCTACTGCTGAGTATTCTAGTGATTCTAAATAGTTTCCTCACTATCTATAATGGATATATGTGAGGAAAAACAAAGTCGAATAAATCCCGATCCAAGCAACCCAGGAGGTTGTTGCAAAAAGGTAAATTTCTTGGTCTCACAATGCATGTCCATGTTCTTTTTCCCCAGGATTGTTAAGTTTTACTAATTAGTAGATTTTTATGATGAATAGTTGAAGATAG
Organism: Alisma plantago-aquatica; assembly: GCA_963693085.1. Lineage (NCBI taxonomy): Eukaryota > Viridiplantae > Streptophyta > Magnoliopsida > Alismatales > Alismataceae > Alisma > Alisma plantago-aquatica. The sequence goes on along the minus strand of OY856413.1, from coordinate 522,475,798 downwards.
ATGAGAAAAGAAAGGAGGTCCAGTTCACCCCTCAGGACACACACAATGAATTAACTGTTGCTCCAGGGATGAAAGATCATCTTAGACATGTTTGGGCCATTGGAGTTGGATTTGGGCTAAAATATTTTTTTGGCTCATCCCAACAAAAGTGCAAATATTCTAAGAAAGGAGGATTGGACTAGGAGCTCCTTGAAGTAGCTTTAGGATTATGAGGTGGCACGAGCTCCTCTAGTAGTCACAGATCTTGTACAACATCACACTTGTGAGGAGGGAATTTAGAGTACTCCTTGTGACCCGTGTGACACAACCAAGGTAATATTCAATTTAAGTAAACTTATATGTTGTGTTTATACATTGTGATGAAGTAACCACTCAAGTCAATATATATGTGTGATGATTTACATGTTGTTTTTCTTAAAATTGTTAGTGTCTAGAAAATGTCATCTTGCCATTAATGTTCCATTATACACCAGTGTGGTAGATGGCGAGGCTTATCTGCACTCTGATATAGTTCATGATAGTCTCCTTCCTGTTGATCATGATCGTGTGTGTCTGTTATACATTTCATTCCAGTATGGAAAGAGACACCTCTCAAGTACAAGAACTAGAATGCTACCACAATCAGAGAGGTAGAAGGCAACTATAGTGGGTGGCCCAAAGGGAACGTTGTATTTCTTGTGGTATGATAAGAAGAATAAAGTACTACCGCTACATAGGAACTCTAGGAAATATAAAATCATAGTAACATAGGTGATGTGATATGCAACATACAAGATCCCTAACTCAAATAAAGGCACTCAGTCATATGGGTTAGGAGAGGTACATAGAGAGAAGCAAAAGGAGTGTTGTGTCCCTTCTTTTGTTTAGTGCTTTATATATTAACACAAGTTTGTTTTCAATATTAGATTCATATATCTTCAATGCAAGTCAATGTGAAACTTCACATGTTTAGAAAGATCAATATAGAAAATGATAGGATATTTATGTGACCCAAAAAGGCACATTCAGGCGACCCTTAGGCAAAAAAATATTGTATAAGGATCTGATTCACAACATGTATAATGTGTATGGGGGTGAAATCATAAACAATTAAGGGGAATAAACACATCATTCAAGGGCCTAGTTGACCCATCTAAGAAAGGGTTATCCCTGATCTTAGTGGTGTTCTTGAGGTACTTGTTTTGAGTTAGCATGTCCTTTCTCAGATTCTAAGAAATTGTAATTGTCAATGGCTCTTCAATTGGTTCTTTCAGTACTAACAATGATGATGATGCATTTGTATCATCCATGTAGATGACTTTTGAAAGATGCTTGTGCATATTGGTAGGTTCCTCAAGCATTCCAATAAGTATGTTAATATCTAGAGAATGTATAACAAGAAAACATTGGATGTTGTGAATAATATTGCATAGGTTAGGGTGTTAAATGGAGAGGTGAGTCAATAGAGGGGACCTAGATTGTTGTATGTACCATTTGATCTCTTCAATGGTTTCATTTTTAAATTTTGGTGAGAACATTTTGGAAATGGACTTGATCCATGCCGATCAGACATCAAAAGATAAGTGGGCTAGTGTTATACAAATGGTTTCTGTGCAACAATACACAATTTTCAGATTCCTAAGGCTTAGGCATCATCATGGGTGTATATCAAATAGGGATAAAATTTGTTTAACTATGATTGAGGTTTAATCAACAATAGGGAAACATAGACTTAATCAAATAGGGACCTCATGAGCCTGAGGTATAAGATATTACTCTTCCTTATATCACCATATGATGATTATTATCATTTACCTCAAACACAGGAATCATGTTGTCTAGTTTAGAGTTTTCATGAGAGGTTATATGAGTTTTTGATTAAAAGATTAATTTTGTTGATCAAAAATAGAATTATCTAATTAAGGTCAGATCATGGCATCATCATCTTAAACAAATTTTCATGACTACAAGTTAATTCTAGTTTTCCCCACAAATAAGCTACCCATAATCAATAAATCATATGGTAATTAGTCATGAGAGAAGAACCACATGGGGAGATGAGAAGACTAACTACTCATCATGTACTTCGGTGGCTTAGGATAATCCTTAAATAAGAGATGAGATGATAGAAGACTTTCTAGGGTTTTAGGGAATTCCTTCAGTCCATTCTGGATCGACTAAGGCCATGTGGGTCAGGGGAACATTATCCATTGTGAAGATAGATAGGAGGAATTATGCCAGAACCCCCTTTATGATCTTTCTAGAAACCTTAGTTTCATCATAGTGAAATTTAGGTATTCCTCAGTTTAGACCTTAGAAATATTATTTAATAAATGCATAAGAAGTGTTTGGTGGCTCTGATACCAACTGTCACGAAACCGTTATTACCCTAATTCCAATCCCAGTTCTCGGGTAGGTAGTGTTAAGCGGATAAGAGTGTCCATCTCTGAGTGGTTTGAAAATCACACACACATTATGCAAAAAGAATTAACATTTCATTTTAATGAAAAAAGAACAAGTATGTACATCAGGTCCCGTAGGCAACAAGAAAAGTAAAGTTTACGAGATATACCCCTTTACATATATTCCCATATGATGAACATTCTTTGTTCTGGAAGTAATTGGAAAAAGTATAATAGATCATCTTGTATCAATTCTTCATGTCTTCATGCCTAAAAATAGGTAAATCAAGACACAATCATTACAAATGCATAAATATGCTTTAAAAAGAACATATATTGAACAATTGGAAACATTTATAGCCAAATATTGAACTTGGCAGGATTAATAAGCAAAATATTCAATGGTGATATTCAAAATCAAATTTATTTCAAACAATTCAATTTCATTATGATTTTTCCCATTATGATGATATCAAGAAGCATGTTTATATATATACATATATATACATATATATATATATATATATATATATATTTATTTATTTATTTATCCCCAATGAAATGGGGGAGTTCACCTGGATCCATGTCTCCATTCAAAGGAGAAGGTCATAATTTTGTACAAGTTCCACCCTCCGAGGTGAGGAGGTCACTTGTACCCAATATCAACATTATCATTATTATCTTCATCATAATTCAAGCAGTCTGTTTTAACCTCATTTTTCTAAATAATGTAATGAGATGTATAATTCTCTTTTAATTATAAATGAAATCAATGATTGGTTTATTTGTTTGAATTGATGGATTTCGATTATAATGACCTTGTTTGATTGTTAATTGGCTTTGTTGGCCATTGAGCCCAATTGAAAGGAAAGAGAATTAAAAAGAGAAAGGATTTATCTAATAAAAGGAGAAGTATAAGAAAAAGGATAAATATAAATGGAAAAGGTAAAGAGACATTTCCCAATGGTAGATTTCATACCTTTAGGGTTCCTTGAGGACCAAGGGACTCGAGATAATCAGATAATGGCAAAGGAAAAAGAAATATTAATTAAAATTGGTTTAATTAATGGATAACTTGGATGTGAAGGAAACACTCTCATCCGTTGGAATTTGACATTCAATTTTAATACTAGGTTAGATAATGTTAAGATGGAGCTTCCTGTGAATTTTGAGAGAAAAATATTAATCGAGGAGAGAGAAACGATTTTTCTAAGGTTATCATGTTAAAACACTTTTTAAATCAATTTAGGGATAATTGGTTTTCGAGTTGAAATGACGGCCGTTGGATGACCCGCGTGGTTAGGGAACCACGGATCTAAGGGTAGCCATGCATCATCTACCCCGAGTCATAGAGGGATTGGGAGACGAATTGGGAATCCAATTTCCCATCGACTGAGATGATAATCTGAAGTGTTAACCAGTCCATCGACTTTGGGAGAGTAATCTAAAGGATCTAGACCCTAATTTCACATGTTATCATCGATGAGGGAAGAAGTTCCCAAATTGTCAGACTTCCAGACCCAACCCTATATAGGGGGGGGGAGTACTCGTGGGTACTAGTAGACCTAATTCCTATCCCAACCACTGTAGAGAGCAACGACAAGTCGAGCGACGACATCAATTTTGAGTTTCACCCTAACCTACCCCCTCTGCAACCTACTGGCCGCGACAGAACTCCGGTGACTTGTTCGTGGTGAAGGTCAAGTTGCATTGAGCAATTGAGCAGCTTGTTGTGTTCGGGCAATGGCGATGGAGCTTCGAAGCAACTCCATTTCTTTGCTGGCAGCCTGAAGCTGGGAGTCAACCAAGGAGTTGACTGTAGCCCGATGAGCAATCGAAGGTAGACGACGACCGACGATTGTCTGATCGTGATCCAGCGTAATCCCGAGCAGGGATCCAATGAGCGAGAACGGGAGAAGACAACTTAGGCAAGCGTGACAGGAACCATCCGATCTAGGGAGTGGATCACCGGTCCATCGATCTAGCGGTCTGTGATTTTCTGGTAATTTCCCTCTCTGCTCAATTAATACTAAAAAGGGTTTTCCTTGCTAAAATCGTAAAAATTAATAGAAAACTTAGATGAATAAACTTTATACATGAAAGTTGATAAAAAAAAATGCAAGGAATAAGATAAAAATAGTTGAAGGCCTGAATCTATATATTTTTGCAAAAGTATATTATTTTGATGAAAAAGGTATTAGAATTAGGTTAGAAAACCCAATTGATGGTAATGGATAATTTTATGAGTAGTAATAGGTTAATTCGTGTATTATTAACATGTTATATGATAATGTTGAATGTTAAACTGATTTAGATGATTAATTGCATGATTTAGGTTTTAAAATCTAATTCAGTGGATAATATATGTAGAAACCCTAAAATTGGATAAAAGAAGAGGAAATTCGAAAATATGAGGATATTTAGTAAAAAGATGATCCTAGGATATTTTATCAGAAGTAGATGAGAAAATTAGGGTTTGTGAGGAATTTTTTATTATTAGGGTTTGAGGGTGTTAAAAGTACGAAAAAACCAGAATTGCATACAAAACCCTAAAAGAGGTAGAAAACCTAAAAAGGGATGGAAACCCTAAGAAGAAAGAAGGTTTGGGTAAATATTAATAAAAAGGAAATTGTATGTTATTTTAGGAATCTTGCTTGCTTGGATTGGATTTCTTTTCTTATTGGTTGATTCTATCTCAAAGATCTGCAAAACAGGTATGTGGTTATTTATGGTTAACTGCTTTAGTTTCATGAAGGTTTTCTGGATGTTTGATCGCATTGAATGCAACCTATCTATTTGGATGTTCATATGTGCAAATTATAAAGACACTATGATTATCACAATTATGATATAGTGTGTATCCTTACACCTACATGCCACCCTAATGTAAGATGTAATGAGGTCCAACCTAAGAGGGAAGACCCATGGGCACCATGAGAGGTGACCCCATGCACCAAACTCATGATAGAGAAGGTGGCCTATATTGCATGACTAATGGGCACCATGAGAGGTGACCCCAGGCACCAAGCTCAGGATGGAGAAGGTGGCCTTAAGTCAATGTAAAAAGAGAAACCCTAAAGAGGGTATTCCAGGGTTAGGGAAAAAGTGGTGGAGTTTGACACATGGAAAATGTAAATTGCATTGTTAATTAACTTGATTGTGTTAATTAGGTTGTTAGCCCTATGTGCGAAATTTTGATTGTCCCCACATACCGACATATTCATATATGCTTACCGACATTTTGTTTGTCAGAATTTTAGGTACAACATTGAAAAGGACAAATAGTAAAGTGACATATTATGAAAATAAGAATTAAAGTGCAAGGAGGATTAGATAGAATAGATTCAAGCTGTGGATAGAAGTTAGATGTCCAAAGTTTTTAAAAGGTATGCAAAGTTTTATTTTACACCATCTTTCAGTATAGCTTCGTAGAATTTTATAATTATTATTTATTATTTGTCGAACCTTTGATCTGGTTTATTGGGATAATGACTCTGACCTCTTGGTCTCTCTTAAGTGGGGGTTACTAGGAAGCAGGGTCGTTACATTTGGTATCAGAGCATCAGTTCCTCATTTAATCTTTAGTAATTATTAAATTCTACAAATTCCATAGAACTGAGGGAGTTATTAGAGGATTTTCTGAAAGACAGAGGTGTCTAGAAAAGGATCACGTCTGGGGGCTGGCAATATTTTCTTCCACATCGCTAGTCAGAATACGAGGACTCCCAGATCTATGTGACTACCTGGACAATGTCTTAGGATTTGACTCGAAGTAAGATACCTTTAGGACTCTCTCATCTTATTCGTCCCTTCTCAACTCAAATTTTTTTAAGGATTTTAAGGATTAGGGTTTTATCTCTCTTCCTCACCCTCTTGAGGTATGGGTAAGGATGATAAGGTTTGAGGAATCATCCACCAAATTAATAAAAGATACATAAATAAGATGTCATCGACATAAGTATAATTAGTTAAATATAGACTAATGGTCTGTTTGTATGCTTATGTAGATGGCTCGTGTGAAGACCATTGGTATTTCAGATGTCGCCAATGGTGGTGGGTTTTTGTGCAAAGGGAAGGGGTCTTCCGAGAAGAGAAGGAGGAACAATGGTAGAGAATCCTCAAAGAAGAGGAAGAGACCAGAAGAAGTTGAAGGAGAGATCCCCAACCCTAATCACATACCCTATGAAGACCAGGAGAATGAACAGGAAGAGGAACCAGTGTATGAGGAAGAATCCCAGATGGAGGAAGACCAGTCTGGTGGTCTGGAACTGACTATGGTGGTTCACACCACTGATGCTATATGGATGGAGCAGTAGAAGCGGATGACTGAGGCTAGCAGTGCTCTAGCTCTCATAGACATAGTAAGAGATGAGAATGGAGAACCGCTTCCCGTTCATCCTCGATTAGGAGCCACCATCCTGGACTTCGTCAAGCTGAATGTTGAGAAGTGATGGGGAGAAGATAAGTGTGAGGTGGTCGATAAAGTGGAAGTCTGGTTGTTGATAGTCGAGAATGGATTATGTATGCTTGAGGTATAGCCGAACAAGAAGGTTTATTTTGTTGCTCACCTTCTAGAAGGAGCAGCTAAGATATGGTGGGAGAACCATATCATGGGAAGAGACTTAAGCAAAGAACCAATGGTGTGGGCCAACTACAAGACCATTTTCACCGCCATATTCATCCTTGTCTCAGCCAAGAAGGAGAAGGAGTGATAGTTCACCAACATGACTCAAGGAAGCTCATCAGTTGTAGACTTTGGTCGCAAGTTCCACATCCTGGAACGTTTCGAACACATGATGGACAAAGAGAGGAGGGTGAATCACTTCATAGAGCGTCTGCACCCTACCATCAAGCCTCATGTGATGGCTAGTAAGCCGAAGACCTTCGCTGAAGCCTACAACATTGCCTTGGACATGGAAAGGATGGTGATGCCATCTCAGAACCCCTCCAAAGGATACCTGGGTTTCACTGAAGGAGCTCAGGGGCAGAAGAATGAGCATAAGAAGGGACAAGTGTGCAACCACAACAAAGGAAAGCATGGACACAAAGGCAAGCCACGTGGTGAGAATCACTTTCTAAAGTGTCACACCTATGGATGGTCACATCCTAGGAAGTCCCTCTTCGAGAAGAGAGTGTGCTACCATTCCCAGCAAGAGGGCCACTTCATCGCCAACTGTCCTCAGCTTGATTTGGGAGGACCAGTAGTAGCACAACCAGTGGTAGAAGCACCCCCAGCGGGAGGTGGAGCACCAGCCGGATGACCCCCTGCTAGAGAAAGGAGGCAAGCTAGAGTGTTCGCCATCGACAATGAAGAAGCTCAGGTGCATGCTAATAGGTTGATCAAGAGTAATAACCCATAGAGTTTTCCTTTTAGTTTAGTAGATCATGTAATAGATTTCTGATATGGTATGAACTATGTAGGCTTGCTGGAAGTCATGGGATAAAATGTAAAAGCACTTTTTGATTCTGGTTCTACTAATACTTTTATTTCGAGAAATCTGGCAACTATGCTTTTCTTGGACATTAAGGATTTAGGTTATGTTTTGGATGTCACAACCCCAAGTGGTCATATTTATACATCTCTTTTGAAAACTCATGTCTTACCAATTAAGTATTTGAACCATGAGCTTCCCACTGACTTCATCCTCCTCAATATGAATGATTTTGATGTGATCATCAATATGGATTGAATTTACACCTATAGGGCCCAGATTGACTGTAGAGAGAAGAACCTCCTTATTAGGAAACCCGGCCATCCACCCTTCACCATTTGAGGAAGGAAAGATGCAACTACCATCCTTTATGTGTCGACCTTGAAAGTTGAGCGGATGATATCCAAGGGTTGTCGATCCTACCTAGCCATAGTTACCAAACTTGAAGCTAAGGGGAAATCCTTAGAGGAGATAGAGGTGGTTTGGGAGTATGCAGATGTGTTTCTGGATGATCTACCAGGGATTCCCCCTAAGCGGGAGGTACATTTCTCCATTGAGTTAGTTCCTTGGACTAACCCTATATCTAAGGCACCTCATAGAATGGCCCATGCTGAGTTGCTTGAGTTGAAAACCCAATTGTAGGAGTTGTTGGATAAAGTCTTTATCTGACCCAATACATCGCCATGGGGATCACCATTCCACTTTGTGAAGAAGAAGGATGTGTCACTTCAAATGTGTATTGACTACCAGATGATCAACCAAGCAACCATTAAGAACAAGTACCCCTTTCCTAGAATAGATGACCTATTTGACCAACTCAAATGAGCTCGAGTCTTTTCCAAGATTGATTTGAGGTCAGGATACCACCAGGTGAGAGTGAGAAGTGAGGATATACCTAAAATAGCTTTCCGAACCTGATATGGCCATTATGAGTTTTTGGTCATGCCATTTGGATTTTCTAACACACCCAATGACTTTATGAACCTTATGAATAGTGTGTTTTAGCCTTTCCTTGACTCTTTTGTGATAGTGTTCATAGATGACATATTGGTGTACTCGGATGACCTATCCCAACACCATGACCACCTGGGTAGAGTCCTTGATATCCTGAGAAAGTAGAAGTTTTATGGAACGTTATTGAAATCTGATTTTTGGATAGACCAAGTCATGTTTCTCGGACACATCATATCAGGAGGAACGATCGCCGTAGATCCAACCAAAGTGTCGGCAGTTCAAGACTGGCCTGCACATAAGAACCCCTATGAGATTTACAGCTTCTTCAGGTTGGCCGGATACTACTGTCGCTTCATCAAGGATTTCTCAAAGACTACTTTGTCATTGACCATGTTAACTCAAAAGGATGTGAAGTTTTTGTGGTCTGACGTATGTGAAGCTCACTTCTAAAAGATGAAGGAGAAGCGGACCACCACCCCAGTGTTAACTCTACCTTCCGGCAATGAGGGTTTTATGATATTCACCGAATCTTCAAAGATGGGGCATGGCTGTGTGTTGGAATAGAATCAGAATGTGGTTGCATATGCCTCCCGACAGCTCAATCCCATCAAGGTGAATTACCTGACACATGACCTAGAACTGGCTGCTATTATCCATGCCTTGAAGATATGGCGGCATTACCTGTACGGTGCTACCTTTAAGATCCTCACCGATCATAAGAGTCTAAAGTACCTACTGATGCAGAGAGACTTGAACCTACGACAGTGATGATGGGTGGAGTATATGAAGGATTACAACTTCACCATCGCCTTTCATCCTGGTAAGGCGAATGTCATGGCAAATGCATTGAGTCAGAAATAGCTCAGGTGTGAAGTTGTTTTGTCCAGTCAGTGGAAGAGCTTGGAGGAGCTGGTGGAGTAGACTCCATAACCGCTTGAAGATTGATTTTGATTGGCCAATATCTAGATCCAATCTGAGTTGTTAGGTGAGATTGTGGAAGCACAGTTGGTCAGTGGAGAACTCGAAAAAATGAAGGGTTTGATGATGAAGCCACATACCCATCTCTCAGTGGGAGTAGATGGAGGAATTAGATTTGAGAATCGCATATGGGTTCCTATGGATTCACCGATGAGGGAACATATCCTGCAAGAGGCTCATAGTTCTAAGTATACGGTGCACCCAGGAACTACCAAGATGATTAAAGACCTGTAGAGATTTTTTTGGTGGCCAGGAATGAAGAGAGACATTGCGGCATACGTGGCTAGCTGTCTTACGTGCCAAATGGGGAATGTTGAACACCAACGACCCGGTGGACTTTTATAGTCAATAGAGATTCCTGAATGGAAATGGGAGCAGATCACCATGGATTTTGTGGTGGGTCTACCCCAGACCAAGAAAGGTCACGATGTGATATGGGTTGTAGTAGTTCATCTTACCAAGTGAGCACACTTCCTTGACTTAAAGACCACTTCCAAGGTAGCAGACCTAGATGAGATGTATATCAGAGAGATAGTCCATTTGCTTGGCGTACCTGGTTCGATCATCTCTGATAGAGACCCAAAGTTTACTTCCAATTTGTGGAAGCAAGTTCAAGGGGTACTTGGAATGAGGTTGAAGTTTAGTACCTCTTATCACCCCAGACAGACGGTCAGTCAGAAAGGACGATCCAGACATTAGAGTATTTGTTAAGAGCTTGTGTGCTCGATTGGGATGGCTCATGGGAGAAATACTTACCTTTAGCTAAGTTTTCCTACAACAACAACTACCAAGCCAGTATCGAGATGCCTCCGTATGAAGCTCTTTACGGGAAACTGTGTTACTCACCACTTCACTGGGATGATGTTGGTGAGAGGACCCTTTTGAGGTCAGATGAACTCTAAGTGTATGCTGATAAAGTCTCTTTGATCAAGAAAAGGTTGAAGAGAGCCTAGGATCGACATAAGTCATATGCTGATGCGAAGCAGACTGATGTGCATTTCACTGTGGGAGAGCATGTTTTTCTAAAAATACGACCGCTCCGAGCTATAGCCAAGAATAGAGGAAAGTTGAGTCCCCGATACGTGGGTCTGTTTGAGGTGTTAGAACAGATTGGTGAAGCTGCATATCAATTGGCGTTACCCCCTCAGTATAGTATGATGCATGATGTGTTTCACATGTCCAATCTAAAGTGATATGTGCAAGACCTGAGCCATGTGCTGAGCATTGAGCCTATTGAGATTCAAGGGAAGATGACATATCCTGAGTCATCTTTGTAGATTCTAGATACCAAGGTGAAAGAACTCAGATGTAAGAATATAAAGAGGGTAAAGGTTCTTTGGAAGCACCACAGAGAGGACGAGGCCACATGGGAGCTGAAGACAGACATGGAAAAGCATATCCTGACTTGTTTGTTTGATTGTTGAATTTTGAGGGAAAAATTCCTATAAGGAGGGGAGGATGTTATAACCTCATTTTTCTAAATAATGTATTGATATGTATAATTCTCTTTTAATGATAAATGAAATGAATGGTTGATTTATTTGTTTGAATTGATGGATTTCGTTTACAATGGCCTTGTTTGATTGTTAATGGGCTTTGTTGGCCATTGAGCCCAATTGAAAGGAAAGAGAATTAAAAATAGATATGATTTATCTAATAAAAGGAGAAGTATAAGAAAAAGGATAAATATAAATGGAAAAGGCAAAGAGGCATTTCCCAATGGGAGATTTCATACCTTTAGGGTTCCTTGACGACCAAGGGACTCGACATAATCAGATAATGGCAAAGGAAAAAGAAATATTAATTAAAATTGGTATAATTAATGGATAACTTTGATGTGAAGGAAACACTCTAATCTGTTGGAATTTGACTTTCAAATTTAATACTCCGTTAGATAATGCTAAGATAGATTTTCCTCTTATTTTTGAGAGAAAAATATTAATCGAGGAGAGAGAAACAATTTTCCAAGTTATCATGTTAAACACTTTTTTTAATCAATTTTGGGATAATTGGTTTTCGGGGAGCAATGAAGGTCGTTGGATGACCCACATGGTCATGGGACCACAGATCCAAGGGTAGTAGTGCATCATCTACCTCGAGTCACAGAGGGATTGGGAGATGAACTGGGAATCCAATTTCCCATCGACTAAGATGATAATCTGAAGAGTTAACATGTCCATCGACTTTGGGAGAGTAATCTAAAGGATCTAGACCGTAATTTCACACGCTATCGTCGACGAGGGAAGAAGTTCCCAAATTATCAGACTTCCAGACCCAACCCTATATAAGGTGGAGCGGGGGGGTACTTGAGGGTACCAGCAAACCTAATTCCTATCCCAGCCGCTGCAGAGAGAAACGACGAGTCAAACGACGACATCAATTTCGAGTTTCACCCTAACCTACCCCCTCTGCAACCTGCTGGCTATGAAGGAACTCCGGTGACTCATTCACGGTGAAGGTCAAGTTGCATAAAGCAAGTGAGAAGCTTCTCAAGTTTGGGTGATGACGGTGGAGCTTCCAAGCAACTCCATTTCTTTGCTGGTAGCTTGAAGCTCAGAATCAACCAAGGAGTTGACCGCAACCTGACGAGCGATCGAAGGTAGACGACGACCGACGATCGTCCGATCGTGGTCTAGCGTGACCCCGAGCGGGGATCCAACGAGCAAGAGCGGGAGCGTCCAACTTAGGCGTGCACAACAGGAACCATCTGATCCAGGGAACGGATCATCGGTCCATCGATCTAGCGGTCTGCGATTTTTTGGTAATTTCCCTCTCTGCTCAATTAATACTGAAAAGGGTTTTCCTTGCTAAAATCTTAGAAATTAATAGAAAACTCAGATGAATAAACTTTATACATGAAAGTTGATCAAAAAAATGCAAGGAATAAGATAAAAATAGTTTGAAGGCCTAAATCCGTATCTTTTTGAAAAAGTATATTATTTTGATGAAAAAGGTATTAAAACTAGGTTAGAAACCCTAATTGATGGTAATGGATAATTGTATGAGTAGTAATAGGTTAATTCGAGAATTGTTAACAAGTTATATGATAATGTTGAATCTAAACCTGATTTAGATTATTAATTTCATGATTTAGGGTTTTAAATCTAATTCAATTGATAATATATGTAGAAACCCTAAAAGTGGATAAAAGAAGAGGAAATCCAAAAATATAAGGATATTTGGTTAAAAGATGATCTTAGGATCTTTTATGAGAAGCAGATGAGAAAATTAGGGTCTGTGAGTAATTTTTTATAATTAGGGTTTGAGGGTGTTAAAAGTACGACAAAACCCTTATTGCATATGAAACCTTAAAAGAGGTAGAAAACCTAAAAAGGGATGGAAACCCTAAGAAGCAAGAACGTTTGGGTAAATATTAATAAAAATGAAATTGTATGTTATTTCAGGAATCTTTCTTGCTTGCTTGGATTGGATTTCTTTTCTTATTGGTTGATTCTATCTCAAAGATCTGCAAAATAGGTATGTGGTTATTTATGGTTAACCACTTTAGTTTCGCAAAGGTTTTTTGGATGTTTGATCGCATTGAATGCAACCTATTTGTTTGGATGTTCATATGTGCAAATTATAAAGACACTATGATTATCACAATTATGATTTAGTGTGTATCCTCACACCTACATGCTACCCTGATGTAAGATGCAATTTGGTCAAGCCCAAGAGGGAAGACCCATGGGCACCATAAGAGGTGACCCCAGGAACCAAGCTTAGGATAGAGAAGGTGGCCTATATTGCATGACTAATGGGCACCATGAGAGGTGACCCCAGGAACCAAGCTCAGGATGGAGAAGGTGGCCTTAAGTCAATGGCAAATGAGAAACCCTAAAGAGGGTATTCCAGGGTTAGGGCAAAAGTGGTGGAGTTTGACACATTGAAAATGTAAATTGAATTGTTAATTAACTTGATTGTGATAATTAGGTTGTTATCCCTATGTGCGAAATTTTGATTGTCCCCACATACCGGCATATTAATATATGCTGACCGACATTTTTTTTGTCGGCATTTTAGGTACAACATTGAAAAGTACATATAGTAAAGTGACATATTGTGAAAATAAGAATTAAAGTGCAAGGAGGATTAGATAGAATATATTCAAGCTGTGGATAGAAGTTAGATGTCCAAATCTTTTAAAAGGTATGCAAAGTTTTATTTTACACCATCTTTCAGTATAATTTGGTAGAATTTATAATTATTACTGATTATTTGTCGAACCTTTGATCCAGTTTATTGGGATACCGACTCTGACCTCTTGGTCTCCCTTAAGTGGGGGTTACTGGGAGAAGGGGTCATTACATAGTCATAATGGGAATATCATTTATGTTTAAGGTTTTCCAAGAGTATATATACAAATCAAAATACTACTCAGTAGGGAATGTTGTAGCTCAAACAAAGGCATTCCCAAGATTTTCAAATGAGTACATAAAAGTATCATTCAATACCACTAGTTTGTACAAGTAGGAATAAATATAAAAACATACCTCTTTTGTATTCTAGAGTATTTTCAATATCCAAATCAACAATTTTAATGAGTATTTGATTTGGGTACATAATCAGAATAAATCAAAATACTACTCAGTAGGGAACATTGTAGCTCAAACAAATACATAGCCAAGATTTTCAAATGCATACATAAAACTATCATTCAATACCACTAATTTGTGCAAGGAGGAATAAATATAAAAACATACCTCTTTTGGATTCTAGATTATTTTCAATATCTAAATCAACAATTTTAATGAGTAGTTGATATGGGTACATAATGAGAACAAGTATGTGTCAATATATATGGTTAATTGCTCTAAATGACCTACTAGGGCATTCACTCATGTAATACTACTATGATCATTATATTTATTGCCCTATGGTCATTAAGAGTATAAAGCTAGGATCATATGATTGAGACCAAGAACTTGTAGTTCGAGTTATATAGGATCGAATATGCAAAATATTAGGGATTAAATATATTAAATGATTTACTCATTTTCATGTAAAACATGCCAATAATAGATTGGGTAGTGATCTAGTAGTCATAGTTAGGCGATCTAGTTATAAATGTAGGATCAAAGTTTAACAAAGTCATCATTTAACATTTGATCATGTAAATCAGGGGTTTCAATAGTATAAGGATTTGAAATATTGATAGAAACCTAATAATTAGATAAAAAGAGAGATACAAATTAATTTCATTGAAGACTATTTTAAAAATGTAACATTATGGTCCCATATCAAAGTATAGTTGTTTCTGAGCATGTGGATTGTTTTTGGGTTTTTTTTTATAAGTGAGCTATTTATAATCAATTTTACCAAGCTGACCAATCAGATAAAAGCTAGAAGAATAAAAATAAAATTAATAAAAAGGAATGCTTGTATGGCTTTGCAAATTAGCGAAGGGATCTGACTTTGCAGATCTACTCGTTGACCTACGAGCCATAGCTTGTCTCAAAGGGTTTACGATAGATGTCAAAAGACAAAAAGGCCCAAGAGAAGTAAATGGCTAATGTGACAAAATAAGGGCATAATTGTAATAATCAACCCCGGAATGTTGTGATCAAGGACATACTCCTTGCTCGTGCCATTACAACGTTGAGCAGAGGAGGGGAAGAAATTAGAGGAAAAGAATACTAAGTTGGAGGGTGCAAAATGAATCGAGACTACTGTTGATGGATTCACATAGTCACTGTGAAGTCAAAGAGCCTTTCAATGGACAAAACAACAAATAGAACCATTAGTGATAGATCCATTTGCAGGTGTAATAGTGAAAATGGGATTGAGAAGAAATACCACAACATGGTGGGAGTTAGGGACATTTTTGTGGCTTCACTAGTCTTCCTGCAGCCATCCTCTAGCTTAAGCTACTTGCGGCGGTGCTTGGCAAATCCTAGTGGGTCTCCGGAGTCACGAGAGGTGACATGCAGAGAATGTTCATCGACAGAGTGATCGAATCTTGCACCTTCAGTTAATGGATGGGGAAGCTCCATTGTGGGTCACTCATGGTGGTGAAGCAAGAAATTTGGAGGAGGCACACATCCTTATGGGAAAGACACTCTGGTTTAGCCAATTAATGATCGAGTTCGATGGAAGAGAGAGGGGGTGATGGTGAGGAATTGATGCACCAGTAGGGCTAAAGGGGGTATGGAGGTGGTATTGGAGCCCTTAAATGGGTGTCCTGATGGGTAGGGTTGTGTGGAGGTGACTCCCTTTCATGCGCATGCCGCCATCATTTGGTTCTTATCAAAATCATGAGTTTTGGTTTGATATTTAGTGTTCATTGGAAAGAGGAGTGAATTTTAGATCTGTTGCAACTTGTTTCATGAAGAAAGGATCAAAGAGAAGGAAAAATGATAGGTTTGATCCTCGCGCATTCTATATTTTGTCTCACTCAGAGATTTTAGGCAGGGGAGATGAATGTGTTGTTGTGGATATGTCTAGATCTGGGTATGGGTGGGATCCAAATAGACTAGGAAAATGTATTTTGGGGGTATTTTTACCGTATTACTACAAACTTTTATATCTTTCAGACGGAACATCCACAAAATTATGATATTTTGAGAAATACTTCAATTAACTACCATCTATACATAGAAAAAGGTTTCAAGTTCAAATGATGAAGTTTGATCCACACATAAAACTAATAGAGGAATAACATTAATGGAGTTAGGTTTTGAAGTCACAAAGTGCATTATATTGAAATTGGATATTATAATATCAGATTGGGTGTCGTTTAACATTCAAATATCACAAGGTGATGAAGTGGGATCAATATGAGTGGGATTGGGTACTACAAGCGCATATTTGTAACTTATTTCACAATCGAGAAAAATTCCACTTCATCACAAAAATACTCAGACTATTGAAGATGCAAATTTGCTAACCATAAAAAATCATAATTGACATATCCAAAATGAATAGACTAACCAGATAAAGAACAGACCTTTTTGAATGAATTATCATAGGACCCAACATTTTAAAAAAATTGAATCATTTATGAATACTAAGGCCCCGTTTGGGCGTATCATTCAAGAATACATATGTATTCTTAAGTCTTAGGAGTCTAACTGCAACAAACTCAAATACTGATGTTCATAAATTTTCTATTTGCGTGGCCAAATTTTGATTGCAGGTATTTCTATAGCAAACATATCAGCGACCCAGAGTATAATGGGTTGACGAGATGCCAGAGTAAAAGAGGAACGATGGAAGAACTGGTGGAGGAAAGTGGGAGATGGCATGAATTGATGTGCAGGGAGGTCGAGAAGCAGTGATCAAATCATTCTGTTGCAAGCCAGAGATCCATAGGCGGAGGAATTGAGCAGGAACAGAGGAGGGATGGACGAAGGTAGAAGAAGAGGAACCAGAGGTGGCACAGCTAAAAGAGAAGGCAAGGAAGGAGGATAGGGATGAACATAGATAGAAGAGGAGGAGTCCGAGTCGGAACAACAGGAAGAGATGGCGAGGATGGACGGAGGTAGAGGAGGAGGAGTTGGAGGTGACACAGAAGGAAGAGGTGGCGGAGGAGGAGGATGCTAATGGAGGAGAAAGGAAGGAAGAGTGGGGCGGCGTGTCGTGGTCGGGCGGCGCCGAAATTGGCATGATTTTAAAGGCTGCAATTGAACGCGTGAGAATATCGTTGCCGAAATACAGGTAATCACAGACTACTTCATAGAATATCAAAACAATGTCATTATAATCACTGGTATATAAAGTACCATGTTTAACTACAATCCCCCCGTGAAATGTAGTATCCAAACGGCCCCTAATGATATAGACAATGTTTCATTGTTTTCTTATATTCATGATTACTCCAGGTATAGAGAATAATTAAAATATAAAAATTAGTTAGCCTCTCTAGCATATTCCATAAAATATCTAATAACATAGATACTAGTTCAACACATTCGTAATGTGAAGGTAAAAAACCGTTCAAATTCGATCACCTAACTCTCAAATAAGGGTCAAAACCAAACAAAACTCAACACTACTAGTAGGAAACACGTATATATTACCATCTTGTTTCCATTTCACAATATAATATATAACTAATGATCAAATAAGAATTCATTTAAGTTCTATATTTATCATCAATAATGTCAAATAAGGAGAAGTATAACATACTTGAACCAAGTACATAGTCTAATATCTCCCGATTTTTATGCCTTTTGGATTATGTAGTATAGATCCATTTTTTCTTACTTTAGCTCATATATCCTTTACAAAATATAATTAATATTCATAGACATATCAAAGTATAAGTATGAGTATAAGACTAACATGTTATATAAGGTATGTCATATTAAACATTATATATTCTCGGCAAGTGTATCTTGATAAATAATCACTAATCTTATCATTAAAAATCCCTAAATCCACATTAGGTAACCAAGATATACTATTAACAACGAACTGCTAGTTGTTGACAAATTCGTGTATAAAAAAGTTTTAGGTTGAGAACAAAAAATGATGTATTTCACCTCTATATATAGGGGCAGACATGTAGATTGGGTATGTGCAATCCCTATATTAATTTGAGAATTTGCATGACAACAAACCCAATTTTCCAAAATGAGGCGTGATTCTCCTTCTTGACATGATTTCTATACCTCATCAATTATATGCCTTTTGTTTCCTCTAAAATGTTGAACTATCCTTTGATGTTGTGTTTATTACCTCTCTTGCCATCTTTATTTTGTTGCATAACTTGTTTGTTAAATAATTTCATCTTGCTACACTATTTGCATGCATGTTATTAGACTAGTAATCAATATCAGTGATACTTCTCTATAACCATATATTTTATTATAGTGGGTATCAAGTTCTCACTCCCCCTTGCCCTTCAGGGATCAGGTTATACTCCACCTTGTCCTTGTAGGTTTGATTTTTGAATCCCCCTTTCTCCCTAGATCATGATCCTATGGTAATTCAACCCTATGATGGATTCGCTTAATCTGACATGCATGCATATTTTCATATTGTTGTGATTTTCTTTAAGAAAGATATATAATTTATTATATTTTTCTTATCAATTTTATTGACTCGTTATTTTCTTATATACCTTTAAACTTACCTCCATGTTTTAAACCCCCATGTTTTATTGGGAATGTCCCTCTTTCTTCTTTCCCTAACAATTCTCAAATATGTTTCTTATGAACATATTCAGTGTTTATTGACTCATACTTCTAATTATCTTTTTGGGGGTGTTGTTCTCTAAACCACCCATGTGTAGGTTAGAGGACCAAGACAAAGTAAGATTGCATAAATTTTCATGAACATGAGGATAACTTATTGTGGATGGGTTACCCCTGCTACTAACCTTAGTTGTAGATGGTTCCCAACATTTTTCTATAGTACCAATTTTCAATGAGGGACAGTCATAAATGGAATGTTTTGTAAATATGCAAATAGTTATTCATCACTTCTTATTAATCATGTTGCTCTATGACACATACCATTTGATAACTATAACTAAATACGTGATTTCCTTCATACATTGTGGTATGCCTTGATTTCATTTTCTTTATTCCTAAATCAAGGATTGAATCCCTTCTTGTATCCCACTCCTTACAACAGTATCCACTTCATTTAAAAAACAAAGAAGTATATATCATCATAAAATTAAAAAAATCAATTTAAGAAAATCATTTCCTCCTTCCTACACCTAATTGGATTTAGGAAAATCTTCACTAACCACTACTTCTTGTTATTAAGTCTCCTTTGGAGTTATTTTCATGCAGATCACCAGAAGGGCCTACCATAGAATTTGAGTATAGGAAATAAATGAGATGGGACTATCCCACCATTATAGAAACCATAAATATCCTACCTATTATCCAAAATCCAACAAACGAACATGTAGAACACATTTTGTATTTTCAACTGCTCTAGCCTCCTTCACCCCCACCTTTTGTGATGATGTATCAACACTGATGGTTGAAGTAAACTTTAATCACATCAAAGACATGGTCAAAGAAGACAAACACAACACATAAGTATTGACTAAAAACCACTCAATTCTAGTAGTTTGGAAATACCAGGCACCATTAAATTGATTTAAAATTGTTGTGTATCTGTTGGAAATAGAAAGGGTCACAAAGTTCTTAAGGCATGGCAGTGATATCAAGGAAAAAGTTAAAGTAGAAAAGAGAATGTGACGCAAGGATAAGCCATGTGTAACATTTAAATATAAGTTGAGTATAAAGAGTTGCATCATCTATCACCATTTCTTAAATGAACTTAAAGAGAAATGAGAACGTATCCATAAATAATACTTGATATTAATTATCTCTAGTATTGTGAGATTGAATGAAAACCAATATGGATATTAATTCATTCCTTATTTTTAGTAAAACCCATGAATTTTTTTCTTTTATTATTTATGCTTTTGTCGATAGACTAAACATGTTTTAAAGGATATAAACAAGCATTTACTCTTAGAATCTTTATTGTGAAACATTAGCCTAATCCACCTGCATAATTGGGTTGGATATATTTCTATAGGTAGTAAATTTCAAACCATCTGAGTCAAATATAAGTGTGAATTGAAAAATACCCATATGTTTGATCCTCCTCTAGAACACAATCATCTTTTTTATATTTTCTTAAATAAATCTAGAATAGCTAATTTTTCAAATAGACAAGGTCACTATATAATTTAGATAGATCAATATTCTTTTTATCATCAACAATTATCTTTATATAGGAATCACCCTCCATAGGATTGATAAAACAATGGGGAAAATGGATGTCCTTTCCTAGTTCCTTTCATAGATGAAAAAACATTCAAAGCATCATTAAAGAATTTTGAAATATTATATGAACTGGATAGTGTAATAATGTCTGACTAGTATCTTGAAAAGTTCAACAATAGAGAATGAAGAAGAGATAGTCCCACCTTGAATTTGAAATCTTTTGGATAATATGTTCAGTAAATAAGAACTAGCTACATTTACAAGAAATGTGGAATCTATATCATATATTTCATCATTGAAAGAACACTCATTAAAATGAAAAAGCTATTGAATAACACATTTTGGTCTCTTATCTAGAATTTTAACAATGGTATAAAATAATATTCCACAAAGAAAAATGTTTCAAATATTATGGTTGGGTAGAATCAATTGTAGTACTATGATAATATAAAATTTGACTAAATTTATTAAAAAGGATGCAACTAATAAAAAAGTTTATAATGGAATTAATCTGTCATTCATCATGACATTTTCAGTCCCCTCCATTGTGAGAGCTTTACACTTATTTCAATTGCCATTCTCATTTATTATTGATTCATCCTAGATCTCCATTTGATATTGAAAAGGTCAATTGATAATCCTAGATAGCTTTCAAAATAAGGAATTATGCAATCTTTGAGTTCATTCACAATATAATAAGATACATCCTTTTTATGAAGATACTTTATTGTATTTCTACTCTGGTTCTACAAAATGTAACTAATTTTTTTTTGTTATGCCTTAGAATTTGAGCCTAGGCATTCTACTTTCCTTTATATTCAGTTTTATTGTTTATTAGTTTAACTTATTTAGGTTCTTACCCTAACATCTATTTACATAGGATGAGGGCTTCAAGTATCATCATCTAATAGATATTAAGCCTCATAGGATTCAACCCTTTTGAATCTTCAAGATATTGTACATATTGTTCTTCATCTGCTTATCCATCTACTAAAGTTTTTACATGTATAAGATTTAACTAAATTTTTATATTCCATGATTCTATAAAAAAATTGTACCAAAGTAAATCATGTAAAACCATGCATTTATATTTTTAACAAAATTTTCTTTAGATATATTGTAATGTACTCACTAAGAATTGTAGGGAGGATTTTACGTAATTCTTTAGAAACATGTTAAAACAAATTTAAAGAAGTCATTGGCAGTCTAACTTACATCTAAGCTTGTTTATATTGCCTATTAACACATGTATTATAGCAGTCAGCTCCATTTCAACAATGTTTGGGTGCCACACAATAGTTCTAGAACTTTATGTATTGATAATGGAAACTTAAATTATTTTGAATTTACTTTTTGCAAAATAGAGAAAAAACATCACCTAGAGTGGTCCATGAATAATGAATAAAATCATTACAAGAATGAAGAGAATCCCCTAGATATAATCGTTTAGCTACATTTTCATACAATACAATGAAATAATATAGAAACATCATTTTGAAGAAGACACTTTAAAATGCATAAATAGATCCGGTTTTAATATATTCATTAGTTGATATCATATAGTATCAATTCTAGAATACTTCTCTCTAAGTCAATTTTGTCATGATTAGATATCATATTCCTTGAGGGCCATTTTGATAAATAAGTTTTGCAGTCTCACATCTTCTAATTTTGAATCAAATACAATAGTAATGGTAGAATGAGTTATATAAATGTCCCATGGAAAGTCTTTTGACTCAACATCCTTTAGAAAATATCTAGAATCTCATTCGCTATCCAAAATAATTGGTAGTGTATTCATATCAATGATTTGGATTTCTTATTCTTCAAAAACTAAAGATTTAGATTCTGTTACGATATAAAGTCTATATTAGTTCTTATACTACAAAAATGATGTATAACATCACAATTTGAGGCATCAGTTGTATTCCAAAAACCGACGTCTAAACCCTACAATGTCGGCTGAAAACACAAACCGACATCTATATGTGAAGATCGGCTGATTTTCATTAAACACGTGTATCGTTTTTTATTTAGTGTCAGTTGCACAATAAGAAACCGACATCTAAAATCACCCGCCAAATCCAATTTTTCTAGTGCAAAAAAAAACCTCCAAAATTTCACATACGGCGTCGGGTGTTAACCAAGTAACCGACGGCTAAAGGTTTTTCGTGAGACAGAAATCGACCCCATTTTTTTCGTCAGTTTTCTTACAACAATCGACGACTATAATTGAACATAGGTGTCAGTTTCTGAAACAACTGATGATGATGGTAAACTTAATAGCACCTGTGAAACAAACTCTTCCCCATTATCTATTTCATCGTGATTTCACCAGCGCTAGGTCTGGAGATTCTATTGCCGCTCATCGCGCCGCTGATCTCCATCCGCCGCCACCTGCCATCGTCGTGATTTCACCAGATGTTGTGCTTGATCACTGCCTGTGCTCAACGTTGCCATAGATCTGGAGCTCAATGCCACCAGAGCTTTGGAGCTCAACACCGCCAGAGCTTTGGAGCTCAACGTTGCCAGAACTCAGAGGAGTTTGTGCCGCTGCTTCCCCTCTTCATCACCGGAGCTGCTGCCTCCACTACCCCTCTTCCTTGTTGGACCCGCCTGAGCCCGACTGCTACACCTCCATCTGCTCTACTGACTACTGCTCCTCTATCTGCTCTGTGACTGCTGCTCCTCCATCTGCTCTACCTCTGTCACCTTGGAAGGTAGGCAGTAAAGAATTTTGCATGATTACTATATATTATATGAAATGAATGGATGCTTTTATGATTTTTGCACTTCTATTGATACTATATGAAATGAAATAAATGTTTGTGAAAATAAATGTTAGGAACATGAATCCATGTTGTATGATGTAGAATGATGTTGATAATGCATGAGCTAGTTTGAAATTTTGAAATTAATTATGAATGATAGGATACCTACATTTATTTTTAATTATGAATCCATATTGTATTATGTAGAATGATGATGATAATGCATGAGCTAGTTTGAAATTTTGAAATCAATTATAAATGATAGGATACCTACATTTTATGTTTAATGATTATCTTGTTGACAACATATGCATGTATATTTGAGATGTTGAAATCAATTATTCTATTGTTAATCAACCTAGGATATGAATGATGAAACTAGCATTGTTGGTATAGTAATGACAGCACATGTATTTGTTGGCCTAGAAACTCGTCCAAGATTTACTCATTAGGAGTAAATCTTGGATATTCCCCGGTTTGGGACTATTCTTGAACACTTAATCTCCCTTAGGATGTAAGTGTATAATGTGTATTGGGTTTTCAAGAAAATTTCAGTAGCATTTCCCAATTTGTTCTCTAAGTACATATGTACTTGGAGAACAACGGGGAAATGTTGCCGAAATTTTCTTGAAAACCCAATACACATTATACACTTACTAGTGCGATTAGGTGTTCAAGAATGGGATAGGTGGTACACATGTATTATATATAAGACCTTAAACCCTAAACTTTTAACCTTAAACCCTAGTCTTTTAACCCTAGACCCTAATCTTTTAACCCTAAACCCAAATATATACTTGTTTTTTCTTTTATCATAGAATGGATACATCATGGATGTCCATTCCAAATCACTGCACCCTAGAGTTTATTTCTGGTCTTGATAAGTTTATTAGATTTTCCGAGGAACATATGAAACAACCTGGAGATAGGTTCTACTATCCATGTAGGCATTGCGGTAACAACTTGAAAGTCAACACTGGTGACGAAATCAAAAGTCATGTCATGTGCATCGGGATTGTACAAGGCTATATAGAATGGCACTGGCATGGAGAGATTTCAAACCTGAAATCAGTGGATGTCGATAGCAGTGCTTGTGTGGAAGAAGAAATTGCCTCTGATGACGTAGATGTGAACGAACCAGTTCCAGTAGACATCATTGATGCGATGTTGGATAGTTGTGGAGTAGAGCACACTGATCCACCTCCCATGTTTAGAAACATTGTGCATGATGCTGAGATACCGTTATACACAGGTTGTAGTAAGTTTACAAAGCTTAGTGCTGTGTTGAGATTGTATAAGATGAAAGCTAACAATAGGTGGAGCGACAAAAGCTTCACGTCATTGTTGTATTTGTTGAAAGTAATTCTTCCTGAAGGAAATGAGCTGCCAATCTCAACATACCAATTAACGAATTTGTTGTGCCCAATGGGAATGGAGGCCAAGAAGATACACGCATGCCCAAATGATTGTGTATTATTTCAAAAGGACTATGTGGATTTGAAAGATTGTACAAAATGTTGTGCATCTAGGTATAAATTGACGACTTCGGGGGAGTCCAAAACTGGTTCTCCTGCCAAGGTGATGTGGTATCTACATATAATATCACAATTTCAATGCTTATTTTCCAATCTGATAGATGCGATGAATCTGAGGTGACATGCAGATGTTAAGAAAAATAATGATGGGATCCTACGACATGCGTATGATTCCCCATAGTGGAAGAAGATTGATTTATTGTACCCTAAATTTGGTGAAGAAGTCAAGAATCTAAGACTTGGGCTTTGTACTGATGGGATGAATCCATACGGGACATTGAGCAGCCAATATAAAACTTGGCCAGTTATGCTTGTTATATACAATCTTCCTCCCTGGTTGTGTATGAAAAATAAGTATGTTATGATGTCGTTGTTGATATCGGGCCCTAAACAACCTGGAAATTATATTGACATTTATCTTGAACCTCTGATTGATGACTTAAAGAAACTCTGGGGTGAAGGTGTGATGACATATGATGCTTCATGAAGAGAGACATTTCGTTTGCACGCTATGTTGTTTTGCACTGTTAATGACTTTCCAGTATATGAGAATTTGTCTGGATATAGTGTCGAAGGATCTAAAGCATGTCCTGTATGTGAAGAGAACAATGAGGAATGGAGTGCACCTAAACCTATACCAGGGGAGGTTGTTTATGAAAGAGTAAAAGACTTTCCCAATGAATTTGGTAAGATATCACAATGTACCATGGCCACACAGAGTGACAAATCTTTATTCAAGAAGAAGTCAATATTTTGGGATCTTCCATTTTGGAGTTCTTTGGTAGTCAGGCATTGTATCAATGTCATGCACGTTGAGAAAAATATTTGTGATAGCATCATTGGTACTCTATTGAATATACCAGGTAAGACTAAAGCTGGGATAAAATCTAGAATGGACGTACGTGAAATGGGAATAAGGAAAAAATTAATAGAAGTAGTTAGTAGTGATCGGAGAATATACTTACCTCCTGCTTGTTACACGTTGTCTAGAAAGGAGAATATAGCTTTTGTGAATGCTTGGTAAATGTTAAGGTGCAACAGGGTTACTCATCTAACATCTATAGATTGGTATCAATGAAAGATCTGAAGTTGATAGGTCTTAAATCTCATGATTGGCACACTCTAATGCAACAACTATTTCCCGTGGCAATTTGATCTATATCGCTGAAGCATGTAAGGTTTGCAATCACCAGACTTTATTTCTTTTTCAATAGTTTGTGCAGCAAAGTTATTGACCTTGATACTCTCGATAAATTGCAAAGAGAAGTGGTTATTACCCTATGTCAGCTTGAGATGTATTTTCCTCCTTCGTTTTTTGATATCATTGTACATCTTGTTGTCCACTTGACTAGGGAAGTGAAAATGTTGGGACTAGTTTTTTTTGCATTGGATGTATCCCTTTGAACGATACATGAGAATTTTTAAAGGTGATGTTTGAAACTATAATCGGCCTGAAGGGAGTACTATTGAGGGTTATGTGGCGAGAGAGGTTATGGATTTTTGCAATGACTTTCTGAGTTGTAATGACGCTCTTGTTAATGACAAGAATATTGAGGAGTATTCCAGCAAAGGAATTTTGGGATCACGGATGAAAGTAATCAGCCATGAGCTGTTGGAACAAGGTCACTTGTATATTTTACACAACATCGACGAAGTGAGTGTTTATATCGAGGAACATACCAGTTTCATCAAGAGACAATATCCTCGAGCCAATTCAATGTGGCTTGCTAGAGAGCATAACAAGACATTTATTAAGTGGTTTGAAGATAAAGTCTTATATCAACTATCTCAAACACCAAATAATCTTACTGAAACTATCAAATGCCTTGCCTTTAAACCAAAATTGAATGCTATGTCTTATGAAGGGTTTGACATAAATGAATTTTCATATTACACAAAGTGTCAAGATGATAAGAGTGTCATCCAAAACAGTGGGGTCACCCTTCAAGCGTCTTCATTGTTTTTTGCAAGTGCAAAGGATAAGAGTCCACGTGAAGATAAAATGTAATATTACAGTGTCATTTAAGACATATGGGAGTTTGACTATGTAGATTTCAGAATTCCACTCTTTAAATGTAATTGGGTTGATAACACCATAAGAGTTATAGTGGATGAATTGGGTTTCACAATAGTGAACTTTGAAAAGATTGGCGAGAAGGGTGAACCATTCATATTGGCATCACAGGAGAAAAAGTATTTTATATCGATGATCCTACAATTGATAAATGGTTGGTTGTTCTTAATGGTAAAAGACAGTTCATTGAAGATTCCTATAGATGAAGAAGAGTACTATGATAAGTATGATGACTCCAATCCATTCTCAGTTGGGTTGCCAACACCACCAAATATTGAAGCTAATGATGACTTGTATGTGTGTGGAGATCACAATTAAGGATTGTTAATTGATAAAAGATCACAATATTAGAGGCATGCATGTTTATATTTTTTATATGTTTTATTTTTATGAATGTGAACTTTACAATGTTTTATTATCTTCTAGTTATGTCAAATACTAAATGTTTGATTTTTTAATGACACTTTTAGATGACTGAGCATGATCATGGTGACCTTGATGATGATTACCTTGAGGGTGAGGATATCAATGCGCCGCCTCACAATGTAAGTTTTAAAAATATATCCTATATTTCTAATAATTTGTCCATTTATAGTCATATCATGTAAGTGTGTTTATTTTGTCAAATTTTAGGTTGATGATGTACCCCCTGAAGAACTTGGGGCACTTGATTAGCAGCAAAAAAATTTTGAAAAAGTGAGGGGCATCACTATGATGAACAAGTTACTACAACAAAGGGGCAATGGACCCAAACTGGCTGTGGATTTTGATCATGCAGGAAATCTAGTTGGAGTGAACTGCAACTCATTTATTTCATATCTTGGGGTTCTTACTCGTATCCATTGTAGTCCTAATATAGAATCTTGGCATAAAGTTCCGAAGGGGAAGAAAGATTTAGTATGGAAGGAACTATGCATGGGTTATTATTATTTGCAATTCTATTTTGTAGATTACTAATGTTTAGGATACTAGTTATTAGCAATTCTATTTTGCAGAGTATATTTGAACTGGATGAAAAGCTGCATCGTAAATGTGTGATGCAACGCTGTAGGAGGATCTTAAGGAACTATAGGACAAATCTCACCCAAGATTACATATGAGATGCTGAGAAGAGGAAGAAGCCAACCACTGAGTAATGGAACTACCTGGAACCCAATGACTGGGAAGAGTTTGTTACTAAAAGAAAAACTGAGAATTCAAGGTATTAAGCGTCACTCCCAATTTAATTAATATACATTCTTATGTATTCACCTATTCAAGATTAACCTTTAGTGTTACTAACTAAATCAATGTGCTTACTAACAAGGCTATCAGTGATGCTCAAAGAGCAAGGCGTGCACTAAATGTGCATGACCACACGATGGGTCCAAAAGGCTATGCAGGCATTCACCAGAGACTACAGGCTAAGTCTACTTCTCAGTCTGCTGCTACTCAAGAGATTGCAGAGTCCTCTACTATTTGTCCCACACCTTTGCCTCACCATGCTATGTGGATAGCTGGGAGGCAAAACAAGAAAGGAGATATAACCAAGCCCTCTACTAGTGAGGCAGCTACAAAAATGGTAAAATTCAACTCTTAGAGCAATCGATATTGATTATTGTTATGTATACTTACCAATTTCTATTGATGGCGATTAGTGGGAGCTTCACGAGCAGAGGAAGGAAGGCAAGTTCATCCCTGAGGGCACATGGGATGAATTGACAATTGCTCTTGGTAACCTAGAGCATCCTGGATGTGTTAGGGGTGTAGGCACTAGTGTGGGAATAAAAATGTTCTTTGGGCCATCAAAGTGCAAACATGTCCCAAAAGCGGGATTATCAAATGTTGAGGTAACCTATTCTTTTTTAGAATCTTATTGCGAAAAGGAATTCAATAATTAAAAGCTAGCATTTCTTTTATCGATGTATAGGTAGATGAGTTAATTAATAAGAGAATCCAAGAAGCAATGGTGAAGTGGCTGGCGTCTCAGGATGCTACTCAGATAGTACTTGTGGCGTGCCACTCTTCTCCTACTGCAGAGGTTGGGTGTAACATACCAGATCTAGAACCCTACCCTAGAGCTTTGACCTTTTGGGTTTGACCAAACAAAGTTGAGGTTAGAGTGATCGTAATGATCTAATGCATGAATAATGTAATCTAATATGTCATATAATTCATTTGGTGATAATAAGATGATAAATAACTTAATTTCATGTATAATATGGTTAATGGGCCTCTAATGGGCCATATGACAACCTGTGTAAGAAAACCTCAAATTAAATAATAGACTTCAAATTCGCAATCTACACATTAAAATAAGCTTACATGTCAATTTTCATTTAATTTGGACAACCTTAAAATAATATCGTAAGATAAGAGAGAGAAATTGCCTAAAAGGTGTAATTAATAAATAAATTTAATAATTTACACCAAAAGAGGAAAATAATCTTAGATTCGTAATCGACATAATAAATATAGCCTTTGGGTGAATTTTCATCCAATTTGGAGAAAGTTTGCTTAAAAGGTAAAATCAGGAGAGAGAAAATATGTAGAACCTTCAAAATACTAAATAAATACTCAAATAACTCCTATATGTAAAATTGATGGAAAATTCGTATTCAACACACTTAAGTTAACTTGTGGATGAAGTTTTACCTAATTTGGATAATCCTAATGCCATTAATGAAGGAGGAAAGAGAAAATATGATTTGATTTATTTAAACCATTAAAAGTTTCCAAAAGGCAAAACTAAGTGCATAATCAGAATCAACATGCTTTAATTAGCCTCTTTGCAAAATTTCATCTAATTTGGGTCTTGTTTGTGCCCTCAAAAGAGGAAAGAGAAAAAGGATAATAATGTGATGTCACTTTATTAAATAAACTCAATTTTTTTCACGCTATTCCTTGATTCCCGAATTTTCCTTATGTCGCACTGCTTCTGGACCATTGGATCACACTTCAGTGGGCTAGATTGCGTCTCCTACCTCGGGTAGGAGACGGCTCACGCGTGACCAGTGCCACGCCGACGTGGCTTTTTGCAACTCAGTTTTCTCGGCCGATTCTTGGTCTTTTCTAACGAAAATAAGTGCATTGGTTTCCTGAGAAGTTTCCACATCCATTGATGGCTTACTCGAGATCTAGTTTCCTTGTTTGACATTTTCCCCAATTCGGGTGCAACTGGGATCCCGGTCGGCTTGTGATTTGGTCTCGAATCGAACCCCCACCTATATATAGGGGTACCCGAGCCTTTGGGGTTTCCCTAGATGTGTTTCTCCTCGCTCAATTCTTCTCGACCTATCATCTTTGGTTACCTACAATCTCGTTTTGGACCAGAGGTTGCGGCGGCGTTCTCTCTTTATCCTCTCCATCTCCGAAGCAATTACAAGCACCATCAGGTTCGGTTTTACATCTCCTTTCTTTCGCATCTTTTCTTTTCTAGTTTCATGGTGTATGTCGAATTTGCCCAAATATGCACCGAGTGTTGGCTAAATGGACATCTATAAATCCCTTTGTTTTGATTATGACAAACATTTCATTCTTATTGATCTAACGAGCTACTTGAGTGTGCAGGATTAAGGTGGATGCCAAAGAATCTAGGGAAATCCATATGCTTACACATTTATGTTTTCATGCAATGTAATCACTTTGTAAAAACTTGTACAAATATATAATGTACAAGTACTTAGATTGCATGTAAATCAAGCGTTAGATCTTCCCTAGCTAAACATCACATTTAGATAAGTCATCCCCTTCAAATAGGATCACATATGCACACTCATACATATAATTAGTG
Source organism: Alisma plantago-aquatica (assembly GCA_963693085.1). Classification (NCBI taxonomy): domain Eukaryota; kingdom Viridiplantae; phylum Streptophyta; class Magnoliopsida; order Alismatales; family Alismataceae; genus Alisma; species Alisma plantago-aquatica. The sequence continues at coordinate 522,445,204 of OY856413.1, read as the reverse complement.
CCTAAGTTGCAACATTGAAACAGGATCAATCTCGGTCGACAAACTCCTCGACCGAGACACTCTCGGTCGACAATCTTCTCGGCCGAGAATGATCCAAAGTAGCCATTAGACACAACAGACAAGTTAGTTGGCAGTTGGAGAAAGATGTTACAAATCACTTGTTCCAGAGTGCCTGTCGGTCGACAAAAGTTCGACCGAGTAGGTGTCTCGGTCGACCATTCCTCGACCGAGATTGTCTCTGACAGCAACTGCAGAATTAATTAATTAGTCGTTGTTAAAGAAACAACTTTGTACCTAATGGCTAGTTAAGCACTTAGAAACCCCTAGAAGTTGTCTAGAACGTCCTTAAGCATCCTTAGGCCATTTCTATAAATAGGACAAGCCATAGGACACTCAAACACACTTGCTACACTTGAGAAATCCTTGAGCATACTTTGAGCAATCTGTTTGTGAGCAATTTGAGCATTGTGACAATTGGCTACTTCCTTCCTTAGCTCATAATTCGTGTCCTATAGGCTAGTATCTCCTACCCACTGCAATCACAAGTTCACACACTTGGTTAGGAGATCTATACGCTTGATCTAGGCAAATCAAGACTTGGGCTATAAAGGATAAGTTGTAATTTCCTTTTTCTTTCTTGTTCTCTATTACCGTTTGTACTCTCCTTGCTACTCCTAGGTTGGAGGCTGCTGATTGGAGAGGGTGAAGTTCTTCTTCGCAAAGAAGGTGACTTTGAGCTACTTCAGAAGGCTGGTGCAACGGGAGTTTACTTCTAGAGAGGAAGGCTACTTCAAGGGGGAGCTTGGAGTTACTTCAAGAAGGCTACCTCAAAGTTGGTGCACCTACTTCAAGTGAAGGCTGTTCAAAGGTTGTAAAGGAAAGTATTGTATTTTGTATAAATCCTTGGGAAGGTAATAAAATAAATACTTTCAAAATCCCGGTTGGGTAAGCAACCGGGTAGTGGACTAACAACTTTAGTAGTTGCTAAAGTTGGAACCACTCTAAACACCTGTCTCCTTCTTCCAATTTTCAATTGTGGTTGTTTGAGTTCAATAAATTGTTAAAAGTATTTAAAAACTCTATTCACCCCCCCTCTAGTGTTTTTCAATTGGTATCAGAGCAGGCTTCAAGGAACCCTAATCAGGTCTTGAAGAATGGAGGGTAATGGTGATTACAATCACAACAAAAGGTGCTGCTTGGACAAAACTACAACATGTTGCAATTGGTGCTTAGGAACAAGCCACACAACAACTAGATGCCCATGGAGATCAAAGAAGGAAGATGAGAACAAAGATTGTCTCATTGCTACAACTAGCGAGGAAGAAGAAGAAGAGGTAAGTCTTTTTGATTTATCCAAAGAAGAACTAGTTGCTAGCCTTGAAGAAACACATATTAAGTATGTTGAATGCAAGAAGAAATTAAAGAAATCAAATAAAGCAAATGATGAATTACAAGCTAAGCTTCTTGCTATTACATATGAAAACGAAGATCTTAAAAAGATCATTGAAGATCATGATATTGAGATAAAATCTATAGAGGCAAATTGTAATCTACTTTCTTTAGAGAAGAATGATTTGCAAAGTCAAGTGAATGATCTTCAAAAACAACCCATTTTATGCAACCATCTAGATTATGATTCTATTGTCAAAGAAAGAAATTCGTTATCATCTAATCTAGATCAAGCAAAACTAGATATCAAGAAGAGAATGGAAGAGATTGCCAAGTTACAACAAAAAGTTAGTAATTTAAATAATAATGGCATTATTGATCAAATCTTAGATAATTCCTATCATCAAATTGGGAGAAGAGGACTAGGTTACAAGCCTAAAGGGAAATCCTATCAACAACCTAGTTGGAGAAAGTCACAAACCCATCAATCTATATATGTACCTAAAAGAACATCTTCACCCAAGGACAACACAGAACACAACCATAGAAAAAGATATGAGGTTGACTCGATATGCTGTCATTATTGTTTGCGCCTTGGTCACTATTCTTTTTCATGCCCTTACAAGAAAAAAGATGTCGAGTTAGTTTGGGTTCCAAAACCTCCGAACTAAATGAACAGAATCAAGTTGAGATATGACCAAGGACCTTAGTTGCATATTTCTACGTCTATCTCAACTCAACATAATGGGATAACCAGTAAATTTAAGTATCTAAATATTTAACTTGCATAGTTATGTTTTATTTGGAAGCAATTAACAGTTTCAGAAATATTGTCGGTCGAGAGACTGTCGACCGAGACACTGTCGGTCGAGAAATAGTCGACCGAGCATGTCACTGATTTCCAGTCTGTTGCAAAAAATTGCTAAATTTCTTTGAAATTGATGAAATTGCTATCTATTCATGATTAATGATTGGATATTTATTTTGGAAATCATCCATACAAATTTAAATTAATATTATTTCTTCAGTAAATGATTGAAACCAAATTATTCTTAGAAAATTTCTATCATTATTCACATGATTTCCTTATTTTCCGGTCTATCCATATAGAAATCATGTGATTAAAATCATGCGATTATTTACTATTATTATTACATCATGGATATGCTTTCACCATTTGGTACTGAGATTAGCTTGATAGATAATTGTCTACATGGATCCATGATAGGCAAGCAAATGCTTTATTGGTAATATGTTATGCTTGCAACACATAAGATAAAATCTCTCAAAAAGACTTGAGATATTTAGTGTTTTTTTAATTGAGATATTTAGTGTTTTTCAATTGATATTTAGTGTGCCTTCAGCAAAGAATTTTTATGAGGATACTAAACGACGTGAAATTTGATATTCATATTATTACAGCAAAGCCTATATTTTAAGAAAAGGACAAATGTTTTCATATTAAGTATTATGCTTCAACTTAATACTTAATCAAATCTTATGCAGATATTATACTTCATAATGTTCAAATTGAAAAATCTGCAAATCTGCCTCTTGGTTAAAATGAAATTTGACCAAGGGGCGCTATGGTCGTAGTCAAAATCGACCTAAAATAAGTGTTGACAAAATAATTATTTGAATATCATTTTGATTAAAAGCAAAATCAATTTATGATCACAAAAATTGTTCCAATATTGTCAATAATAAAACAAAAATATTACTCCCTTAGAAAATATATATGCTCTACAAATTCAGTCAATCATGGTATCATTTGCATTAAAAATAAGCTTAAAAATTCGTACCCAGTAAGACTGTCGGTCGACAAATCTTCGACCGAAAACCTCTCGGTCTGCCCACCTCTCTCGACCGATAGAATCTAGACAAACCTAGCATCAGACACACTTCCGGTCGACAATTGTTCGACCGAGACAGTGTCAGTCGACAATTGCTCGACCGAGAAAGAGCCGTTGGGATATGACCGTTACAAATCTGACTGTTACCATTAACGGCCGACCGTTGCAAATTGACCTTTGGACGGCCGAAGTGGCGCGTCTGGAATATGACCGTTGCGGACGCTCGGTCGACAAATTGTCGATCGACCCGGTCACTGGATTGCTATAAAAGGAGCAAAAACGGGTCATTTCTTCACACCTTATTCTTGTTTCCTTAGGCTCTCTCTAGTGAATTCTTGTGCAAATCTTTAGCATCCTCATCCCCAAGACTTCCTTGCTTCTTCCCCACCTTCAAGCAACACAATGGCATCTTCCTCTGCTCGTGGAAAGAAGAAGGTCGCTGGCAGGAAACAAAGGGAGGCTACTCCACCATTGACGATCATCAACGACATTTCCTTCGTCGATGAAGATGCTGGTGATCGTTATCTACGACTCTCCTCCAAAGCTCCTCTCCCACGATGACCAGTTGAAGTTATGGACTTCCTCAACATCGTCGACTTGGAGGACCTTTTCGAGGTGCAAAAGTTAAAAGAATTCATCAACCCTTCTTTTCCTTCCTATTCCATCAAGGTAGTGAATGAATTCTATGCTAACCTCATCTCCCACTCTGAAAATGAAACCATCTTCTTCTATACTATGGTCAACGGGCATAGCTTCCGATTTACTGAAGGGGATATTCTTGACATGCTAGATATTGACATAGATGAATATCAAGACACCCTTGACCTTACTTCTAGAAACCCACTTAATCAATTTGCCCAAGATGACCATACCGTTAGTCTTAGTGACATCAAAAGGACCATTTTTCAATCCAATACAACCTGTCACGAAGATAGAGGCACATACTATGCTATAAATCTCAAACCAGCTGCTAGGATTGTAAACCTTATTGTTTCAACAAACATACATCCTAGAGCCAATAAATCTGAAATTCCTATTTTTCGTATGTGTCTAATATATGCCATTATCCAACGTATTCCCACAAATTTTATCCGCATCATTCTTAAAAACATGCTTGAGTTTTCTGGCAATCCTCCATATGCTGATTTTGTATGCCAAATTACTCAACATTTCCTTAAGACTCAACTTGAGGATATGGGATATACATGGGAGCGTAGACCACAAAAAATAAGTAAGAATACTGTAGAAAAAATGGGGATTGATTTCGGTCATAAGAGGGCTAGGGTAGAAGGAGAAACATCTACACAAGACATACCACCTCCACCTCCTCCTACCAGCCTACCCTATGACCCCATCCAAAACACTCTAACCTATGTTGCTAGGTCACAATATCATCTTAGTAAACAACTGGATTATAACCACCATGCCATGACTTATCTAAACCAAAGAATGTAAACTCTTTCTCCAAACCAACCAGATGAATATCCTTATTCTTTAAATCCTGGCATGCTCAAACCATATAACCCATCTTACAACTACTATCAACCTCCACCTCCACCATCTACAGATCTCACGCATACTCAGTTTTCATCAATGCAACTACAAGACATTGCTGCTCATTTCCGATTTGATCGTTTTCCAACCTTCTTGGAGGCATATGCCTTAACCAAGACAGGTGCTCTGGAGTGGCAAACTTTGGTCCAATATTATGGAGCTGAGCCTTTTCTTAGGAAAGACCCTGATATTGATGTAATTCTTAAGTCTTTCCAGTGAGATTTGGAGTTGTATTAGTTGTAATGGAATCTTTGCAAAATTGTAATAAATGGGTTATTGTTACATGTTTTGGCTATCTTTTCATGCTTATAATGACATTGGTTATCTTTATAATGGATATTTTTTGGCATCATTTGAATTTGGATTATAAGACTATTGTAGAGCATACAAAATAAGGGGAGTAATAAATACAAGCAAATAAAAAAGGATGAACATCTTTGCAAATACCTAAAAGTTCAAGTTATGGCTAAAATGACATCTATTGCAAAATACTTACATCTTGGGGGAGCATAGTATAAGATTAAGGGGGAGCTCATAGAAACAAATTTGATTATTTGATTGAGAAGCTTACAAAAACATTGCAAACATCATTTGGAGCTTGTTACGACCTTAGTATTTTTACTCTTGGTTATGAAGAAATCTATGAATTTCATAAAAATGATATATCTTGTTCTTAAAGGGACTCTCTAAACAAATCAAGGCTTAACATCCCATGCATTTAGTTAAGAGACATTTTTATGCACTCTAAATCTAAAGGATTCTCATTTCATTTTTTTAGGCTTAAGATCCCTTGTAAAATGGGTGAGAAATCAATACACATAGGCCATAAACTTAAAAGAAACTCATATCATTTCAAGGCTTAACATTCTTTGCAAATGGTTGAGAAACAAATTATGGCTAAATTTTTGACAATAAAAATCCCTTGATTTTAATTGGATATCTAATTAAGGGGGAGTTTTTATTTCTAAACGGATATCTTTTTGAAATGACAAGGGGGAGAAATAAATATAAAACTAAAACTTAGAAAAACTCAATCAATGAGTTTCATAAATAAACTCTTGGCTTTACATTGAAAGTTGCTATATTCCCTAGTGAATTGGATTTCATGTTCCATAATTCAAGGGGAATAATAAGCACACATTTTATAAACAAGAGGAAAAGCTACAAAAGGTAATCTAAAGGTATGAAACTCATATGGTTTATATTTCCTTTATTTTTATATTTCGGAAATGTTTGTCATCTTCAAAAAGGGGGAGATTGTTGGCTAAATGGACATCTATAAATCCCTTTGTTTTGATTATGACAAACATTTCATTCTTATTGATCTAACGAGCTACTTGAGTGTGCAGGATTAAGGTGGATGCCAAAGAATCTAGGGAAATCCATATGCTTACACATTTATGTTTTCATGCAATGTAATCGCTTTGTAAAAACTTGTACAAATATATAATGTACAAGTACTTAGATTGCATGTAAATCAAGCGTTAGATCTTCCCTAGCTAAACATCACATTTAGATAAGTCATCCCCTTCAAATAGGATCGCATATGCACACTCATACATATAATTAGTGCCTAAGTTGCAACATTGAAACAGGATCAATCTCGGTCGACAAACTCCTCGACCGAGACACTCTCGGTCGACAATCTTCTCGACCGAGAAAGATCCAAAGTAGCCGTTAGACACAACAGACAAGTTAGTTGGCAGTTGGAGAAAGACGTTGCAAATCACTTGTTCCAGAGTGCCTGTCGGTCGACAAAAGTTCGACCGAGTAGGTGTCTCGGTCGACCATTCCTCGACCGAGATTGTCTCTGACAGCAACTGCAGAATTAATTAATTAGCCATTGTTAAAGCAACAACTTTGTACCTAACGGCTAGTTAAGCACTTAGAAACCCCTAGAAGTTTTCTAGAACGTCCTTAAGCATCCTTAGGCCATTTCTATAAATAGGACAAGCCATAGGACACTCAAACACACTTGCTACACTTGAGAAATCCTTGAGCATACTTTGAGCAATCTGTTTGTGAGCAATTTGAGCATTGTGACAATTGGCTACTTCCTTCCTTAGCTCATAATTCGTGTCCTATAGGCTAGTATCTCCTACCCACTGCAATCACAAGTTCACACACTTGGTTAGGAGATCTATACGCTTGATCTAGGCAAATCAAGCCTTGGGCTATAAAGGATAAGTTGTAATTTCCTTTTTCTTTCTTGTTCTCTATTACCGTTTGTACTCTCCTTGCTACTCCTAGGTTGGAGGCTGCTGATTGGTGAGGGTGAAGTTCTTCTTGGCGAAGAAGGTGACTTTGAGCTACTTCAGAAGGCTGGTGCAACGGGAGGTTACTTCTAGAGAGGAAGGCTACTTCAAGGGGGAGCTTGGAGTTACTTCAAGAAGGCTACCTCAAAGTTGGTGCACCTACTTCAAGTGAAGGCTGTTCAAAGGGTGTAAAGGAAAGTATTGTATTTTGTATAAATCCTTGGGAAGGTAATAAAATAAATACTTTGAAAATCCCGGTTGGGTAAGCAACCGGGTAGTGGATTGACAACTTTAGTAGTTGCTAAAGTTGGAACCACTCTAAACACCTGTCTCCTTCTTCCAATTTTCAATTGTGGTTGTTTGAGTTCAATAAATTGTTAAAAGTATTTAAAAACTCTATTCACCCCCCCCCCCTCTAGTGATTTTCACCGAGTAGCAGCTAGGCTGTGTTGCAGCCATGAATGGGTGAGAGGTTGGGGAAGATCCCCTTTGTGAAAATTCCGTTTTTACCCTTCTGCGTTTTCTTCTTCCTTTGTTTTTCTATTAAGGTTATACTTGTCTTTCGCCCTCTGTTTCATTGTTTTGGACGAGTCAAACTCGAGTGTTGACCCATTTCTTCACTGCCGCTGAGTGGGGCCAAGTCTGCAGGTGGGGCCCGCGCTATCTCTCTCTCACAAGTTTTTTTTTCGCCTATGTGGCTTTATCGGATTTCTTGATTGTTCAGTTTTGTAAAATTGATAACTAATTACCTGTTTGGCCAAAAATTACGAATAAATACTCGTTGGATTCAGAAAAATGTAAGCTTTCTTTTGGTATTGGTTTTGTCGCCTGAATCCAATGTTCTAAAGATGTGATTTTTTAATGGATCTAATTAAATAAGATAATAACTTGTATAATTCATAACTAATAATTTATAAATCAGAAAAATATAACAAAATATGTTTTGAACTTAGGAAAATATATAATATAAAATATGTCATGGTTTTGGAAACCTAATTCATATATTAATAAAAAGGTGGTTTTTAGGGTTTTGAATAATTAATGGAAACCTAACCCTAATTCCACATATATGCTAAATAGGTGTTTTGGAAGCCTAGGCTTGGACCTAGAAGTGGCTTTGGATCTGTTTGGCTCTGAAGTTGAGGTATGCTTGCATCCCATATTATTTCTATACTGAGCAATAGCCTATCTTTATCATTCTTTTGGTCCTTTGGACATTAGCCTACACATTGTCTTGTTCTCTTGAAATCTTGCTTCATGTGAAGTATCTTTTATTTGTTATTGATCTTGTGATCATAGATATTCTCTTGGAATCTTATCTTGTTACCTTGGTGCAAGTTGGACTTTTGATATTATATGCCCACTGTGATGTGGATTTTACTTATTGTTATATGCCCACTATGATGTGGATTTTCTTATATGTTTGTGTTGTCCATTGTGTGATGGCAACATTGTATAAATCTGACTATACTGCTCTACTTGCCTCTACATTTAACATGATATGTGATTCAGTAGCACTAGAGTGGTGTAAGTGCATTGGTTTTGTTTATAGCAGATGTGATATTTCCTGCTCTTTTGGGATGGCAAGGAACCTCGTACCCATGGCAAGATGTGTGTCTTGACCCGTTTTATGTATTTGGGAGTTTGGCGGTGAGTCATTCGCTCTCAAGTTTGCAAGGATGTGAAGCCTTGGCCGCCAATTGTGTTTATATTGTTCTAGGGCTGTGTTTATCTCACATGCATGTTGGATATTGATTGGGGGGTGTGTGCCCTTCTTGTGCTTTGTTACCCACCATGGTAGTGGATTTATTTATGGCACAATCCTTTTATATGTTATTTTATGGCAAGTATCCCTTTTTGTTATAATCTTTTCTCTTGATGCCCGATTGGGTGATCCTTATCTATTGCATGGGAAGCCTTTACATTTGATGTCCTTATTATCCTTATATTGCTCAAGTTGCTTTTTAGTATGCACATACCAGCCTTTGTTGACGTATCCTATTGCTTTTCTTTTGCTGGGGTATGCTTCCAACCCTAGGTGGAAGATTTGGATGCATGCCATGTTGACCTGGACTTAGTTTGTGATGAAGCTTGGAGACAATCTTGAGGTGGTTTAGATTTCCTCTACATGGATCCTAATGATGTAAGTTTGTAACCCTTTGTTTTAGAATTGAATATAGTCAAATATTTTCTTCCGCTGCTATACTGATGCGATGATTTTGAGTCACATTTATAGGCTTGTTTTATTTGTGTTTTATGCATTTATTAGTCATTTATGTGGTTAATGTTGCATAATTCATCTACTTTGGTCTATGATACTTCTCTATGTCAAATCTCCCTTATTTTAGTATTTTGAGCACAAATTATTACAAGAATACATTTTGTGTAGGCTTATGTGGTTTCGGGTTGTAATTTCAGGAAAAACAAGTATATGCTTTTGTCGATACCATCGACAGGGGTTGATACCATCAACCAGACCACTGGTTGCTAGCCGCAAAGAGCATAAAAATCTCGATACTATCGACCCGTGTCGATGGTATCGAGATACCATCAGGTTGTTGGCGAAGAGTGAGTCGATACTATCAACACATATGTCGATACTATTGACTAGTGGAGATACAGCAATGGTAAAAGTACAAAACTGACGCCTATGAATGTCGATACCATCGACCCGCGTCGATGGTATCGAGGTGGCATCAGTCGTGACAAAGAAAAGAAAAGAAATTCAGCCGATACAGTGCAGGGTCGATACCATCGACCCGCGTCGATGGTATCGACAACGTCAGATACATGTTTGCTCTAGATTGATCTAAATCTGATGGCTGTTGTAATTTGGCGACCGAATTTGGAGATTATACCTAATGACGGCGGCCAAAAAGCAATCTATCACGTCATTAGCTGCTGCACACGTCCCGAGAAAGGGTGGAGAGAAGAACGGAGCCAAGAAGCACGCCCCAGACGTTCCGGATGCCGAAGAAGACGATTTCCACCACCGAAAGGTGGGAGAATGTGTGTTCTATGCCAAGGATCGCTTGGATCTTCTCCGTTCATGGGTTTCACCACTCAATCACGTTTTTCTCCATGTTTCCCTTTTTCTACTCCATGTTTTGCTCTGAGATGAACATGCAGGGCTAATCCCCTTTGTCTTTAGGACTGGGAGTAGCCCGTGTATTCATTGTATGATAATTTTATCATAGAAATTCATATTTTATCTCTTAAATCCGTGGTATAATTTCGTTTTCTCAATTATATTGTTATGCTTGATCACCATAATAATAATCTAATTCCCTTAATTACTTTGAAAGAAGAATTAATGGTTGAAAAGAGACGAAATTTACATTAATTGACAAATCCCTTGAACAAGGTGGTGTAAGGTTAATGGTGGACACTGAGAGATCGTTTTTAATGCACCTAGTTTAGGGTATAGGTTACTACGACGGTGGAACCAACCTAGACTTAGGTAGTGAATTGTACCACGACAGTGGGCAATTCTGATTTTCGGCCACTGCACGGATAGAGAGATAAATTTGAGTGACTAAATAGAATTTAATACAATGAAAACCCACAGTGAAACCACAATCCTAAATATCTCACCTTGAATTGATTAAACCAAACATTTAATTGATTGCTTTGTTTTGTTTTATTTCATCTTTCTTTTAATTTTTACAACAACTTCCAAATCTTTAATCGGTCTAGCTGATTGCGAGTAGTTAGTAGTAGTCTCCGACAATTCACGTATACCTGAGTTCAACTCGGGTCTGCAAAGGCCTATATTACATTGACGCGTACACTTGCCTTTCTACGCACGTAAAAAGCGTGTCAAGTTTTTGGCGCCGTTGTCGAGGATACGACAAGTTGTCAGCACTACGAGTGCTGCAAGCGGCCACTCTAGGCCACATTTTTATTTTTTTTACCATTTTAAAAATTCATAGTATATTCTATAAATTTTGTAATCGTCACGCATGGTATTGACCTTAAATTTTCACTTTGCAGGTACTGTGTATGGTGCAGACGCATAGTACCAACTACACACAACAGGCACCAGAGGTTCCACTGACGGGACCTGACGACGAGGAAGGCCACAATCAAGACCACTTAAAAGAAACAGATTCAGAATCCGAACAAGAAGAGATGGCAGAGCCACAGACAATATGGGAGAAGATCAAAGCTTCTTCTTCATCTGCTACCAAGGGGTCGATCAAGAAGCAGGCGGTTAATATTCCGACATACAAGATTGATCCTGCATTAATCAACTTGGTGAAGTCGAATGCATTCCATGGGCTCAAGAATGAAAACCCCATCGCGCATATAAGTCAATTTGTGGAGAATTGTGATATGATAAAAATAGATAGATTTCCACAAGATGTTCTCTACTTGAAGCTCTTCCCGAGTTCTCTAGCGGGAAACGCACGAGAGTGGTTGCACAACCTGGATGATGAATATGTGGAATCCTGGGACCACATGGTGGAGGTTTTCTTTGAAAGGTTCTTTCCGCCCGAGAAGACCAATGACATGATCAGGAAGATCCACAACTTCACTCAGAAAGCAGGAGAGACCTACTCTGAGACCTGGGAAAGGTTTCAGATCATGCTCAGGCGGTGCCCGCATCACGAGCTTTGACAAGGAGACACAGGTCAAGATGTTCTATTTTGCTCTCTCTGAGCATGATAGAAGCAACCTCGATTCAGCAGGCTCAGGATTCTTCTTGAACAACACAGACACCAGGTGTTTGGAAATCCTTAAGAACATGGCCAAGAAGCAATCGTGGGGCGATAGAGACGCCGTTGAGCATGTTCGAGTGGCAGGGGAATCTAAAGCGATCAAGGAGCTGAATGAGAAGATGGATCTTCTCACAAAGAAACTGCTTGCAAAGGAGGATACTGAGTCCGAGGATGAGGCTCAAGTTAAATTCATGAGGCAGCAGCAAGGCTACAGAAATAATGATTATTCATGGAGGAAACACAAGAAGTTCTCCTAGAATAATCCAAACAACTTCTTGCAGGATCCAGATGCAAAACCCCAGCCAGTAGCGGAGGATAAGAGCACAGAGCTGCTCAATCAAGTGATAAAGCAAAATCAAGAACTAATGACTACTTTTGGCCAGCAAATAAAGCAACAAGGGGAGTTTATGAACCAATTTGGGCAGACACTGCAGAGCCATGGGGCTCAAATGAGGATAATAGAGACGTCCATGGTGCAAATGGAAGCGGAGATAGCCAATTTGAAGAAGCCGACGCACCAAGGTTTTCTGGGTAACACTAATATTCTAGGAGGAAACCAACAGGCGAAGGCCATCTTGTTAAGGAGTGGCAAGAAACTATTAAATCCCAGAGCCGATGAACCAAGCAAACCCCAAGCAGAAATTGAAGGTGAGGCCACTGAGGAGCTACCCATACCAGTCACAAAACCAGTTGATGATATAGTAGTGGATCCTACTGACGATCCTATTGCAGATGAGGAGGAGGCGCAGAAAAGGACACCTTATGTGCCACCGCATCAAAGGGCACAGGCTGTCCCGATCCCATATCTGAATAGTGCTAAGGCAAGGAAAGTGGATGCCCAATTTAAGAAGTTTCTAGACAGTTTCAGAAAGCTTTCAGTCAACATCCCTTTATTGGAAGCTATTGAGCAAATCCCTTCTTACGGAAAATTTCTAAAAGACATCATCACCAAGAAGAGAAAAATCCCAGACATGGAGGTTGTTGTGCTTAAGGAGCAGGTGAGTTCCTTCATCATGGGTACATTGCCACCAACGAGGCAGGATCCAGGCTATTTCAACATCTCATGTTACATTGGGAAAGTTAAGTTTGGTGAAGCGCTATGTGACTCAGGGGCAAGCATTAACTTGATGCCCCTATCTACATTCAAGAAGCTGGGATTAAAAGAGTCACGGCCGAGAAACATGACAATCCAATTGGCGGACAATTCAGTGGTAAATCCATATGGTATTTGTGAAGACGTGCTAGTGAAAGTAGATCGATTTGTATTTCCAGCAGAATTTATCGTCATGGAAATGCAAGATGAACAAGGCAATGAGCTACTACTCGGACGACCCTTCCAAGCTATAGCTGACATGATACTTGAGATGGGGAGAGGTCGTTTGACCTTAGGTATAGCCGATGACCGATTTGAGATGGTCATGCCTTCCAGCGCCACGTCACCTAAATCCAAGGAGCAATGCCACATGGTAAAACATTTTGACAACAATATCTCACTTTGTTTAGGGAATCCATTTTTAGATATGGCCCACGTAATGACTAAGGTGGAAAAAGGGACTTTGGTTGTGGACATCATGGAGCAGACCAAGGTGGTATCCCTTTGCAAGGATGTAGGTTTTCCGAACGATGAGGAGGTGGACATTCCTCCATCTACTGAAGATGAGGCTACAGCAAATTCAGTTTTTGATGCATATCCAGAATTACCACTTGAGGCCTGCGTAATCAATATCACTCATGATTGGATGAGAAGCAAATCACTGCAGGAGTGCGCCAAACTGCTTCAGATGTTGTCGTGCTTCTATGCGAGGTACTATGAAGATCTAGGCGAACTCCCACCACCGCTTCAATCATCCTTAATCAGTCCGCCAGAATTGGAGTTGAAGTTGTTGCCACCGCACCTCAAATACACATTTCTAGCTGAGCAAGAAAAGTTGCCTGTGATTATATATGCTTATCTGAGTGCGGAGGAGGAGGACCAGCTGCTTACTATTTTGAAAAACCACCGGGGAGCATTTGGGTGGTCTGTTGCAGATATCAAGGGGATCTCCCTTACCTTGTGCCAACACAAGATTCAGCTCGAGGAGGGAGCCAAGTCGGTGATTCAACCGCAACGTCGACTAAATCCGAGCATGATGGAGGTTGTGAAGCAGGAGGTGATTTAACTTCTTTCCGTAGGTATCATCTATGCTAATTCTGACTCGACATGGGTGAGTCCCACGCAGGTAGTCCCTCAAAAGGGGGGAATCACTATTACTCATAATCTCTTAAATGAACATGTCACCACCCGCTTTGTAACCGGGTGGCGTGTTTGCATAGATTACCGACAAATGAATGCCTCTACGCTAAAGGATCACTTTCCTCTTCCATTTATTGATCAAATTCTAGAGCGCTTAGCAGGCCGATCACATTTTTGTTTCTTGGATGGGTATTCGGGGTACAATCAAATTTCGATAGATCCCAAGGACCAAGAGAAGTCCACCTTCACTTGTCCTTATGGAACATTTGCGTACCGTCGTATGCCTTTTCGATTATGTAATGCACCGGCGACCTTTCAGCGTTGTATGCTCGCCATTTTTTCTGATATGGTAGAATGTTGTCTAGAGGTCTTTATGGATGATTTCTCGGTTTATGGTGCATCTTTTGATGAATGCCTTTACAATCTGGATAAGGTGTTACAACGTTGCAAGGACACACATTTGGTCCTCAACTGGGAAAAATGTCACATGATGGTGAGTGAAGGAATAGTTCTAGGACATAAAGTGTCTAGCAAAGGTTTGGAGGTCGATCCGGTAAAAATTGAAGTAATTTCCAAATTGCCCCCACCAAATTTGGTAAAAGGGGTAACGAGTTTCTTAGGTCACGCCGGTTTCTATCGTCATTTTATAAAAGATTTTTCTAAAATTGCCAAACCTTTATCTAAGCTTTTAGAAAAGGATGTTGTTTTTGACTTCAATGAAAAATGTCTACACGCGTTCAACGTGCTTAAGGAAAAATTGATTTCCACACCGGTTGTGCAAACATCGGATTGGACCAAGCCGTTTGAACTCATGTGTGATGCATCCAATTTCGCCGTTGGAGCTGTGTTGGGATAGAGGGTGGACAATAAACCCGCTGTGATTTTTTTATGCCTCTAAGACTTTGAATGACGCCCAACTCAATTACATGACTACTAAGAAAGAATTGCTTGTCGTTGTGTTCACTTTTGAAAAATTTCGGCAATATCTAGTTGGATCAAAAGTCGTAGTTTGGACGGACCACGCCGCTATTAAGTATTTGATGAAGAAAAAAGATGCCAAACCTACATTGATTAGGTGGATCTTGCTTTTACAGGAATTTGATATCGAAATCAAAGACAATGCGGGGATTGGAAATGTTCTAGCGGATCATTTGTCTAGGTTAGAGAGGGTAGATGAAAAAGATTTACACATACCCATTACCGAGACATTTTCGGATGAACAGCTTTTGAAAGTGAATTCTAAAGATCCGTGGTTTTCATATATTGTGAACTATCTTGCCTGCAGAATCATCCCGGATGATTGGACATATCAAGAGAAGAAGAAAATTTTCCATTCTCTACGATATTATTTTTGGGATGACCCTATTCTCTTAAAGCAATGCAGGGATGGTGTCCTACGCAGGTGTGTACCTGAGGTGGAGTACGAGAGTGTTCTTCGTCATTGCCACACACTACCTACGGGCGGACATCATGCAAGCTCTCGTACGACAGCCAAAGTACTGGAAAGTGGCCTATACTGGCCTACCTTGTTTAGGGACACTTATGAGTTCGTGAGGCAATGTGATTCCTGCCAAAGAGCGGGTAACATTTTGAAGAGACAAGAGATGCCCCTTAATGTTTTTTAGGAGGTTGAGGTATTTGATTTATGGGGTATAGATTTTATGGGACCCTTTGTGTCCTCAAATTCTAATTTGTATATCCTATTGGCTGTTGATTATGTGTCGAAGTGGGTAGAGGAAATACCCACAAGGACTAATGATTTCACTGTAGTGTGCAGGTTCGTTAAAGAAAATATCTTCTGTAGGTTCGGTGTGCCCAGAATGATCATTAGTGACGGGGGTACACACTTCCGGAATCAAAATTTCTCAGCACTATTGAGAAAGTATGGGGTCAAACATAACATTGGTACCCCGTACCACCCACAAACTCAAGGACAAGTGGAGGTCTCCAATCGAGAAATTAAGAAGATCTTGGAGCGTAATGTGGTTTCCACAAGGAAGAATTGGAGTGCCCTACTACCAGATGCGTTGTGGGCATACAGGACGGCAGACAAGACACCTATAGGCACCACGCCTTTTAGGTTGGCATATGGTCGGGCCTGTCACATACCGCTGGAACTGGAGCATAAAGCACATTGAGCACTGAGGAGGCTAAACTTGAGATATGATGAAGCGGGAAAGAAGAGGTTACTTGAATTAAATGAACTTGATGAGCTGCGAATGAATGCATATGAAAACTCTCGGATATACAAGGAGCACACAAAGTTGATTCATGATCGCCACAATCAGATGCGAGTTTTCAAGAAAGGAGATCGTATCCTTTTGTTCAACTCGAGGCTGAAGATGCATCCCGAGAAGTTGAAATCCTGATGGAGTGGACCATTCACAGTAGAGGAGGTCAAACCACATGGCGCTATCATGGTGCGCGATGGCGAGACCACGTTTTTGGTCAATGGACAGAGGTTGAAATTGTATTTTGGTGAAGATTACATGAGGAAAGTGAACGAGGTCAAACTCATTGCACTTCCGGATGCATGATGAGCTTCAAGTCGTCTAGCCTAAGACATTAAATAATAACGCTTGTTGGGAGGCAACCCAGCCATCGGTACTTTAGTTTGTTTCTTTTACATTTGTAGTTTGATTTGTCTTGACTTTGTTTTTAGTATAAAAAAGATACCGTGATCGTTTGCTACCTGTGCAGGACTGAGGCAGGGTCGATACCATCGACCCTTATGTCGATGGTATTGACTGGGGTATAGGTTGGCGACGATAGAAATTGCACTGCGTCAATACTATCGATGGCCAACAGGTTGATCGTAAAGTCCAAGTCGATAGTATCGACATGCCAGTCGATACCATCGAGATCTCTGGAGATATTCATAAGAAATCATCTCAGTGAAGTCGATACCATTGACAGGCCTGTCGATGGTATCGACACAATCATATACAGAAGGCGGCGGCCAGCCTCGTGAGGGAGTTGCCCTAATTAGAGAGTCGATACTATCGACTTGTGTCAATAGTATCGACAAGCCACATCACCAATCCGTGAGAGAAGATCAACGGCGATCGCTGCAACCAGAAAGTCGATCCGTGGGACGGGTCAATACCATCGACACCTGTCAATAGTATCGACGCGTCAGCGATCCGGGTCACGTAGATCTAGCTATCGACAACCGTCTATACTAGCGGCATGTGGATTGTGCTACGCGTGTCGATACCATCAACCCACATCGATGGTATCGACAGGCACGTAGCAGCGCCGGCGTCAGTTATATAAGGTGGGGTTTGTCGTCATATGACGTCACACCTTCAACAAGTTCTTTCTTCACTTGCGCCGAGCGTCCTCAAGAGTAATCCGAGCCCGGCGACGAGCATCCAGGAGCACGTTCTTCATCGAGCGGAGATTTCCTTCTCCGATCTTCACCGAGCTCTTTCTCTACTCTCCTTCTTCCGCAACCATGGTGCATGTTGCTGGTGCATCTTCTTCGCGCGCCAACCCGATGGACATCTCGGAGTTCGTTCTGCTACCGCCTGCGTCGATTCCACACCCGCGGATTGTTCACCCATCCACGGAGGTCAAGAAGATCTATGAGGAGATTCTGAAGAGGAAAATCGAGCCGACCCTTTATGTTGAATGGGAAACGATCCGCAACTTGGGGTTCGAGGCTAATCTGGCCTACATTCTCAAAGGGCAGGCGAGGCACACGGGAAGGAGGCTCGATGAGCTGGAGTACCATGTCGATGGCCAGCCGTTCTTCAATGAATGGCCTACTTACAAGGAGCTGGTGGCAGAATTTATGGCGTCGCTGGACGTCTGTGTCGTGCCAAATGACATCATAGCCACAAACTGTGAGTGGATCAAAGGTTGGGTGTCTTTCCATCTGTACAACAATGACTACAACCTTACACTCCGTCAGTTCAATAAGATTTACAACTGGAATCATTCGCAAAATGACTACTGGCGGCCTGACAACCAGACGGATTACAACGCTATCTTCGTCGATCTCGTGACGGTACCGCCGGGCAAAGTTGTGAGCTACCACAACGCGGCGGTGGCGGATTTTGAGCATCTGTTTGTGCGGGTTCTACACCGCATGATCTGCACCACTTTATTCGGCCGTGGTGATATGGCTCTCAACAAGTCTTAGGAGAAAGACATGTTTTTCCTAAACAAGCTACTGAAGCGCCAAGAATGCAACTGGGGCGCGTTCTTCTTAACACACATTTTGGCAGTAAAAAGGAGTACACGGAAAGCTCCAATTCACTTTGGAGGGCTTATCACAAAGCTGGCCTCCTAGCTTGGGTTGAATTTCCAACAGCTTACTCCTCTCTCTAGCAGAAGCAAGGTTAATTTGCAGCATCTTCACCGATCAAACCTTATCTTGCTTCGGGATGGTTTACCTTATGCTCATTGCCATGTAAACCATGCTTACCAAGAATGCTCGCTTCCCAATCCTATCTTCAATATCGAAGGGGCGCAACATTTCTGATGGCCTATCATAGCCATTGCTGACTCTGATGAAGACGACGGCAATGACGACGACAACAACAATGACGACGAGGCTAAAGAGGAAGAGGAGGCCTACACTCCTCGCATGCATCCGGGTGCGTCTTCATCTTCGCAGCCTCCACCACCACCACCGCCCTCGCACCCAAGTGAGGATGTCTATTCTATGCAAGGCATGCATGCTATGTTGTAGGACATACAACAGACACAGCAGCATCACACTACAATGTACACTGGTATTCAGGATACTACGAACCAGTTACTTGACAATCAGCGGGCGATCTTCAAGAATGAGTGCCTCCTCCTTGGCAACCAACAACAGATTCATGACAGGTTGCATAGGATGGAGATGTAGCAGTAGCCCTTTTATGATCACTACTGGAGTCAGAACTACTTTGGGGGGTATCCACAACCTCCACCTATGCCCCAGTTTGATCTGAGCTTTTAGGGAGAGTACCCATCCTGGGACCCTACGGCTCCACAATACCTGCCTCCGCCAGAAGAGTAAATCGGTATCTCTGCTCCAACCTTTAAGATTGCTTTTGACTATGAGGCCATAGTCGAATTCAAGCTTGGGGGGGGGGGGGTAGTTGGAACAACTCTATCATTTATTTTCTCTGTTTTTAGTTTTATTTGGTTCTTGTCATTTATTTCTTGCAATCTGATTTGTTGTAGGATCCACATTCTATCTAGTGTAATCGTGGATATCCTAGGTCTTGTGTCATCTCAGTTGCACGTACATGGGAATTAAGGGGAAATTAAAATTTTTTGAGTATTCACAAGCTTGAGTGTTGGTCAACTTTGAGCGCATAACTTAAGAAAATGATTGCTCTTGACAACTTTAAAACAGAACATCACAATTGTACATTCCTAATGATTCATGAAAAGTGGACGAAATTGGTTGTTTGAGCCTAAACTGGCCAAATGATAATGAGACTCTAATTTGAAGTAAGAGAGAAACCTCTTAACTACTACACAGGTCAGTAGGGAGGGACACATAATACTTTTCAAAGGTTCAGTCAATTAGTCTTGTGATCTTTTCACCTCATTGTTTTTCATAACCCACCATAAGAATTGGAAGTACTTTACAGTTTTAATCTTCTTTGAGTGCATGTCATGTAGGTAGGACTTGCATTGCAAATGCTGCCACATGTTTAGCATATTAAAAAAAATTTGGAAAAGTGATACATGCACATTATCCTTAGTTGCGTGTCATTTAGCTGCATTCATAATTTTTATGCGTAGAGTATATCATGTACCTCATTTCTTCTTTGATGGTGAATTAAATTGTTCCATACCTTCTAAATAGTTAAAATATTTGAGTTATGCAGAAAAAGTAAGCCCAATAAATTATTCATTGTCATCTGTGGATATAAGGGCTTGAAAAAAAAGGAGAAAGAATTTTTTTTAAAAAGAAATCTGAAAGAAAATGAAATTGAAAGAAAAAAGAAAGTTATTAAGAAGTAAGTAGAATAAGAGGGACAAAGGAACATGATCACCTACATCTTAAGATGAGTAAGTCCGTGATGTAACTCAGTTAGATATTCCATCTCATTTTGAGACGGGATGTTAGTGCATGCATCATTCCACCCAATCTTAGGCATTAGGGCATGTTCATGTGCAAAAATGCATCATTTAGGGCATTCTTGTTTTTATGCATGTTGAAACCGTATACTGCTTCCATTTCTTCCATAAACCACCCATTCCATCCACCCGTTGCTCGAATTGGTAGGCCATCGTGATTTTCTCCTCACTTGTGAATATCAAGAGAGCTGCTTCCATTTAGATGGTAGTTAGGGCGAGCAACGTAGTATAGGAGATAACAAGATGCACTGAGTCTGGATCGGCGAATTGTATTATGTTAACTTCCTTATGTGATAGTGTTCATCAGTTTTGAGGTAGATATCTTTTATGGATGATTACTGTCGAATTTAGGGTAATTATCATTCCGTGGTTAGCGAGGGTCGGAATGTGAATGTCCGGTGGGGATCATATGGGATGTCTGTTGTGATGATTTGTTCTTTAGTTGACTCTGGCAATTCAATTCTAAGGTTTAGTTGCTCGAGGGCGAGCAATGTTCAAGCTTAGGGGAGTTTGATGCGATGATTTTGAGTCACATTTATAGTCTTGTTTTATATGTGTTTTATGCATTTATTAGTCATTTCTGTGGTTAATGTTGCATAATTCATCTACTTTGGTCTATGATACTTCTCTATGTCAAATCTCCCTTATTTTAGTATTTTGAGCACAAATTATTACAAGAATACGTTTTGTGTAGGCTTATGTGGTTTCGTGTTGTAATTTCAGGAAAAACAAGTATCTACTTCTGTCGATACCATCGACAGGGGTCAATACCATCGACCAGACCACAGGTTGCCAGCCACAAAGAGCAGAAAAATCTTGATACTATCGACCCACGTCGATGGTATCGAGATACCATTAGGTTGCTGGCGAAGAGTGAGTCGATACTATCGACACATATGTCGATACTATCAACTAGTGGAGCTACAATGACGGTAAAAGGACAAAACCGACGCCTATGAATGTCGATACCATTGACCCGCGTCGATGGTATCGAGGTGGCATCAGTCGCGACAAAGAAAAGAAAAGAAATCCAACTGATACAGTGTAGGTTCGATACCATCGACCCGCGTTGATGGTATCGACACCGTCATATACATGTTTTCTCCAAATTGATCTAAATCTGACGGCTGTGGTAATTTGGCAACCTAATTTGGAGATTATACCTAATGACAGCGGCCAAAAAGCAATCTATCACGTCATTAGCCGCTGCACACATCCCGAGAAAGGGTGGAGAGAAGAACGGAGCCCAGAAGCACGCCCCAGACGTTCCGGACGCTGAAGAAGATGATTTCCACCACCGAAAGGTGGGAGAACGTGTGTTCTACGCCAAGGATCACTTGGATCTTCTCCGTTCAGGGGTTTCACCACTCAATCACGTTTTTCTCCATGTTTCCTTTATTCTACTCTACGTTTTGCTCTGAGATGAACATGTGGGGCTAATCCCCTTTGTCTTTAGGTCCGAGAGTAGCCCGGGAATTCATTGTATGACAATTTTATCATAGAAATTCATATTTTATCTCTAAAATCCGTGGTATAATTTCGTTTTCTCAATTATATTGTTATGCTTGATCACCATAATAATAATCTAATACCCTTAATTACTTTGAAAGAAGAATTAATGTTGAAAAGAGATGAAATTTACATTAATTGACAAATCCCTTGAACAAGGTGGTGTAAGGTTAATGGTGGACACCGAGAGATCGTTTTTAATGCACCTAGTTTAGGGTATAGGTTACTACGATGGTGGAACTGACCTAGACTTAGGTAGTGAATTGTACCACGACAGTGGGCAATTCTAATTTCAGGCCACTGCACATATAGAGAGATAAATTTGAGTGACTACAAAGAATTTAATACAATGAAAACCCGCGGTGAAACCGCAATCCTAAAGATCTCACCTTGAATTGATTAAACCAAACATTTAATCGATTGCTTTGTTTTGTTTTATTTCATCTTTCTTTTAATTTTAACAAAAACTTCCAACTCTTTAATCAGTCTAGCTGATTGCGAGTAGTTAGTAGTAGTCTCCGACAATTCACGTATCCCTGAGTTCTACTCGGGCCTACAAAGGCCTATATTACATCGACGCGTACACTTGTGTTTCTACGCACGGAAAAAGTGTGTCATATACTTTGGTCTTTTGTTACCATTATACATAGAATTGAAAATTTTACACCCACTCCAATGTACCTTCTGAGTGTGTTTGGTCTGGAGGTTTTATTGTTCAAATTTTTAGTAAGGAGGTGTTTTCACTTCTTTACAGCATGGTATCAGAGCCCATGGTAGTCGGAATCGACTATTTCAATTTTTTCTCCCATAAGAACCCTTGACTTTTCTAGATAGCTCTAAGTGAGATGTTGACCCTATATTTGATCAATGATGATCTTTTATGCAATAAGGTTTGGTTTGAGGTCAAGATTAGGTTATGAGGAAGTACTCATATGGAAATATTGTGATTTGGTTCTCGTATTGATTTTTAGCACGCATGTTGGTTTTACATCACAAAAGTTTTTCATCGAAAAAAAAGTATTTTCATTATATCACTATATGTATAAAATTTTATGGATTTTATCAATGTTTTCTTGAACTAAGTCACAATGAAGAGAAACTATAGTTTTATTAGATCTAACCCTAGTTTTGTGACTAGGAGTTTATATAATGGTGTAGTTGACCTACCCTATGACTTTTTGGATGATCATGTAGGGTTTATAGCTTACAGACACGAGGACCTAAAGCTCAACCCTAGATGGTGACTTGATAGTTGGATACATGAGAAATGTAAATCTCTAAAACTTTCACAACTAAGAGATGTGGATAGATCTAAAAAGTTGTTTAGTTTGACTTGTTAGGTGGAACCTTTTAAGGGGTGTATAATAGTTAGTTGTTGATATTTTGATCTATAGATTTCGAGGACGAAATCCTTTTTAAGGGGTGGAGTACTGTAACATACCAAATCTAGAACCCTACCCTAGAGCTTTGACCTTTTGGGTTTGACCAAACAAGGTTGAGGTTAGAGTGATCCTAATAATCTAATGCATGAATAATGTAATCTAATATGTCATATAATTCATTTGGTGATAATAAGATGATAAATAACTTAATTTCATGTATAATATGGTTAATGGGCCTCTAATGGGCCATATGACATAACCCGTATAAGAAAACCTCAAATTAAATAATAGACTTCAAATTCACAATCTACACATTAAAATAAGTTTACATGTCAATTTTCATTTAATTTGGACTCCTTGAAATAATATGGTAAGATAAGAGAGAGAAATTGCCTAAAAGGTGTAATTAATAAATAAATTTAATAATTGACTCCAAAAGAGGAAAATAATCTTAGATTCATAATCGACATAATAAATATAGCCTTTGGGTGAATTTTCATCCAATTTGGAGAAAGTTTGCTTAAAAGGTAAAATCAGGAGAGAGAAAATATGTAGAACCTTCAAAATACTAAATAAATACTCAAACAACTCCAATATGTAAAATTTAAGGAAAATTCGTATTCAACACACTTAAGTTAATTTGTGGATGAAGTTTTACCTAATTTGGATAATCCTAATGCCATTAATGAAGGAGGAAAGAGAAAATATGATTTGATTTATTTAAACCATTAAAAGTTTCCAAAAGGAAAAACTAAGTGCATAATCGGAATCTACATGCTTTAATTAGCCTCTGTGCTAACTTTCATCAAATTTGGGTCTTGTTTTTGCCCTCAAAAGAGGAAAGAGAAAAAGGATAATAATGCGATGTCACTTTATTAAATAAACTCAATTTTTGTCACGCTATTCCTTGATTCCCGAATTTTCCTTATGTCGCACTGCTTCTGGACCATTGGATCACGCTTCAGTGGGTTAGATTGCGTCTCCTACCTCGGGTAGGAGACGTCTCACGCGTGAACAGTGCCACGCCGACGTGGCTTTTTGCAACTCAGTTTTCTCGGCCGATTCTTGGTCTTTTCTAATGAAAATAAGTGCATTGGTTTCCTGAGAAGTTTCCGCATCCATTGATGGCTTACTCGAGATCTAGTTTCCTTGTTTGACATTTTCCCCAATTCGGGTGCAACTGGGATCCTTGTCGGCTTGTGATTTGGTCTCGAATCGAACCCCCACCTATATATAGGGGTACCCGAGCCTTCGTGGTTTCCCTAGATGTGTTTCTCCTCCCTCAATTCTTCTCGACCTGTCATCTTTGGTTACCTGCAATCTTGTTTTGGACCAGAGGTTGCGGCGGCGTTCTCTCTTTATCCTCTCCATCTCCGGAGCAATTACAAGCACCATCAAGGTTCGGTTATGCATCTCCTTTCTTTCGCATCTTTTCTTTTCTAGTTTCGTGGTGTATGCCGAATTTGCCCAAATATGCACCGAGTAGCAGCTAGGCTATGTTGCAACCATGAACGGGTGAGAGGTTGGGGAAGATCCCCTTTGCGAAAATTCTGTTTTTACCCTTCTGCGTTTTCTTCTTCCTTTGTTTTTCTATTAAGGTTATACTTGTCTTTCTCCCTCTGTTTCATTATTTTGGATGAGTCAAACTCGAGCGTTGACCCGTGTCTTGGCTGCCGCTGAGTGCGGCCAAGTCTTCCGGTGGGGCCCACACTATCTCTCTCTCACAAGTTTTTTTTTCGCCTATGTGGCTTTATCGGATTTCTTGATTGGTCAGTTTTGTAAAATTGATAACTAATTACCTGTTTGGCCAAAAATTACGAATAAATACTCGTTGGATTCAGAAAAATGTAAGCTTTCTTTTGGTATTAGTTTTTTGCCTGAATCCTATGTTCTAAAGATGTGATTTTTTAATGGATCTAGTTAAATAAGATAATAACTTGTATAATTCATAACTAATAATTTATAAGTTAGAAAAATATAATAAAATATGTTTTGAACTCAGGAAAATATATAATATAAAATATGTCATGGTTTTGGAAACCTAATTCACATATTAATAAAAAGGTGGTTTTTAGGGTTTTGAATATTTAATGGAAATCTAACTCTAATTCCACATATATGCTAAATAGGTGTTTTGGAAGCCTAGGCTTGGACCTAGAAGTGGCTTTGGATCTATTTGGCTCTGAAGTTGAGGTATGCTTGCACCCCATATTATTTCTATATTGAGCAATAGCCTATCTTTATCATTCTTTTGGTTCTTTGGACATTAGCCTACACATTGTCTTGTTCTCTTGAAATCATGCTTCATGTGAAGTATCTTTTATTTGTTATTGATCTTGTGATCATAGATATTCTCTTGGAATCTTATCTTGTTACCTTGGTGCAAGTTGGACTTTTGATATTATATGCCCACTGTGATGTGGATTTTACTTGTTGTTATATGCCCACTATGATGTGGATTTTCTTATATGTTTTTGTTGTCCATTGTGTGATGGCAACAATGTATAAATCTGACTATACTTCTCTACTTGCCTCTACATTTAACATGCTATGTGATTCAGTAGCACTAGAGTGGTGTAAGTGCATTGGTTTTATTTATAGCAGCTGTGATATATCCTACTCTTTTGGGACGGCAAGGAACCTCGTACCCATGGCAAGATGTGTGTCTTGACCCGATTTATGTATTTGGGAGTTTGGCGGTGAGTCATTCTCTCTCAGGTTTGCAAGGATGTGAAGCCTTGGCCGCCAATTGTGTTTATATTATTCTAGGGCTATGTTTATCTCACATGCATGCAGGATATTGATTGTGAGGTGTGTGCCCTGCTTGTGCTTTGTTACCCACCATGGTAGTGGATTTATTTATGGCACAATCCTTTTATATGTTATTTTATGGCAATTATCCCTTTTTGTTATAATATTTTCTCTTGATACCCGATTGGGTGATCCTTATCTCTTACATGAGAAGCCTTTACATTTGATGTCCTTATTATCCTTATATTGCTCAAGTTGCTTTTTAGTATGCACATACCAGCCTTTGCTGATGTATTCTATTGTTTTTCTTTTGCTGGGGTATGCTTCCAACCCTAGGTGGAAGATTTGGATGCATGGCATGTTGACCTGGACTTAGTTTGTGATGAAGGTTGGAGACAATCTTGAGGTGGTTTAGATTTCCTCTACATGGATCCTTATGATGTAAGTTTGTAACCCTTTGTTTTATAATTGAATATAGTCAAATATTTTCTTCTGCTACTATACTTTGGTCTTTTGTTACCATTATATAAAGATTTGAAAATTTTACACCCACTCCAACATACCTTCTGAGTGTGTTTGGTCTGGAGGTTTTATTGTTCAAATTTTTAGTAAGGAGGTGTTTTCACTTCTTTACATTGGGAGTAATCTTGTAGACCCACCTAGCATGTTCGATGTAAGTATTTTTATGACATAGTAGCTAGTCTTTTCAAGATGATATGTTTTTTTTATAGACAAGATGATATGTTTATGTATATATCTATATAACATTCTTTACGTAAATTTGTAGCGGTTGAAGCCATGTCGTCTAAAAAGTCAAGAATTTATTGTTGCAGAGGCCGAGGCTTACCCACCCCTTCCAGGGGACATGTTTCATGGGACTCCAGTACCAGATGGTGCAGTTCGTGTGATCCTGATACATATACTCCCCAATTAGAGGGATCTTCCATTGCCATATTCCCATCCAGATTCTAAAAAGCTTGGTGAAGCAGAAGACAGAGTGATATTGTGCCCCAAAACAGATGTCGTCTATACTAATATTGTATGGTAAATTTACATTATGTTAATTTGTTAGTGTGTATTTATGAGTCAATTGATCTGAAATTATATATACAAGTCAAAAGGAAGACACCTGCTACATCTCGGCCTTCACCTCCACCTCCTAAAGTACCTAGTTGGCTTCCAAGGGACCTATACGCCTCGTTAAGTCCTAATTATAGGGGTATGGCAGTATGGATAGGCGAATATAACCCAAATTGTCCTATAAATGTTTCTATTCTGGAGGATGTTGTAGGTGAATCATACAATAACAATCTATTTATACAAGATATGTTATATTCGTTTCGTTATGATTGGCTGAATACATCTATGATAGAGCTATGGATATGGTGAGATCTTGTTTATACATTCATATACCTTATTTTATATATGGTTATCTGGTTTCTTATATATTAATACATACGTAATACATGTTTTGCAGGCACTTACACACGATCTATAAAGATTTTTTATTTTCCAATGTGGGGTTTCTAGTTCCATCTTTGATCAGTCTTGTAGATAAAGACCCTTCATAAGTTACCTGATACTACTCTGCTGCTTTAAAATATTTTGGTAAAAAAAAGACGGTGATAATAGCTCCATTCAATGTTCAGTAAATTTACTTTGCTTATAATTTAGACTTAAGAAAATTACATTTTTATTGTGGATTTTGAGTTATGAATTTTTAACTTTCTTACCTTTAGTGGCAGGTATTGGGAGTTACTGGTTATTGTCCCCAAGACGTTCACTGTTTATTATCTAGATCCTGCGGGAAAGGAAATGAACACATTATATGGACACCGAATGAAAATGTCATTATTCACGTGAGAAATATTTCATATTTTTATGTCTATTAACATATGTTATTACATTACTATTTAATTATGCAATTTAATGTGTTCCATTAACATGTAGGGCTTTAAGAGAGTTAAAAAAAGTTGGAGGAAACAACTCCAAGAAAAAGAAATAATTACTAATTTGGGAGAATGTGAAAGTAATTTCCCGACTCCAATGTATATATTATTTATGTGCACTGTGCTTGTTTGTATTTTTGAACATTTTGTATGTTTCAATTTATAGTGTGCTAAACAAGACAACGATTGGGCATGTGCATACTATGTCATGCGATATATGGACCTAATTATCAAACATGCTATAATGAAAATCGATACCATACAACATGTATTATATATAGTCTCATTAGATAATATTAAATATATCAATCTTATTATATATTATTAATTATATATATATGTCATTCTCTTTGCAGGTGTTTAAAACTAGTGACTTAACTACAGGTGAAAAGTTATTAGATGTACATACTCCGTATACGATGGAAGAATTAGATGATGTAAGAGAACAATGGACAAAAACAATACAAGTAGTGAGAATTCTTTATTATGATTGGGATACCGATGACGATAATGACGATGATGATAATAATAAAGAATAATATTTCTAAACTTTGTACTCATAATTATTTTTGTATTTGATGACATGTGTATGAATTTTTTTGAATTGTCATATGTGTGAATATGAAGATGATCAATACATGAATGTTTCTACATGAGTCTGAATATGAAAAGAGATGAAATGCATGGGACTGCGGGTTGCTAAATGTGTGTGAAAATAGAGAAAATTTGAAATGCAACTACTGGTTTCTACATGTGTGTGATGAAAAATAATATAAATTAAATGTGCTTATACATGTATGTGAATCACATGATCATAAATTGTTGTCTATCCTTGTTAATTTTGCAGGTTTGTGGCCTTTTGTTGACTGAAATCAAAGGGTGTTGTAAACCTGCAGTTCAGAACTGAACTACAGGTTCTGCATCCTGCTGACCAGCCGGACAGCAGGCTTGCAAACTGATAAGAAGAAAAAATCAGAACATAGACGTCAGTTATTAGTATAAAACTGACAACAAAACCTTATTGTGTCAGTTATTAGTATAACACTGACGTCTTTATCCCTTTTTTGGGGCTGATTTTTTCCTTTTTGGCGTCAGTTATTAGTACAAAGTCGACGTCTTTTAGAGGGATATAGTGTCGATTATAGGTAGAAACTTATGCCTATTGTGCCATTGCTGGTGTGTTTTATTGGTGGCGGGAAGGGTTATGGCGTCGGTGTTGAAACCGGCGTTAAAGATTTCTAATTTTAGCGGCGCCCACTTGGGTGTCGCTTTGAAACCGACGCCAAAAGGCTTAGTTAACCGACACTAAAGGTCAGTTATGTACTATACATGCCACAAAAGTTGGTTTTGATACATATATGGGAGGTAATCTAGAGATCATTATAAGAAATTTTATATAAATCAGCTTCAATTGTAGTAAAAATCTATGACATCCATTCTCGATCTTCATATTCAGATCTAACTACCTCAATAACTTCTTCAAAGGAAGAATCATTTCCCATGCTATGACATTCATAATATATATATTTATCAAGAGTGCTATGCATCCAGATTTCATTCAATATAAGGGACTTTCATTCACGATTCAGCAGAACATGTCCCGACAACATGGCCAGAGATGGTTATTCAGAACATCTAATTGGAATCCACTGATATTGACATTTAACGATGCATTCCATTCTATCACAGTTAATACACTATTTTTCTTAATAAAAAAACAGAAACAAAGCTGAATTCCTGGTATAGTCCTATTTTTCTGAATATTGTTGTAACGAAATCTGATCACAGAGGTACGCGAAGGAAACTCCTATATAACTAGAGGCTTCATCATCGATTATTTACGAACAAGTTCATGTCAGTGACAAAAAATTCCCTTATGAAGGATGGTGTTCATGCCTCTGGGAGATAGGAGCTTGAATGTAAGGAAGTTGCTACTTCTTGATGGGATTTCATAATTAGTTTTGTTGTTCCGTATGAGTTTGAGATGCTAATATTGTGTAGGTCAATGTGGCATCAGATCCATCGCCTATACTACAACAATGTTCTTCCCCGTTTTTATTTTTCTTTACACAATCACCTCCAAATATTTAATCACATAAACTTAAATTTTCACTTTCCTCGGCTTCATAATTGTGCTAACCTCATCTATAGACGTCAAATATCCTTCCATGCTTTTGGGGATGCAGATCCCGATACTGAGGTGTTTTCTTGTGTTGGCTTTAATCGTTCAAACCACCTAGAATTATTTCCTCATTATTTATTGAGTAATGCTATCTATGCCCGTCAGCCCACCTGTATCTCGGGAAAATGTAACCAGCAGCCTGCAGCCGTTTTTGTATTACTACTCATGCAAAAGTCATGCAAAATCCATGCAAAACACATGCAAAGTGCAGAGAATATATCCACCCACCCACATAAATTTAATTCCATAACAAGTTATAAAAACATTCAAATTCAAAATTTTAAATCTCGTATATTGTAGCAAATCTCCTCAAGCATTTCCGCCAAGTACAATACTCACTCCCTGACTCTTGATTTAAGTTTGTCAAATTCACAGTACAATACCTCCAAATTATTTTCGTTAAGTACAGTACTCACTCCCGTTCCCTATTCATTTCCATCAAGTACAATACTCACTCCCTTACTCTTGATTTAAATTTGTCAAATTTACAATAGAATGCCTACCAAATCATTTCAATAAGTACAGTACCCCATTATGATTTTTATTTATGTAAAAAGCAAAAGTACAGTATCCAACAAACCATTAATCACTTATACAATACAACAATAAAAATAGTACCTAATTATTATTCTCATATCAGTAACAAACTTAATTGTGCTACTCAAAAAGACAATAATCTCCTCAAACATCCTCTTTTTGTTCATTTCCGTCAAGTACAATACTCACTCCCTTGCTCTTGATTTAAGTTTATCAAAATTACAGTTCAGTACCTACCAAATCATTTTCGTCAAGTACATTACTCACTCCCGCTCCATATTCATTTCCGCCAAGTACAATACTCACTCCCTTACTCTTGATTTAAATTTGTCTTACAGTACAATACCCCATTCTGATTTTCATCATTTCTATAAGAAGCAAAAGTACAATACCCGTTATTTGCATAAGAGGGGCGGAGCTGGTTCAACATTAACAAATAGTATGTACAATACTTACTCAGTGCTGGGTGGAACTGGTTCAACCTGAACAAATGACACAATACAATACTTGCTCTGGGTGGAAATGAATAAGGAGGGGGATGATTGAGATGATTTGCATCTATATACAAAATTCGAAATAAAATGGAGGGAATCGTTAGAGGAAAATCAAAAATTGAGGTGGTAGATTTGTATTTGGTGGCGAGATGATCATTTCGTGCATGGCTTTTGCATGTAGAAACATGGAGAATTGGTGTCGCAGATATTGCTTTAAATATGCATGGGGGCACAACAGGTAATTGGGCGAGCAGGTGGGCATTACCGATGTCCGGGTAGGGGGCCGGGTATATGGCCGGTTAGGCTTAGAATTACTCTTATTCATTAGGGTGCGGGAGTCACGCTCACTGCATCACCATTCGATGTTTCAAATTTTGCAGCACCATTGTGCTAATATATAAGTTCGTTCATAATGAAATATATATCTACCAACAAATAACTGTGTAATTACTTTCTCAAAAACCTCGGCTATAAGAGAAAGCCTATTACATTCTGTAGGAGACCAATAGAAATTTGTAAAACCGAAACGTAAAGTTTTATCTCACTAACGTTTTATCTCACCCTTACCAGCCTGAAAGAAGAAACATGTGTAAGTAACAAAGCAAGGGTATCCATTTGTATTTTTACTTACCGTGAAAGCTCTTTCTACACTTGAATAGCTCTTGCCAGCTCCATGCTCTTTCTTTACCCTTACCAGCCTCAAAGAAGAAACATATGTGTAAGTAACAAAGCAAGGGTATCCATTTGTATTTTTACTTACCGTGAAAGCTCTTTCTACACTTGAATAGCTCTTGCCAGCTCCATGCTCTTCCATCAAGGTCGGTCAGAAAACAGTCATGATCTGATAACTTTAGAGTGCTTTCCAATTCATTTGCTAAACGAACTGAAGGGGGGAGGAGAAAAGCGCACAAGGGGACCAAAGCACGCAGGATTGCTTTAGTCAAGGTGAAGCCTCCTCCGGGGAGTTAGGAGGGGTGAGATTCGATGGGTTCCAAACAAGGTGTTACCTGATCAGGTCCGATCAGATCGGATCAGATGAAATCGGATGTTGTCCACCCGGTAGAGCTAAGCCAAGCAACCCACCGAATCCTCTCACGGACACACTGTTCCCTCTTTTTATCCTGTTTGGGGATCATGTGGGGGCTGATGTCTGGCGTCTTTTTGATCACTGGGTCACTGGCCACACCCTTCTTTTTCCTTCTCGTGGTATCACGACACATGCCTAGAAAAGTGGCCTTCATAACAAGGTGACCTTCATATGGTAGCCGGTAGTAAAGGATGGTGTCCTATACTTATTGTATAGGACAATCAATCAGATTGCATTGTAGTAAAAACGGACGGGGCGCCCTAGGGTTAGCGTTGCCTGTGCGACGGACGGGCGATCTATAAGCTTCTCCCAATCCCCCAGAGGGAGGTATCCCTCCTCTCTCCCCAGCGCCATGGCTGTGGTGGATCCTCCTAGCGACGGCGCTCCTGCTGCGACCAAGCGTCCCATCCTCAGATGGGCCTGGAACTAGGTCCTGGCCGGCGGCGGCCTTGAATCTGAGAAGCACTCGTTCAGCCCGCCTGAGAAGATCAACGACAAACACTTAGTGACCATAGACGAACCGACCTACAATGCTATGAAGAAGTGTTGGGAACACACAACGATCTTGTACGTGATGGGCAAGAGACCATACTACCATCATCTTCTAGCTTGGATACGTAGAGTTTGGAAACCCAAGGGAGGTTTCGACCTATTCTCCAAACCGGACAAGTTCTTCCTTCTCCGTTTCAACTTGGCAGAGGACAAGAAAAGAATCATCAGTGGTGGTCCACGATGGTTCAACAGCCGTTTGGTGGTCGTCAAGGACTACAAGATGGGGGACGACTTGCAAAAGGACTTCTTCAGCACCATACCGATCTGGATCAACATACCTAGTATGGGGTGCAACTGGTCCCCTATGGCTATTGGGATCGTGGCCAGTGGAGTAGGGAAGCTACTCAAAATCGACTTCAAGTCGCTAGGCCAGGAATCCCTGGGAGAGGCACATGCGCTGGTGGAAATCGACGCTGATGAAGAGCCTCCTCAGGAGGTGTGGGTCAACATGCCTAGGTGTGACCCCATGCCGGTGCAGATCCAGTATGAGCACATCCCGAAGAGGAGCACAGAGTGCAAGGTTTTTGGCCATGATGGTTCTGATTGCCCAATCAATCCGATCGCTGATGTGGAGGTCCCTGCTCCAAAATCTTCGCAGGTCTGGAAGGTTGTAGGAAAGAAAGGCAAAGTTGTGGCTGTTGATGATGCTACGACGAATGAACAAGGTGAAGATCAGGTCGTGGTTGTGAGATCGAGTAGAAGACATGATGGAAGCACTTCTTCCTCGGGTGCTGATGTTACTAGTAATAGCGGTGGTTCCAATTATGGGGTCTCGGGCACTGCTGATGCTAGAGATGCGGCTCGTAGACATGGCTCTGATACATGAGCTGATGGTGGAACATCCTCAGGCGGCGACAATGCTGCTAGGGCTGATGGGGGGGCTCGGCTCGTCGACGCATCAAGGCATTGCAATGGTTGATGTCAATGATGTTGTAGCGGGTGTTGCATCTTCGGTTGCTTCTAGGGCTAATGGTGGGGCGACGCTGCGTCGCGGTGCAGATGCCACTGTGGGTGATGGCTCGGTTGCTATTGTCAGTGGTGGGTCGGGTACTGCACTCGACTCATTGGTGGGTGCATGCACCACTGGTTCGAGGGAGACTGATGATTCAATAGTTAGACGATCCACTGGTACTTTTTCTTCTTCATCGTCTAAGGCTTCAAGGACGTCCAAAGGTGATGGGTCTCGTAAGACCCGCTCGGCCGCTAGAGGTCATTAATGACCTTTCTCATGACTAATGTTCGTGGCTCTGGGAAGCCACATACGAAGAAAGAAGTGAGGAGAACCATCCTTGATAATAAAGTGACTATGGCCATTCTTGTTGAATCTAAAATCAAGTCTCATATGATTCACACATCTGACTGTATGTTACCTAAAGGCTGGTTATGGGTTTCTAATCATCTGCATGATCCTAATGGTCATATCTATGTTGGGTGGAATCCTAATTGTTGGACTACTACTGTGATTGAGATGGATGAGCAACATGTCATTATGAAATGCATTAATAAAGGTGGCCTCACTATCTATACTACTGCTATCTACGCTTGGAACTCTGTGTCTGAGCATTCTATTCTATGGAATACCTTGGGGAGGATTGCTACTAGCATAGATGATGCTTGTCTTATCACTGGTGGTTTCAATAATATCAGGAAG
The DNA here is from genome assembly GCA_963693085.1 of Alisma plantago-aquatica. Lineage (NCBI taxonomy): Eukaryota > Viridiplantae > Streptophyta > Magnoliopsida > Alismatales > Alismataceae > Alisma > Alisma plantago-aquatica. The sequence goes on along the minus strand of OY856413.1, from coordinate 522,411,015 downwards.
CAAGAGGAGAAGGTGGGGGGTCGTGAGGTTCCCTCTATTATCCTTAGCTCTTTTAATGTTGCTCTAGATAATGCTGGACTTACCGAACTACATGTCACTAGTAAGGAGGTTTATACTTGGCATAACAAACAAGGTGTTTCTAAAAGGGTCGCGTGCAAACTTGATAGAGCCTTTGTCAATGATGCTTGACTGTCCAAATTTCCTGGTTCCAAAGCGAATTTCATCACCTACATTTTTCGGATTACTGTGCTTTAAACATCAATATGAAACATATTACTTTCAGCAAGAAGCCTTTCCGTTTTCTCAATTTCTGGATGGATTGGGAAGGTTGTCGGGACATTATTAAAGAGGCTTGGGCTAGTGAAATCAAAGGCAACCCACTCTTTCAGTTTTGTCATAAACTCAAGAATGTCAAAGAGAAGATGAAGACTTGGTCCAAACAATATGTCAACCTCAAGAACCTTATTGCTAAAGAAATAATGGAGCTCGATGACATCTCAGTTGTGGTCCGTAGATGCCCTCTAGATTCATATCTCATTCATGATGAGAAACAAACCCTTGAAAGACTGGACTTGCTTCTTAAGGCAGAAGAGATTTATTTCTGGTAGCACAGTTGAATGGAGTGGCTCTCCAATGGAGATAGGAACACTAAAGTCTATCATACCACTATTAAGAGACGGGATGCTATTAACTCTATAACTGAACTTTTTGACTCACATGGTGATCTTCTGCAGGATAATGATGCCATTACTGATGACATTGTACAGTTTTTAGAACTATATAATCAGCCTCATGTTGCTTCAAACTCTTGTATTCCTGATTGGACACCTCTTGTCTATGAGATTGATAATGTCATGATGTGCTCTACTCTGAGTTTGAATGAGGTTCGTCATGCTGTGTGGAGCATAGGACCTCACAAAAGCCCGGGACCAGATGGCTTCAATGGTTACTTCTATAGGGGTAATTGGAACGTCATTTGTGATGATCTTCTCAAGGCTGTCCAATGGATTTTCGAAGGAGGAAGCATGGTTAGACAAGTCAACCATGTTTTTCTTTCTCTTATTCCTAAGAAGGATATGGTCTCGTCGCTAGTTGATTTTAGGGCTATCTCTTGCTGCTCGATGCTTTATAAAATTATTGCTAAAGTCATATCACGGAGACTAGCTAATCTTTTGCTAAATATTATCTCTCCTTACCAATGTGCTTTTTTTAAAGGTAGGAGTATTGAGGATTGTTCTCTTCTTGCGGTTGAGTTCACTCTTAGATTCAATCGAAACTCCAGTCCTCCCGCTGGATATCACCAAGGCTTTTGATTATGTTCGTTGGTCCTACCTTTGGGATTATCTTAATGGTCTTGGGTTCAACGAGAAGTGTATCTCTATTCTAAAACAATGTATGGAGACTCCATCCTTTTCTCTCTTACTAAATGGTTCTTCAGTTGGCTTCTTCAAAAGCTCCAACGGTCTTAGGCAAGGCGATCCCTTATCTCCCCTACTATTCACAATTTCTATGGAAGGCTTCAGCAGATGTCTCGAGGAGGCGTATGATAACAAACTCATCAGAAGTTATCCCATCTACAGGACCAAGGCTCTTAGTCATCTTCTTTTTGCGGATGATGTCCTTATTTTCTCTGAGGGTCGCTTACGCAGCCTTGCCAATCTCAAATAGGTTTTGCTTGAATTTGGTTTTGTATCTGGTATGAAGTGCAATTCGAACAAAACACATATATTCTTGTCCTCTTCTTGCCGCAACAAAGATGCCTTGATTAGTTGCTTGGGTATTCAACAAGGTACATGGCCCACAAAGTATCTTGGATTTCCTATAGATGGTGGCAATCTCAGGAGGCACCACTTTCATGAATGCTTAGATAAGCTTAGAGATATGATACAGAGATGGACTGGCTCTAAAATCTCTATGTCTGGTCGTCTTGTACTTATTAAGCACTGTGCCATGGGTCTGATCAGCTATTGGCTACGTATGGGTGACATTCCTATAGATGTTTTACGTAGGATGGAGTTGCTGCTTTCTGATTTCCTTTGGGGTAGCGCAGTGCATCCCTCTTGTTGGTCACGAATAGCATATCCACTTTATGAAGGCAGTTTGGGGCTAAATAGACTTGATGAACTTGCAGATTACCATACTTTACGTCGCATTAAAAGGTTCACCCAAGCTCAATGTATATGGAGCTCTTGGTTTTCTTGTAGGTATGGTGATCCCTTGACTATTGTTTCCAAGAATGGTACTACTTTCCATAGACGTATGGTGACTCTTTGGCCTTCCTTCTCTGCATGGGAGGGCAGGGATCTGTGGGGAAATGCAAGACAAAAACGTCCATCTGATAAGGCTTATGGAAATCTTTGGCTCTCCAAGCATTATCCTAGATGGAGTCTTACTACCTTTAGAGTACTCACAAATGTCCTTCCTACTATGGAAAAGATTAGATCCTAGTCGGGGACACATGTTCCTGCATGCTTATTGTGCGGCCAACACAATGACTCGATAGCTCATTTATTTGAGGGCTGCAAATACTGGAAATATATTTGGGGTCGAGCTCAACTTAAACTCAACATCAGATCCTCATATTCTCTATATGGATGCCTTACAAACCTTAGTAAAAGATCTAAGCAATCCAGAATCATTGAACTTTGGGCCATCACTGGTGCTGTCCATTTCATTTGGGAGGAGCGTAATAAAAGGCTGCATAATGGTGGCACTTCTGAGTTTGTCGTCATCTTCAATCGTCTTGCTCTAGAGATCAAGAGAATGTATTTTACTTTTAAATCTTGTCTCGAATTTTCTCCTATAATAGCTAGGAATTGGGATCTGCTGTAACCAATACTTAGGAGTGTGTAGTCACATGTTTGGGTGTGACTTGTAACTTTGTCCCCCCCTTCCGGGGGTTTTTGGAATATACTTACCAAATTTTCCCAAAAAAAAATAAATCAGATTGCATTCTCTCTCTCTCTCTCTTTTTCAAAACCGAACCTCCGAAAAAAATAAGGAGAGAAACCCCCCCCCCCACCCAAGAAACCTACGTCCTTATTATGGACGGCAAGTCGACATTACCCTTTTCTTCATTATCCAGATCCCTCCTACATAGCGGTGGCAGTTGGAAAAGGTCGACGGAGAGGAGCTTTTCATCGCTGCCTTTAGTCGTGGTTTACTATATTTTATAGGTTTTCCACATGGCTGGAGAATAGATTGGAGCTTGCGGATCCTTGAGGCAGGCTTTACGTTTGCATGGGTATTATCACAGTAGCAAGTCGGGCTGTTGGGCACAAGATTTAATGTATCAACTCGGTGCTTTTCATCACTTCTTAACAAAATTTGGGGGCACTAGAAATCTATAAAGAGATGTCAGGAATCAACACTGCATTCACATCCGGAATCGGAAACAAAAGATGATCTCAAACTGGTTCTGATACAATTTGGATCTCAAGAATTTAGATTGGATTTTGGATATTTTTTTATACCCATTGTGAAAATTTTGAATGCGACATTTTTCATGCATACAGTAATAAGAAATAGCTTTAATACAATTATGAAAATGCAAAAACCACATCATATTTATGTAAAAAAAATAGCTCTAACACCAGCTTGATTTAGTCTCGTCGGCTGAACTTTAATAAAATTAAGGGAGCACTTAACGTACTGCTTCATAGCGAAGTTCATCAGCTTAGGATTCCAAAAAGTTCTTCACCCGGCGACAATACAAGAAGTTGGCATAACTTGATGTCAGCTAAGCATCCCGTTCCAATCATAAGACGATATTATGATGTGTATTTCCATTGGTTTTTTAAATCTGCTTTGGCACATCTTCCCCTTCCTTTCCAAACCATAGTCTTAAACCCCAAATTGCTAACCATTTTCATCTCAAAACCCTTATCCTTTGCCTCCTGATTTCTACCTTATGTTCCCTTCCAGCTAATCATGTCTCACTTCAACAAAAGTGTTAGATATATGGCTGTAGCAGCTATGTATATTGCATGGGTTAAGCCCAATGTAGTACAGCTAGTACATGTGAGAAAAGTAGTTTTGTCTCTAGTGCAAATGGCAAAAAAGTTTTATCTCATATTGCTCACTCCTAGAACTTTTGTGGTCCTCATATGTAGGATCACATGGGGCATTAGTGTCCAAGAGGTCCTAAGAGGAGGGTATGCTCACCTCCTTGGTGGATGGAGTGACCACAAAACACACGCACGCGCGCACGTGCACGCCACACCATGCCTCGCCTGGTAGGGTCGGTCCCGGCACGAGCTCGGGCTTGTGGCTTGTGGATTGTGGATTGTGAATTATGGAGAATGTCTTCCGTCTTCTTTTTACATTAGAATACAACTACATAATTAATTACTTATTTAATTATCTGTTTCGTTCCTATTCAGATTTATTAATCCTAACTGGAAAGTGTCTCTTTTGTGGAATTTTCCGCAATATGTACAAGAGCAACCGAGAGGTCGCGTGTTAACAGGAATATGATTAGTGGGGCATGTAAGGCTATAATAGGCATCCGGTTATTAGGGTTAAACACATCTTTTTGAACACAACCGTCAGTTGTTCGTGCAAATGTTTTGCTAGCCTAATTTTAGAATCTTCGGCCGCAGCTCCTGTTTGTCGCTTGGAGGTCTCTCTCCTGAAAGCGACAAAGTCTTTCACCTTCTTCCTTCAAGACGCAACCAGTCAGGTGGTGGTTCATACGGTTGATGGGATGTACTGCTGGTGGTGTATCTATTCGTCTGCAACGTTCGTCGTCTACGCAAACATGACACTTCTCCTCAGGTTCGTGACCGGGTTGACTGGGATAACGACGTCTGTCTTGGAGGACTGAGCGGTGATGATTTCTTTAAGTAAAACGTGTTCGTTTTTCAACGAATGATCTTGTTAGGTTCCTAACTCAGTTTACTTTCTCCTGCATTGTTTATTCTTCTGCTTCTTATCTGGATCTGCTTGTAATCGTTAATTCATTGCATCTGTCGTTGTTGCATGTAACAATGTAAAAACCTAAATTTATTCAACAATCTTAAAGAATTCATTATCTGTCATTAATTAACAATGGCCGGTCCGGGTGCTTCTGAAAATAAAATTGATACCAATAGTATGCCTAAAACATTTACTGGTAATAACTTTGCCTGTTGGCAGAGTTGGATCAAATTTGGCTGAATATTACGGGTTTTGATCAGTACTTAGAAGAGACTGAACCTAAATATGATGATAATATTCCTAATAATGCAAATATAATTACTAATTGGAAGACGGGTGACAAAATGTGCCGCAGTTTGATTCTGTTTGATTTAAATAACAAGTTGTATGACTCTTACTCAAAGCCGCCTGTCACTACGTCTAAAGTTTTGTGGAAATCGTTAATTAAGACTTTTAATAATGAAAACCAAGGTGCTGAAAAGTACTACGTGTCTAAATTTCTTAAGTTTCAGGTGGTCGAGGGTAAGTCTGTTTCTGATCAAACACACGATCTTCAACTCCTAGTTCATGAACTCTCAGATGTCAATATGGTATTGCCGGAGAAGTTTGTTGTTATGTCTATCATAGAAAAGTTTTGTAAGTCATGGGAATCGTTTGGTATGTTTCTGAAGCACCACAAAGGGAAACAATCAATGGAAGAACTAATGATGGATATAAACATACAAGAAGAACACTTAAACGAGAAGACGGTCAAGGTACCTACTGATGCAAACCCTACTGTTAATTTTACTACTGCTAAAACCACCAAAGATAAGAAAACTAATAATGCACATAAACCTAAGGCTAAGATCCAAAAGAAACCGAAGAACAAACTTTGTTGGACTTGTGGACAGGTTGGCCACTGGAACAAGGATTGTTCTTCTAAGAAGGCAAAAAAAGCTGTCACATCTGCAATTGAGGAGGCTGTGGTCAACATGACGACTACAATCTTGAACCTCAATGATGGGTACGTGTTTTTTAAACCTAAAATCCTTTCTATTTTTGAACCACTTTATTGGATAATTGACATTGGGGCTAATGTACACATGTGTACTGATAAGTCCCTGATTGTGTCTTACCAGGCCTCTCGAGGTCGGTCCATGACTTTAGGCGATTCCAGCTCTACAAAAGTCAAAGGTGAAGGACGGGTGGACTTAAAGTTCCCTTCGGGGAAGGTGTTGACTCTTCACAGGGTCAGACATGTTCCAACCATTTGACACAATATCCTTAGTGGCGTAATTTTAATTAGGGAAGGTTATAGAGTAGACTACAAATGTAATAAAGCTATTTTGACACACCTTTGTGGTTCTTTATTTTTTGTCAAGGAGTATTTATGTGATGTGGAGAACTTATTTAAGATTCATATTGAATATTTTTCAAATTTTATTTTAAATTTGAATGATTATAGCTATGTATGTATGAATCTTGTATCATCCAACGTTTGGCATTCATGTTTGAGACATGTTAATGTTGCCTCAATGAAGTGTATGATGAATCTAAATTTAATCTCTAAATCTAAAATTAGGAATAATAAATGTGAAATTTGTGTGCAAGCTAAACTTCCTAGGAAGCTTTTTCATTCTGTGAATAAGAATTCAGAAATTTTGGATTTAGTGCATACAAATATCTGTAAATTTAATGGAAGTGCTACTAGGGATCAAAAATGTTATTTTATAACTTTTATTAACGATGTGAGTAGATATTGTTATGTCTTTTTACTTATAAGTAAAGATGAGGCATTGGATAAATTTAAAATTTATAAGAAAGAAGCTGAAACTCAAACCGGCAAAATACTGAAATGATTAAGGTATGATAGGGGAAGAGAATATACCTCAAACTTGTTTTTTGAATTTTTCCAATCACATGGTATAGTTCATGAGGTTACCGCTCCTTATTCACCTCAATTTAATGGGATAGCTAAACGTAAAAATTGAACCCTATTAGATATGATTAATTCTTTAATCCATACCTCAAGTCTACCCAACTTCATGTGGGAGGAAGCTTTGAATATGGCTTGCCATATTCTGAGTAGAATTCCTCATAAACATGTAGTGAGTATTCGTTTGAGTTATGGAGAGGAAGAAAACTAAGTCTCAAATATCTTCAAGTGTGGGGGTGCCTTGCTAAAGTACTTGTCCCTGAACATAAAAGGAAAAAATTGGGACCGAGAATGGTTGATGCCATATTCTTGGGATATGTAGAGACAAGTTATGCCTATTGATTCTTGATGATAAAATCTAATATCTCTGGCATTGAGGTCAATATAATTGTGGAATTGCATGATGTTACATTCTTTGAGGATGTGTTTCCCATAAAATCTGGTGTGCCTAATGAAGTATCTCAAGAGGATTCATTCACCACATGTTCCATTCCCGAGTATGTGGAAAGGATGACAAAAGTGGGGGGTGAATCAGAATAAGTTATTTCTGAATCTGATGATTCTAAAGAAATAGTTGAACTAAGGAGAAGTAAACGGTCTAGGATATCCAAGGACTTTGGAAGTGAGTTTCTCACCTAAAATGTTGAGGATGATCCAGACACTTTCAAACAAGCTATGGAATCTCCAGAAGCTAAGTTTTGGAAAGAAGTTGTTAATGATGAAATACAATCAATTTTCTCAAATTGAACTTGGGAATTGGTGGATTTACCTAATACTTCTTTTGCAGTTGGTTGCAAATGGATCTTTAAGAAGAAACTTATTGCAGGTGAGAAAATCAATAAGTATAAGGTTAGGTTAGTTGATAAGGGTTACATACAAAGGGAAGGAGTATATTATTTTGATACATATTCACTTGTTTCCCGTATGACCACAATCCGAGTGCTTATAGCATTGGCTTGCATTTATTATCTCTATATCCATCAGATGGATGTTAAGACCACGTTCTTACACGGTGATCTTTAGGAAGAGATATATATGGAACAACTTGAGGGATTTGTAGGTCGTGGGAATGAGTCCAAAGTGTGTAAACTTGTTAAGTCATTATATGGCTTGAAACAAGCCCCTAAGCAATGGCATGAGAAGTTTGATTATGTGATATCATCATTCTGCTTTGTTTCTAATAAATTTGATAAGTGTCTCTACTGCAAAATTGTCAATGATGGATTCATTTTGTTATGCTTATATGAAGATGATATCATGCTTTTTGGTTCTGATATGAAAGTAGTAAATGAGACAAAGTCATTCTTATGTAGCAAGTTTGAGATGAAGGATATGGGTGTTACTGATTTATTTTTAGGGCTTAAAATCATTAGGTCTACTGATGGTATAACTCTCTCACAGTCTCACTATGTTGAGAAGATACTGGAGAGGTTTGAGTACACATCACGTAAACCTCTTAAGACTCCATATGATTCATCCAAGGCCTTATTCAAGAATGAGACTGGGGTTCCAGTGTCTCAATTATGATACTCTCATATTATCGGAAGTTTGATGTATCTTATGAACTGCACACGTCTAGACATTGTGTTTGCCATGAGCAAGTTAAGTAGATACACCAGTTGTCCCGAAAAGACCCATTGGGAAGCTCTTGACAGAGTTCTGAGGTATATCAAGGGAACTTGTTCCCTTAGGCTGGATTATGGTAAACATCCTTCTGTAGTCGAAGGATATAGTGATGCAAGCTGGATTTCCATGAATTCTAGGAGTAATGGTATCTCAGGATATGTATTCTTGTTGGGAGGAGGAGTTGTTTCCTTAAGGTCTAAGAAACATACCATATTGTCTCAGTCCACTTTTGAAGCAGAGTTGTGTGCTTTAGATGAAACTAGATTGGAAGCTAAATGGCTACATGGACTTATGCCCAATTAACCTATGGTAACGAAGCCTCTTCCTACAATTTCAGTTCACTGTGATAGCACTACAAATATTGCTAAGATAAAGAGTTCCAAGTACAATAAAAATAGTGTAGACACATCCCAGTCAGATTGAAATATGTAAGGGAGTTAGTGTCTAATTGGGTTGTGGTTGTGGACTATGTCGGTACAAAAGATAATACAACTAATCCTTTCACTAAAGGACTTACCTTGGCTTTAGTGGAAAAATCCAAGTTTGGGATGGGACATAAACCCCTATAGATTTGCAGGCAGTAGCAACCCAACCCAAAAGAGTGGAGATCCCACAAATTGGGTTGGTAATAAGAAGTTGTTGGGTGAATCATATAACACTATGTATTCTTGTTTGATGCTTCTAGCATCTGTGTGTCTATATCCTGGAAACTTGTTAGTGTCATCACTACAAGTTAGTAAGAGATTAGTCTCTGAATGATGTTAGGTCTTACGATAGGATGTTAGCAGTACATCCTTGGAGACTCCAACTAAGTGATTGATGTTGTGTAGGCTGCAACGGGAGATTTAGGTTGTTCACTAATATCAATCATGATATACTTTTTGCATGCATGACCTTAATGCATTGTTTTCTTTTCTACCATGTCTTTATTATGTTGTTACCAACCTACACTCTTATACCCAAGGTTCATGTTACTTTTGTTCACCTAGTTCCTGTGAGGGTCACATTTGGATAACTCAGGTAGATTCAAACTGAAAGGTATCTGCTGAAAGCATAGTATGGATGATTGAATGGTAGAGCACACTACACATTGTATTTTTTGGGGGATTGTTAGTGTAACATCCCTGACCTGGGTTATGCTTTAACCCTAGGTGTTTTAATAAATAAATATGATTATATGCTTAATATTATCTTGTGAAAAGTAATTAGGGCTCATGAGGAACTTATGTTTCAATTTTGGTCCTATTTGAACAATGTTGAAGCAATGTTTATTTATTTTGGACTAAAGTGCAAATTACCCGAGTTAAGTGGATAACTTACAAATGTTACATAATAATTTTTTCCTCTTATTTGGATACATCATAAGAATGAATATGATGTACTGGTATGGTTTCCACAAGCGTGGACACCAAGATAGAGCTTGTTGGACAATGTCTCTGCATTAAAACCTAGTTTTGGTGTAAAATGCAATTTACCCAAAACCTAAGGTTCAATATGTAAATTACCACTTCAATAAGGTCCCTAATGTTTCTTGACATCATTTAGAGAAAATAAAATGAGATGGGCGCCTCATTTGAATTAAGTTGGAGGAGAGAGAATCTTGATATTAAAATAATCAAGATTTAAGCCTAATTGGAACTCTAATTCAATTTAATGCAAAAATAAATAAAATAATTGAAGGGGCCTTCGATCAAAATTAAAATGGTTGGATTCAGATGTGTGTGGACGAGCTTAAGCCTTGCAAAGGCACGAGCATATCCTAAGGAGGTGAAATTCCACTCACCATTATTATAAGAAAAAGAAATTCCACTCAAAATGGATATTAATATTATAAGGGTTAAGGTGCTTAATTTTGTTTCCCTTTATTATTGTATAATGAAGAGGTTTTGCAAGAACATGAAGATGGTTTCGTGGCCAAGAAATGGAGGGGGATTTGGTGGAAATTATTTTGGGAATTAAAGGAAATAATCCAATTTTCTCTCTCCTTGGGATTTCCTTATACATATCCCTTTTTCCACTCACTTAAGGACTTCTTTTCAGATTTCCTTTCTTTCTTTGACTTGGCTGACCCCAAGAAAAGCTGAGGAATAGGAGGACGACGACCCCAACCTGTTGGTAAGGTTTTTGACCTCTTTTCCCCTTGATTCCATGGTGGAAATTGAAAGTAAATCATTGATTTCTTCTTAATTCGATCTCCTCTTCAACCCTAGCCATACTTTTCAACCAAAAGCTTGAGGACGAGCCTAGGGGGTATTGCAAGAGCTTCATCCACCATTTTTTCCATGAGCTTGGAGATTTGGAGCTCAATTGGAGGTGGGGTTTTTAAGTTGAACCCTTAATATTGTTATTTCAATTAATTCCTTATCACTTGGTGATCCTTTTTACATTCCCAAAATTTGTTTTGGTTGATTGATGCAATCACCATGGAAACCACATCAGGTTTCATGAGTTCATAGCTTGAAGATGATAAGCAGACACCTCTCCAAAATATCCAAGGAAAACGGTTTACTTTTGTTGCTCAAACGGTTTCCCAAACCATTTGGGAGCAAACAGTTTCAAATCGTTTAGAAGCAAACAGTTTCACCAAACCGCATGAGACCAAATAGTTTCAGACCATTTGGTGCTGTTGACCAGGGTTGACCATTTTGAGATCTGTTGAAAATGATCTAGGTTAATGACCCATCAATTATAATTGATTAGTTCCAATTGGTTCATGAGTTGAAGGTCCATCAATCACAAAAACCCTAATCGGGTTAAGTGCTGATTTGTAATTTGATTAAGTTGGAAACTTCGGTTGATTGACCCAAACAATTTCAAAACCGTTTGGGGATCACCCAAACGGTCTCAAGACCGTTTGGGGGTCACCCAAGACCGTTTGGAGGTCTAGGGTTGAGTATGGTTAAGTGTTTGAAGATCCAAAGATATGGTATGAACCCTAATCGACTAAGTGTTGATTTTGCAAGTGATTGAGATGATGTTTCGGGTTGATTGACCCAAACGGTTTCAAAACCATTTGGGGATCACCCAAACGGTCTCAATACCATTTGGTGATCACCCAAGACCATTTGGAGGTCTAGGGTTAAGTATGGTTGAGCAATTGAAGGTCCAAAGATATTAAGTTGATGTACAATCAATTGCTGATTTGGTGACCAATCCTAGGATCCAAACCTTAATTGAATGACATGGTTAATGATGATGTGATGGGAAAACTGTCTCAAGACCATTTGTAGGTCATCCAAATGATCCCAAGACCGTTTTGGGGTCACCCAAGACCGTTTGGAGGTCTAGGGTTGACTATGGTTAGGTGTTTGAAGATCTAAAGATACTAAGTTGAAGTGCAATCAAATGATGGTTTGGTGATCAATCAAATGATCCAAACCCTAATTGGATGGCTTGGATTTGAGTGATGAGATGGGAAAATGTTCTCAAAACCGTTTTGAGGTCATCCAAAAGACCTCAAGACCATTTGGGGTCAGGTCATGTTCAATTTGGATAATGATCCAATTGTTTTAAAGTAACTAGTTACACATTGATTAATGTTTGAAGGATCATCGATTCCAAACGCTAATCCAATTGATTCAAACCCTAATTGATGACCAATTGAGGGTCAATTGAGAGTCAAATCAGTTGAAGGATGACCTACTTAACTCAATCAAAGTATGGTGATAGGTCCAATTAATGATTAGTTCATGAATACAATGGTTGATGGAATCAATATTGAGAACCCTAAACCGATTGGAGTAGTTGAGACCATCTTTGGTCCATGCAGTTTTGAGGAGGTTTGGACCAAACGGTCTCAAGGACGTTTGAGTCCAAATGGTCTCACGACCATTTGGGACCAAACGGTCTCAAGACCGTTTGGGACCATACGATCCCAAACCGGTTGAGTTCATGCAGTTTCAAAGAGGTACTTTAGCAAACGATCTTGAAGGTTACTTTTACCAAACAGTTTCAAACAATTTGAACTTTGAAAGACCAAGACCGTTTGGGGCCCAAGTAATCAAAATTGTTTGAGGATCAATATGGTTAATCCTTTTGGATACCTAATGCAATTGAGGACTCAATGGGTTAATCCAGTTGAATACCTATTGTAATAGAAGATCCAATTGGTCAATTCATTTGGATACCTTATGTAATGGAAGTCCAATGTGATTGAATATCTTGAGAATTAATATGATGAATGATCCATTGATCCAATGATGATTTTTAAGGCTAGGTACAAAGGTTGAAGCCCTAAAGTACCTAGATGATCAGTACCTTTAGATTAATTAACCCTAAAAGGTTATGAGAGTAATGTCTTAGTACACTATGTTAACCATAGTTGTATGTACTTGATTGAAGGGTTGATGTGACCTAATCAAGTTGGGAGGAAGATAGAGAGGAATTCATATATGAGTATTGATCATGTGATGATTAGGTTACGATCCTTAATAAAGAGATCATGAAACCCTAATCCAGAAGGTTAATGAATCTTAACCCTAGTTCAGGGTAACATAATGTAAAACCCCAATTATGGGAATAAAGAGTGAAACCCTAATTGGGATGAGTATCCCCCATTGATAGGAAAGGAGAAACCCAAATTGAGGGTGATGTCATGAGAAACCCTAGTTGGGATGAATAGTAAGTGAAACCCCAAAGCCCTAATAAAGGGTAGAGGTAGGTGAATTTCTAAATGGAGTTCTAATATTTAAAGCCCTAACCTTGTGAAATATGATGACAAACCAGAACCCTGATAATAAAGCAGAGGGTGAAACCTTATAAAGGTGAAATACCTTAAAGGATTGAGTATAGGTAACCTTATTGTAGGCAATGTCTTAACCTAAAATGAGTCCATATCATTAAAGGTAGTTGGACCATTCTTGTGTGTGACCTATGCGCTTCATGATGAGAGTGATAGATCAATGGATGAAAGTATTAAGATGGGAAGTGCCTTAATACAAGATAAGATGATAACTCAAGGAAGATAGAGGTGATGAGGAAAGTGATATACCTTGATGCATTTCAAATCAAATCTATTTGAGTAAGAAATACATGAAGTGTGTTATGTAAATTGATACAATAGAATGTAATGAGTTTGATATATCTTGACAAGCATAGGCTAATATACCTTGAGAATAAGGGTAAGACAAACTATTGAGTATGATGTAATCATACCATAATAAGGATGAGGAATGAATTCATACATTGTACTAAGAATCAATTAATGATAAATGTTAATAGTAATGAACATGCCTGAATTCTAAAGATATGTAATGGCCTTATCAGCCATATGGTTAGATGTTTCCTAGTGAGAGGTGACTAAGTGTTTTATGGGCCTTATGAGCTATGAGGATGGTTGTTGCCTAGTGAGAGGTAACAAAATGTTTTAAAGGTTACACAAGATTGACATAGTTCAATATCTGGAATAATATCACAGGATTGATATAGTTCAATACATGGAATAGATGCACATGATTGACATAGTTCAATACCTGGAATGATAACACAGGATTGGTAATAACCCAATACCTGGAATAATAACACATGATTGGTTAAATCCCAATACCTGGAATAATGTCACAGTATTGACATAGTTCAATACCTGGAATAATAACACAGTATTGGTAATAACCCAATACCTGGAATAATAACACATGATTGGTTAAATCCCAATACCTAGAATAATGTCACATGATTGACATAGTTCAATACCTGGAATGATAACACATGATTGGTAATAACCCAATACCTGGAATAATAACACAAGATTGGTTAAATCCCAATACCTAGAATAATGTCATAGGATTGACATAGTTCAATACCTGGAATAATAACACAGGATTGGTAATAACCCAATACCTGGAATAATAACATAGGATTGGTTAAATCCCAATACCTGGAATAATGTCACAGGATTGACATAGTTCAATACCTGGAATGATAACACAAGATTGGTAATAACCCAATACCTAGAATAATAACACAGGATTGGTTAAATCCCAATACCTGGAATAATGTCACAGGATTGACATAGTTCAATACCTAGAATAATAACACAGGATTGGTAATAACCCAATACCTGGAATAATAACACGGGATTGGTAATAACCCAATACCTGGAATAGTTGCACAAGATTGACATAGTTCAATACTTGGAATGGATACACAGGATTGACATAGTTCAATACTTGGAATGGTTACACAAGATTGACATAGTTCAATACTTGGAATGGATACACAGAAATAATATAAGTCTAATGCTTGTACTAGTTGCATAGGATTGGTGTAACCCAATGCCTATAATATTTATATAGGATTGGTATATACCAATGCTTGAATAAGACAAGATGATGTACACTCTCATGTCCAATATAACCAAAAATCTATTTAGCAGATTGGCCAAGGCCAATAAGTTGAATTAAGAATGTCTCATGTGTGACATATCAAGATAATGAGTGTCACAAGAGAAGTTTGACATGATGGTATGATACGAAGGATAAGTGATATACATGTTCTTCCTATTCCTTATTAAGTGAATAGTTGATCTATTGTTCTATCATAAATAGTTACAATGCTTTAACATGAGAATGCTTTAAATTGCATATCCTCTGTCTAGTTTTATATATTTAATTGCAATAATGATGTTTTGGCAGAGAGTTATATCTCCCACTGTGACAATTTGCAATTGTCTCACCCCCATGGGATCCAATGTTTTTAGGTGGACGTGGACAAGGAGGCAGGAAAACTTTACCAGAAAAGAACAGCAACAGCATCGAGGACAGCAGTAATATCTCAGGTGGAGATACTGTGTTACACCCCGATCTCACAATTTCCTCAAATCATGAGATTAGGGCGTAAGATAGGATTTATATTTAACACAAGGAACACCCTTAACTTTTTATTTTCTTTTAAACTCTTGTTTCATCGCATTGAACCACATATCATCTTAACAAAGGAATCTGAACATTTCTTCTACTAATCAGACTTTAATAGTAAAGATACATGTATAAGCATTCACGATGTCTTTCACACATTATGCACATGAAGCTTGCTAATTAGCATACATATCAAAGAGAAACAATATTACACATCGTAAATACAACTCTCTCTCCTATCTCTTACTGAGGATCTAGAGTGACAAGGACCGACTGACTCAACTAATCTTGTGCTTAACTCTTGTAGCAGATCTACACTGATGCTCTGACCATCTTCAAGTCCACGCGGTTAACCCTAAAAATGTTTGAGTAGAGGGGTGAGCCTACTCGCTCAGTGAATGAGTACTTCATGGAAACAAACTAATGCACTAATGTGATTACAGATATAATTTGAGTATACGATATGAAATTTACCAACAATAAATACTACATTGAGAAGTTCTAAAACAATATAATTGAAATAACAAAGAATGTAAATATTGCATCCAAAGAATAACTACTAGAAGACTATGCTCTAGTCTTCCTTAACTCTTTCATTTATAAGGAACTCTGTGAACCTATATGATCATATTTTAGATTATGCCCTAATCATATGAAGTGTACTCTGCATATAAAGATCCGTAACAAGTTCATGCTACGACCCCACCGTACAAGACTTAGCGACACACCCGGGAAATGCTAAGTCTGACGCCAGCCCTGCTCTGCTACAGGACCCCTGGCTCTCCGGCCAGAAACATAGGCTCTACGGCCTCAAGGCACTACTCTGAGTGCTCCAGACTCCTCCTTTAACCTGAGTACACCGGCGAAGAGTCTCACAGGGTTACCTTCGTGACACAAGCACGAATGGTGTTAGATAACCATGTTTTTTTTCCCCAGTGCCATCGTGACACACGCACGATTGTTGTTAGACACTGCCTCTCTTTCCTCGTTTGTCCGTGACACAAGCACGGATGATGTTGCAACACGAGTTTCACCCCTAAGTAACAGACCTTCCTTTAGGGGTTCTACGGTGTTAGGGAACTTAGGTCTATTAATTAATTAACAGATAAATATCATAGCTCATGTATTCAACATATACCATGTCTCAGTAACATCCCTTTCTAGGGCATGTCATATCTCATTACCTACAATTTACGAGATATGTATTGAAAATAAGAAGCCCCACAATATGTAGATATCAACTCAGAGAGAAAAAGCATATAAAGTTAAATGCACTAGAAACATACAATTCAACAGTTAAGTATCACCACATCTCATATCGAGACCTTTCATGTCACCATAACATGATTCATTGAACACCCTATCCTTAGAGTTTCATTCGCCTTATTCATTCATCACATGCCAACACCCTACTCTTAGGGTTTCATTTGCCTCATTCACTTGTCACATGGCTCTTATCATGATCTCATAAGATATAAGCATTCACTAAATAAAGACTGTTTCCAACAAATCATATATAATCAATATAGATATGAAATCATGGAAACTTAACTAAATTTAGATTTTCCATATCATTTACTGAGATATCATGTATCAAGAATAAAATTCAATTAAGATAACCCATGAGATACATCCTAACCACTTATAGGATTACTAGTCCTTTTCAATAAGGTTGAAACACTAGTGATGTCTCAATTAGGTTAAACCCTAATTACATCATTTGATATAAATCTGAAAAGCATTCTCACTAAGAAGTGTTGTATACGTATCTGATATGAATCTACCATCAAAAATTCATTCAAACAGAGAAGGAATCCGTATCATATCAATTTACAATAACTTAAATCAAACGGACATTTCAGGATTTAGAATTCACATGCTAAGCATTTAGGGATTTGGATGTTATAATCAAATTCGTGCATTAGAATGTTTGAAGGAAGAACCCACTCACCCTAAGGTGTGAAAACACCTCACAACTGCAGCTCAACTCAGGGAATCTCGAATTCCTATCAAATCCCTAGCAAATCTCCCAATTCTTCTTCCATTCAACTCGGGAACCTTGGAAATGAGGGATTATGAAGAAAGGGTGAGAAAAGAGGGAATTTAGACATCATCTTGGATCAAATCAGAGCATGGACGGAATCTTGACATGAGAGAGAAGATTCACCATAAAAGTATATGCAAAGGATCCAAACTTACTTGATTTCACCATTCTTGGGACCGCAGAACCCTAATTCAGCAATTCCTCCTCTTTCTCCACTCAAGCCCTAACTCTCCCTCTCTCTCTAGATTTTCGTTTCTCTGGAGTGAATGACGAAGAATGAGATCTGTGTGTGTGTGGTTGCTCATATAAGTCAATTGAGCTGCTTGGGTCAATTGCATATTGACCCAACACATAACTTTAATTATATTGGCTGAATATTCAGTTATACAAAAGTTACTGTAATTCGTTTATTTCAGAGATCAAACATTCTCCAAAAATTATGGGAATTTATCAAGTTGTTAATAATTGATCTATAAAGCTTTAGTTAAAATTTGAGATCATTTGGAGTTACCAATAAATAATTAAAAATAGAACAGTGTACTGCTATATTGCAGTCTGCAATATATTCGGCCGAGTTTGTCCTGCACAAAACTCGACCGACACCCTTACTGTAGAGATCAAAAAGTCATCCAAAAATTAAGCCAATTTAACAGAGTGTCTAAAACTGTGTTTTTCAAGCACAGTTAAAATTTGAGATCAATTGGATACACCAATAAAAAGATAAAATTCAATTACCACACTGCTGTATAATTCTGGAAATGTGATCGGTCGAGTTTGAAACTCGGCCGATAAACAGGTCAGACCATTCTTCAAAAATTCTGATATTTTCCAATATTGTTCAAATTTTATATATCCAAATCATATCCAAATTTGAAGTAAATCAGAGTTACCCATAAAATACTAAAAATCATTTAGTGAGACATTCTACTTATCAGATTCTGTATTCATGCATCATTAAAACCCTATTTTGGGCCGATTAGGGTTTATGTTTCTCAAACCCTAATTCGCAAGACAAAAGAACATTTACACTTCTTATCATAATTAAAACATCCTAATTGTGTTATCGTCATTAATTAGATTTCAAGAATGATTATTCCAATTAATCTTTGCAATTGTCTAGGTAAACCCTAGTTTACCAATTAAGCTCAGATGGGGTCGTAACAACTCTCCCCCCTTAGAATGTTTCGTCCTCAAAACATAAACCTACAAGAAAGATACATTCAAGGTTATTCTAAACTTCTAAATCCTTGCATGCCATTATATTCTTGTATTTCATACCCGAATGTAGTTTTCAACATTAGATCTTTTAATTCTTTACTAAATCACAACATATTTCAAATAGTTCTCAAAGATCTCAAGCAAATTCTTTATGCCGCAGTCAAACATAGAATGCAAAGATAAACCACCACGCTTTTGCTGCGCAATTCTGATACTCTGATACAACTATCTCAACTTATGCTGCTCAGAGAGTTCTATTGTTCTGTATCACCTTTAAGTGATAAAAGCAAGTTCACCATACTGTTTTAAACTTTAATAACATGCTGCTCAGATAGCAAAACAGTCTTAAATTAAAAGACTAAATTCAACAATCAATTACACAATACTACTCTTGGCATCCTCATTGAGTCATGGATGCATGAGGTGAAGCATTACCACCTCATTCCATACTATCCTGTTTCGATCCTGGGACCTGTGGGTTATGGGCCCACACACAATTCAAAGTGTAACCATCGCATTATATTATTTTAGGGTTTCAACAACAGTAATAAGGTAATCCACAATTGTATCAGTCATTCAAGCATTAATCATACTCAATTACCATCACTCAGTTATATTAGAGCTAGGTATAACAAGCTACACCTCATTAGGGTTACTTGTCCAGACAATCTAATTATCATCCCTTTCTATTAATATGAGTGAATAAGTATGACTACCTTGTTCATGATATCATTCCATGTCTTCCTTCATCATCCAACTGTATCACCATATTACAAATACACAATACTAGGATGCATATCTGGTATGAATTACTACAACTATCATACACCTTTAATTAACGCATAGCTTGCACAAATACACTGAAATCATATGTAGAACCAACTTTCATACCTTAATATGCCTTCAACAAATCATACATGTAAAAACAAATTCACATATTACACAAAGCTAGTGTTTTCCCATATCTCTCTGCTCATTCATTACTTCTTTACTTTTTGCTACCTATCCTTTTCATATGATTATATACAATAAACATCATTAACATTGAAGGATTTAAGGTAGGAATAGATTATTCATCATTCTTGCTATCACACAAGAATTTACTTCTTATCATACTTCATCATATTGTATGTCACTATTATATTCACTAGATGACCCCACCAAGGTAGTTATGCACCATATATGATTCATTTTCTCTTATCATTTCATTCCCATCTTTCTCTCATTAAGGAATATATGAAAGAGAAGATGATTTTAAGACTTGGAAAACTTGTATTCAAACATTCCCTTAATACATTCTCGTATGTAGATTTACTTAGTTATCAACAGAGATATTTGATTAATTAGCACTTGCTTGAATCTCACAACCTCTTTATTTTATAACTTCTCCATCATATTTCAAACCCTATCTTACGTTTCATAGTCCTCTTACCATATACTACTCTTTAACCCGTCATCTTTTAATTCTAAATTTTTCTCTTATGACCATGTTGCTTATTCATATGTATGGTCATGTATACCATGTTGCACATATTTCCTCCTTTATTTTTATACTATTGTGAAGTTAACGTTCTAAATTAATAGTCCTTCTATTAGTTTTTCCTCATGTTGAATACATTACATATTCTTTCATGTGGATCATGCATGGGTCAAACATAGTTTCTCTTTCAATCAAGTTTTTCTCTCCTGAATACAGTCCACCTTTGTATGACTTATTCATTCGTTAAACTACACCTATGTTCTTTGCTTAGAAACTAGTTTGTTGTTCTAGTCTTATGAATTACGTGTTCATACGATTCTCTTCACTTTTACTCTTTTGAAGACTCTTTACTTCTATGGACCTATTGAATGCTCAACCCTATTCTCTACTTAGCCTTTGCTTTAGAGTTCATAAAAGCATTATACTCTATTCTATGATTCATTTTTCATGATTGATTCTTGTTATCTTGGACCATACATACATTTCACATATCTTTTCTATATTTCATATGTATAGTTCATGCAAAATTAATCAATAAACTGATTATGAGCTTCATATCATGTTCTATTATTCCCAATTAAGGGTTTCACATTTGAGACCCCAAAGTTGAACCTCAGATATCAGTTTCAACAAATTCTTAGTTGTTCTGATCTTGCCCATATGTTTCAACATCTTACTGTATGTACATTCTTACTCTGAGGTGGGTCTAATTATTCCAATTCTATTCTTATTATGCTATTGATAGGATTCATTAGATCCTAGTAACGCATCCTGCCAACCGGACCAGGCCAAACCTGAAGTCCTGAAGCCAAGAACTACAAGAATTACATTCTTCCTGAACTGCCACTCACAGCTCAGAAACTCAGTCGATTGGTCAGAAACTCGGCCGATTGCTTCACAACTCGGCCGATCCGCTTGAAACTCGGCCGATCAACTTGCCGTTTGATTTCCTGAAAAAGGAGACTCGGCCGAATTACATACAACTCGGCCGATCAGTTTGCTGTTTGATTGCCTATTAAGGAAACTCGGCCGAATCACATACAACTCGGCCGAATCGCGTACAGACTGAAAACCTAAACAGACCTGCTGATGTCAATTTCACTCGAACCAGCGGGCAAAACTATAGAAACAAAAGCTCATTCAAAGGTAAATTCTAGTCTACTTGTTATAAAGAATGAAATCAATAAATGCTACAATTGCATAGTATACAACAGATATTAAAGACCCATATTTCAAGGTATTGAATATTTGAATTCAAACATATAAGAGCATTTCTATACATTTCCAACAAAAACAACATTATGAAATGTAAGTTCTATCTCCTTTTACATTTATGCTCTTAATTCTTGTTTCTTTTCTCGTTTTCTAACCCTAACATTTCTAGGGTTCCTCTCTAGCCCATTCTTCCACTGTATACCTGGTCAGGGTATACGTGAGAGAATAGACAGAGTAGCTTGAACTGGCTGATCCAAGTACTCAGATATCGGGCCAGGATATCCAAATACTCAAATCCCCAAAGCTAACATCAAACATCTCCTATCTGCCAAACATAGGACTCTAACTTACTAACTTAATGGTCCTTGACAACTCACCCTAAGCTCTGATACCAAGCTGTTACACCCCGATCTCACAATTTCCTCAAATCATGAGATTAGGGCGTAAGATAGGATTTATATTTAACACAAGGAACACCCTTAACTTTTTCTTTTCTTTTAAACTCTTGTTTCATCGCATTGAACCACATATCATCTTAACAAAGGAATCTGAACATTTCTTCTACTAATCAGACTTTAATAGTAAAGATACATGTATAAGCATTCACGATGTCTTTCACACATTATGCACATGAAGCTTGCTAATTAGCATACATATCAAAGAGAAACAATATTACACATCGTAAATACAACTCTCTCTCCTATCTCTTACTGAGGATCTAGAGTGACAAGGACCGACTGACTCAACTAATCTTGTGCTTAACTCTTGTAGCATATCTACACTGATGCTCTGACCATCTTCAAGTCCACGCGGTTAACCCTAAAAATGTTTGAGTAGAGGGGTGAGCCTACTCGCTCAGTGAATGAGTACTTCATGGAAATAGACTAATGCACTAATGTGATTACAGATATAATTTGAGTATACGATATGAAATTTACCAACAATAAATACTACATTGAGCAGTTCTAAAACAATATAATTGAAATAACAAAGAATGTAAATATTGCATCCAAAGAATAACTACTAGAAGACTATGCTCTAGTCTTCCTTAACTCTTTCATTTATAAGGAACTCTGTGAACCTATATGATCATATTTTAGATTATGCCCTAATCATATGAAGTGTACTCTGCATATAAAGATCCGTAACAAGTTCATGCTACGACCCCACCGTATAAGACTTAGCGACACACCCGGGAAATGCTAAGTCTGACGCCAGCCCTGCTCTGCTACAGGACCCCTGGCTCTCCGGCCAGAAACATAGGCTCTACGGCCTCAAGGCACTACTCTGAGTGCTCCAGACTCCTCCTTTAACCTGAGTACACCAGCGGAGAGTCTCACAGGGTTACCTTCGTGACACAAGCACGAATGGTGTTAGATAACCAAGTTTTTTTTCCCCAGTGCCATCGTGACACACGCACGATTGTTGTTAGACACTGCCTCTCTTTCCTCGTTTGTCCGTGACACAAGCACGGATGATGTTGCAACACGAGTTTCACCCCTAAGTAACAGACCTTCCTTTAGGGGTTCTACGGTGTTAGGGCACTTAGGTCTATTAATTAATTAACAGATAAATATCATAGCTCATGTATTCAACATATACCATGTCTCAGTAACATCCCTTTCTAGGGCATGTCATATCTCATTACCTGCAATTTACGAGATATGTATTGAAAATAAGAAGCCCTGCAGTATGTAGATATCAACTCAGAGAGAACAAGCATATAAAGTTAAATGCACTAGAAACATACAATTCAACAGTTAAGTATCACCACATCTCATATCGAGACCTTTCATGTCACCATAACATGATTCATTGAACACCCTATCCTTAGGGTTTCATTCGCCTTATTCATTCATCACATGCCAACACCCTACTCTTAGGGTTACATTTGCCTCATTCACTTGTCACATGGCTCTTATCATGATCTCATAAGATATAAGCATTCACTAAATAAAGATTGTTTCCAACAAATCATATATAATCAATATAGATATGAAATCATGGAAACTTAACTAAATTTAGATTTTCCATATCATTTAATGAGATATCATGTATCAAGAATAAAATTCAATTAAGATAACCCATGAGATACATCCTAACCACTTATAGGATTACTAGTCCTTTTCAATAAGGTTGAAACACTAGTGATGTCTCAATTAGGTTAAACCCTAATTACATCATTTGATATAAATCTGAAAAGCATTCTCACTAAGAAGTGTTGTATACGTATCTGATATGAATCTACCATCAAAAAGTCATTCAAACAGAGAAGGAATCCGTATCATATCAATTTACAATAACTTAAATCAAACGGACATTTCAGGATTTAGAATTCACATGCTAAGCATTTAGGGATTTGGATGTTATAATCAAATTCGTGCATTAGAATGTTTGAAGGAAGAACCCACTCACCCTAAGGTGTGAAAACACCTCACAACTGCAGCTCAACTCAGGGAATCTCGAATTCCTATCAAATCCCTAGCAAATCTCCCAATTCTTCTTCCATTCAACTCGGGAACCTTGGAAATGAGGGATTATGAAGAAAGGGTGAGAAAAGAGGGAATTTCGAAATCATCTTGGATCAAATCAGAGCATGGACGGAATCTTGACATGAGAGAGAAGATTTACCATAAAAGTCTATGCAAAGGATCCAAACTTACTTGATTTCACCATTCTTGGGACCGCAGAACCCTAATTCAGCAATTCCTCCTCTTTCTCCACTCAAGCCCTAACTCTCCCTCTCTCTCTAGATTTTCGTTTCTCTGGAGTGAATGACGAAGAATGAGATCTGTGTGTGTGTGTGGTTGCTCATATAAGTCAATTGAGCTGCTTGGGTCAATTGCATATTGACCCAACACTTAACTTTAATTATATTGGCTGAATATTCAGTTATACAAAAGTTACTGTAATTCGTTTATTTCAGAGATCAAACATTCTCCAACAATTATGGGAATTTATCAAGTTGTTAATAATTGATCTATAAATCTTCAGTTAAAATTTGAGATCATTTGGAGTTACCAATAAATAATTAAAAATAGAACAGTGCACTGCTATATTGCTGTCTGCAATATATTCGGCCGAGTTTGTCCTGCACAAAACTCGACCGACACCCTTACTGTAGAGATCAAAAAGTCATCCAAAAATTAAGCCAATTTAACACAGTGTCTAAAACTGTGTTTTTCAAGCACAGTTAAAATTTGAGATCAATTGGATATAACAATAAAAAGATAAAATTCAATTACCACACTTCTATATAATTCTGGAAATGTGATCGGTCGAGTTTGAAACTCGGCCGATAAACAGGTCAGAGCATTCTTAAAAAATTCTGATATTTTCCAATATTGTTCAAATTTTATATATCCAAATCCTATCCAAATTTGAAGTAAATCAGAGTTACGCATAAAATACTAAAAATCATTTAGTGAGACATTCTACTTATCAAATTCTGTATTCATGCATCATTAAAACCCTATTTTGGGCCGATTAGGGTTTATGTTTCTCAAACCCTAATTCACAAGACAAAAGAACATTTACACTTCTTATCATAATTAAAATATCCTAATTGTGTTATCGTCATTAATTAGATTTCAAGAATGATTATTCCAATTAATCTTTGCAATTGTCTAGGTAAACCCTAGTTTACCAATTAAGCTCAGATGGGGTCGTAACATACTGCCTGTCTAGTCTTACAGTTAGAAAGTCCTATGTGTCATCTCTATACTCTCAGGACCTCGGAGTCAGTAGTCAGTGTTTTTATTTAATCGATCTGAGATTTTGGCTTGATGCCTCGAGGTTTTTATGTTGTCTGTATATAATGTTGAATAGGACAACTGATGTTGTAATCCTCGAGAAGAGATAGTACAAGTTGTGTACTTATGGAACATAATGTAAATATTATACTTTGGATCTTGATGAAAAAGATTTCCTATGTGTGGATCTCTTTGCAAAAAGTTTTAATTTTTAGTGATTTTTAGCAATCCGCTGCAAATGATTCGCTTCTGCTTAGTTAATCTCGTGTTTTATAAGTTGGATGCCACAATTTAGTGGTATTAGAGCTCTAGGTTCACTGAGTCTACAGAGACCTAGGAATAAGGTATCGAGTCTATTCTAAGTGTACCTCAGTATATCTTATAGTGTCTTCTGCTTATGCAGAAGAATATAGATAACTTAAAGATGTCTGAAGGACATGAAGAATACATTGCTGAGAGCAATGCTGTTGCACCAGTGGGAGGTGCAAGGGATCAGTCAAGGGAGGAACCAGTGCCTGAAAATCACCATGTTGATGAAGTCATGAGAGGAAACCCAGATATTCATAATCTTTTTAGGCAACTCATGACCACGCTAAGGTATATGGCAGATCAGATGCTAGCATCAACACCCAGGGCACCAACTCCCAATGAGGGATATGGGTCTGGTAAGACCTTTGAACGACTACGTCATATCAGAGCCATTGAATATGCTGGAACATATGATCCAGCAGATGCTGATCTCTGGCTCACTGAGTTAGAAAAAGCCTTTAAGATCCTTAGTATCCTAGAGGCTGACAAAGTTAAACATGCAGTGTACCTTTTGAAAGGTAGTGCTGGACACTGGTGGGCTATAGAAGAAATAAAAAGGAATGATGAAGAGGTTGGCTGGGAGGAATTCCGTTGAGTATTCGTCAATAAGTATTTTCCAAAGACTTATTTAGATGAAAAGATCTCACAGTTTGAGAAAATACGACAGGGAGCCATGTCAATAAGTGAATATGAGGTTAAGTTCATGGAACTTTTATGATTTTACCCCCAGATGGCTGCTACTCAGGAGGAAAAGATTTGACATTTTGAGAAATGATTGAATGTTGAGATGTCCATTCCAGAATCTGCCCTAGAAAGTAGGGAGAGGTTTGCCACATTTGTGGAGTCTATACAGAGGATAGAAAGATCTACGATAAAGAAACATGAGACAAACCTCAAAAGAAAGTCTACACAGTCATAGGGACTAATGAGTAGTGTCAGCACAACCAAAATCTTCACCATTCCAACCATAATATAGTGCACATATGCAGGGGTCATCAAGTTGGGGTCGAGCTTGTCATAAATGTGGACAACTAGGACATTTTAGACAACAATGTCCAAGGAGAAATAGTGAAATGACCTAGCAGTCAAGGTATAATCTGCAAAACCCACAAGGACCTCAGTCTAGTGGAGCATATGATAGAGGACAAAGACAGGTGTCACAATTTAGTCCATCTACTTCTGGTAGTAAAGGACAAAGGCAATAATAAATAACAACTATGTCCATGTTCTGGGTTAGATAAGATGCTAGTTATCTTATAAAAGGTAGACTTGTTAGGATAGAACTTTCTATTTTGAGTTACCTTCTGTTTCCTACTATAAGAAAAGTAGTTGTTGTTTAGTTCATCTGTATAATCCTTTAAGGATATGAGGAAGAGATAGTAGTATGAAATTTGTGTTCAGTTTAATATTCTTTTATTTGTTTTGAAGTTTCTCTTTCTCCATCAAGAAAGGGGAGAGATGAAAAGGAACTCAGAAGAAATATGAGATATTAAATATACTAAATCTAAAGAGATGAAAAACATAAAATAAAGTAAGTGCATACTACTTGATCTCAATATTTATATACCCTGGCCAGGTATACAACTATTGATGATAAAATGAGTATGGAGACTCTTAGATTGTTATCGTTTTGATTGCCCTGATCAAGCAGTCATTCTGATACAATCTAATGAGTATCATGAAATAAGAAGTATGGAATGAATAAATGTGTCCTATCCTAAGCATAAGAAAGAGAAATCTGAGATAACCTCAGATGAGCATGGTTATATGAGGAATTAAAAGTATACTCCTCATAAGATAAGAATGAAAATAAGGGAGATGAATCTTATCCAATAAAGTTGTAAGTATTATAAAGATCCCTTCCCTGATGTGGGAATGGAAAATGTGATGAGATCCTAAGTTGATCATAAACATGTTAGATAATAATAAAGAAAAGAATAATGTTATGTGATCATCCTTATAGATTCCTGAGCTTAGGGCAAGGAACTTAGGATGTGATGAAGAGTAAATGGTTCATGAATAGTTGGAAACACATGATTAAATACGAGGAATATGAATCCTTGTTTTCTTTCCTTTCAAGGACATGGAAATCAAGTGGGTCATAGGACACTTGACGTGCATAATACAAAGATGTTTATGTGATGGATACTTAGAAAGTTATCAGTTTATCTTAGGCTTTGTCTCTAAGATGAAGATATATGTAATAAGTAATGTTCCAAGATGAAAGGAAGATAAAGATGTCATGTGTCTTCAACACATGTGATAGGTACCAAGGTAAGAAATCCTGGCATCTAAAGATATATCAGATGATTCATGTTGACTAATTGGAATGGTCAACCATGACATCAAATTAAATATGTAAAATAATATGAACATCACATGTTAGGGGTTTATGTTTTTCATAAACATAACAATTGAAGATATCCTTGAGAAAAGTTCTTGGTTGATATGTAACCTCTTGTTATGGTAAGAAAATGCACAACTAATGAGATAGTTAGTGCATGTAATAAGGAAAGCTTGTGTTGTGTCATCAGGTAAGGTGACACAATTAAAGCATAAAAAGACTTATAGTCCCAAGTGAATGACATAATATAATGGTGAATCTTGTATGAGAAAGGTTGAATTAATTAAGGAACATGGGAGTATATGTTCCATGTGAATCATTCCATGATAAAATTGTATTTAATAACTTTGTATTGATCAAAACTCTATGGTGTCTCCATAATAATGAGGTGTTATGTGAGTACATGATGATATGATGCATGAATAATAAATGTTTTCCTTTATTTGGGATTTCAGGGACGAAATCCTTATGAGGGGTGGATAATTTGTAACATCCCTGACCTGGGTTATGCTTTAACCCTAGGCTTTTTAATAAAGAAAGATGATTATATGATTAATCTTATCTTGTGAAAAGTAATTAGGGCTCATGAGGATTTATGTTTCAATTTTGGTCTTGTTTGAACAATGTTGAAGCAATGTTTTCTTATTTTGGACTAAAGTGCAAATTACCCAAGTTAAGGGGCTAAATTACAAACGTTACATAATAATATGTTCCTATAATGTTGATACATCATAAGAATGAATATGATGTAGTGGTATGGTTTCCACAAGCCTGGACACCAAGATAGAGCTCGTTGGACAATGTTTGTGCATTAAAACCTAGTTTTGGTGTAAAGTGCAATTTACCCAAAACCTAAGGTTCAATATGCAAATTACCACTTCAATAAGGTCCCTAATGTTTCTTGACATCATTTAGAGAAAAGAAAATGAGAGGGGCGCCTCATTTGAATTAAGTTGGAGGAGAGAGAATCTTGATATTAAAATAATCAAGATTTAATCCTAATTGAAACCCTAATTCAATTTAATGCAAAAATAAATAAAATAATTAAAGGGGCATTCAACCAAAATTAAAATGGTTGGATTCAGATGTGTGTGGACGAGCTTAATCCTTGCAAAGGCACGAGCATATCCTAAGGAGGTGAAATTCCACTCACCATTATTATAAGAAAAAGAAATTCCACTCAAAATGGATATTAATATTATAAGGGTTAAGGTGCTTAATTTCATTTCCCTTTATTCTTGGATAATGAAGAGGTTTTGCAAGAACATGAATATGGCTTCGTGGCCAAGAAATGGAGGGGGATTTGGTGGAAATTATTTTGGGAATTAAAGGAAATAATCCCATTTTCTCTCTCCTTGGGATTTCCTTATACATATCCCTTTTTCCACTCACTTAAGGACTTCTTTTCAGATTTCCTTTCTTTCTTTGACTTGTATGACCCCAAGAAAAGCTCAGGAATAGGAGGAGGACCACCCCAACCTGTTGGTAAGGTTCTTGACCTCTTTTCCCCTTAATTCCATGGTGGAAATTGAAAGTCAATCATTGATTTCTTCTTAATTCGATCTCCTCTTCAACCCTAGCCATACTTTTCAACCAAAAGCTTGAGGACGAGCCTATGGGGAGTTGCAAGAGCTTCATACACCATTTTTTATGTGAGCTTGGAGCTTTGGAGCTCAATTGGAGGCGGGTTTTATAACTTGAACCCTTAATATTGTTATTTTAATTAATTCCTTATCATTTGGTAATCCTATTTACATTCCCCAAATTTGTTTTGGTGGATTGATGAAATCACCATGGAAACCACAGCAGATTTCGTGAGTTCAGAGCTTGAAGATGATAAGTATACACCTCTCCAAACTATCCAAGGCAAACGATTTGCTTGTGTTGCTCAAACGGTTTCCCAAACCGTTTGGGAGCAAATAGTTTTACCAAACCGCATGAGACCAAACGGTTTCAGACCGTTTGGTGGTGTTGATCAGGGTTGACTATTTGGAGATCTGTTGAAAATGATCTAGGTTAATGACCCATCAATTATGATTGATTAGTTCCAATTGTTTCATGAGTTGAAAGTCCATCAATCACCAAAACCCTAATCGGGTTAAGTGCTGATTTGTAATTTGATTAAGTTGGAAACTTGGGTTGATTGACCCAAACAATTTCAAAACCGTTTGGGGATCACCCAAACGGTCTCAAGACCGTTTGGGGGTCACCCAAGACCGTTTGGAGGTCTAGGGTTGAGTATGGTTAAGTGTTTGAAGATCCAAAGATATGGTATGAACCCTAATCGACTAAGTGCTGATTTTGCAAGTGATTGAGATGATGTTTTGGGTTGATTGACCCAAACGGTTTCAAAACCATTTGGGGATCACCCAAACGGTCTCAAGACCATTTGGTGATCACCCACGACCATTTGGAGGTCTAGGGTTAAGTATGGTTGAGCAATTGAAGGTCCAAAGATATTAAGTTGATGTACAATCAATTGCTGATTTGGTGACCAATCCTAGGATCCAAACCTTAATTGAATGACATGGTTAATGATGATGTGATGGGAAAACTGTCTCAGGACCGTTTGTAGGTCATCCAAACGATCCCAAGACCGTTTGGGGGTCACCCAAGACCGTTTGGAGGTCTAGGGTTGACTATGGTTAGGTGGTTGAAGATCTAAAGATACTAAGTTCAAGTGCAATCAATTGATGGTTTGGTGATCAATCCAATGATCCAAACCCTAATTGGATGGCTTGGATTTGAGTGATGAGATGGGAAAACGGTCTCAAGTCCGTTTGGAGGTCATCCAAAATACCTCAAGACCGTTTGGGGTCAGTTCATGTTCAATTTGGATAATGGTCCAATAGTTTTAAAGTAACTAGTAACACATTGATTAATGTTGAAGGATCATCGATTCCAAACCCTAATCCAATTGATTCAAACCCTAATTGATGACCAATTGAGGGTCAATTGAGAGTCAAATCAGTTGAAATATGACCTACTTAACTCAATCAAAGTATGGTGATAGGTCCAATTGATGATTAGTTACATGAATACAATGGTTGATGGAATCAACATTGAGAACCCTAAACTGATTGGAGTAGTTGAGACCATCTTTGGTCCATGCAGTTTTGAGGAGGTTTGGACCAAACGGTCTCAAGACCGTTTTAGTCCAAATGGTCTCAAGATCATTTGGGACCAAATGGTCTCAAGACCGTTTGGGACCAAACAATCCCAAACCGGTTGAGTTCATGCAGTTTCAAAAAGGTGCTTTAGCAAACGATCTTGAAGGTTACTTTTACCAAACGGCTTCAAACTGTTTGAACTTTGAAAGACCAAGACCGTTTAGGGCCCAAGTAATCAAAATTGTTTGAGGATCAATATGGTTAATCCTTTTGGATACCTAATGCAATTGAGGACACAATGGGTTAATCCACTTGGATACCTATTGTAATAGAAGATCCAATTGGTCAATTCAATTGCATACCTTATGTAATGGAAGTCCAATGTGATTGAATCTCTTGAGAATTAATATGATGAATGATACATTGATCCAATGATGATTTTTAAGGCTAGGTACAAAGGTTGAAACCCTAAAGTACCTAGATGATCAATACCTTTAGATTAATTAACCCTAAAAGGTTATGATAGTAATGTCTTAGTACACTATGTTAACCATAGTTGTATGTACTTGATTGAAGGGTTGATGTGACCTAATCAAGTTGGGAGGAAGATAGAGAGGAATTCATATATGAGTATTGATCATGTGATGATTAGGTTACGATCCTTAATAAATAGATCATGAAACCCTAATCCAGAAGGTTAATGAATCTTAACCCTAGTTCAGGGTAACATAATGTAAAACCCCAATTATGGGAATAAAGAGTGAAACCCTAATTGGGATGAGTATCCCCCATTGATAGGAAAGGAGAAATCCTAATTGAGGGTGATGTCATGAGAAACCCTAGTTGGGATGAATAGTAAGTGAAACCCCAAAGCCTAATAAAGGGTAAAGGTAGGTGAAATTCTAAATGGAGTTATAATATTTAAAGCCCTAACCTTGTGAAATATGATGACAAACCAGAACCCTGATAATAAAGTAGAGGGTGAAACCTTATAAAGGTGAAATACCTTAAAGGATTGAGTATAGGAAACCTTATTGTAGGCAATTCCTTAACCTAAAATGAGTCCATATCATTAAAGGTAGTTGGACCAATCTTGTGTGTTACCTATGCACTTCATGATGAGAGTGATAGATCAATGGATGAAAATATTAAGATGGGAAGTGCCTTAACACAAGATAAGATGATAACTCAAGGAAGATAGAGGTGATGAGGAAAGTGATATACCTTGATGCATTTTACATCCAATCTATTTGAGTAAGAAATACATGAAGTGTGTTATGTAAATTGTTACAATAGAATGTAATGAGTTTGATATACCTTGACAAGCATCGGCTAATATACCTTGAGAATAAGGGTAAGCCAAACTATTGAGTATGATGTAATCATACCATGATAAGGATGAGGAATGAATTCATACATTGTACTGAGAATCAATTAATGATAAATGTTAAGAGTAATGAACATGCCTGAATTCTAAAGATGTGTAATGGCCTTATGAGCCATATGGTTAGATGTTGCCTAGTGAGAGGTGACAAGGTGTTTTATGGGCCTTATTAGCTATGAGGATGGTTGTTGCCTAGTGAGAGGTAACAAAATGTTTTAAAGGTTACACAAAATTGACATAGTTCAATATCTAGAATAATATCACAGGATTGATTTAGTTCAATACATGAAATAGATGCACAGGATTGAGATAGTTCAATACCTGGAATGATAACACAGGATTGGTAATAACCCAATACCTAGAATAATAACACAGGATTAGTTAAATCCCAATACCTGGAATAATGTCACATGATTGACATAGTTCAATACCTGGAATAATAACACAGGATTGGTAATAACCCAATACCTGGAATAATAACACATGATTGGTTAAATCCCAATACATGGAATAATGTCATAGGATTGACATAGTTCAATACCTGGAATGATAACACATGATTGGTAATAACCCAATACCTGGAATAATAACACAGGATTGGTTAAATCCCAATACCTGGAATAATGTCACAGGATTGACATAGTTCAATACCTAGAATAATAACACATGATTGGTAATAACCCAATACGTGGAATAATAACACAGGATTGGTTAAATCCCAATACCTAGAATAATGTCACATGATTGACATAGTTAAATACCTGGAATGATAACATAGGATTGGTAATAACCCAATACCTGGAATAATAATACAGGATTGGTTAAATCCCAATACCTGGAATAATGTCACAGGATTGACATAGTTCAATACCTAGAATAATAACACATGATTGGTAATAACCCAATACCTGGAATAATAACACAGGATTGGTAATTACCCAATACCTGGAATAGTTGCACAAGATTGACATAGTTCAATACTTGGAATGGATACACAAGATTGACATAGTTCAATACTTGGAATGGTTACACAAGATTGACATAGTTCAATACTTGGAATGGATACATTGGAATAATATAAGTCGAATGCTTGTACTAGTTGCACAGGATTGGTGTAACCCAATACCTGTAATATTTATATAGGATTGGTATAGACCAATGCTTGAATAAGACATGATGATGTACACTCTCATGTCCAATATAACCAAAAATCTGTTTAGTAGATTGGCCAAGGCCAATAAGTTGAATTAAGAATGTATCATGGGTGACATATCAAGATAATGAGTGTCACAAGAGAAGTTTGACATGATGGTATGATACGAAGGATAAATGATATACATGTTCTTCCTATTCCTTATTAAGTGAATAGTTGATCTATTGTTCTATCATAAATAGTTACAATGCTCTAAGATGAGAATGCTTTAAAGTACATATCCTCTGTCCAGTTTTATATATTTAATTGCAATAATAATGTTTTGGCGGAGAGTTATATCTCCCGCTAGGACAATTTAAAATTGTCTCACCCCCGTGGGATCCAATGGTTTTAGGTGGACGCGGATAAGGAGGCAAGAAAAGTGTAGCTGAAAAAGAATAGCAGCAGCATCAAGGACAGCAGTAATATCTCAGGTGGAGATACTGCCTGTCTAGTCTTATAGTTAGAAATTCCTATGTGTCTCTCTGTACTCTCAGGTCCTCGGAGTCAGTAGTCAGTGTTTTTATTTAATCGATCTGAGATTTTGGCTTGATGCCTCGAGGTTTTTATGATGTCTGTATATAATGTTGAATATGATAGTTTATGTTTTAACCCTCGATAAGAGATAGTACAGGTTGTGTACTTATGGAACAGAATGTAAATATTATACTTTGGATCTTGATGAAAATGATTTCCTATGTGTGGATCTCTTTGCAAAAAGTTTTAATTTTTAGTGATTTTTAGCAATCCACTTCAAATGATTCACTTCCTCTTAGTTAATCTCATGTTTTATAAGTTGGATGCCACAATTAGATATATGGCTACAGTAGACATGTATATAACATGGGTTAAGCCAAATGTAGTGCAGCTAGTACATGTGAGAAAAGTAGTTTTTCTCTAGTGTAAATGGAAAATAAGTTTCATCCCGTATTTCTCACTCCTATAACTTTTGTGGTCCTTATATGTAGGATCACATGGGGCACTGGTGTCCAAGGGGTCCTAGGAGGAGGGTATTCTCATCTCCTTAGTGGGTGGGGTGACTACAACACACACACACACACACGCACACCACACCACACCTGGCCTGGCCGGGCACGAGCTTGGGCTTGTGGCTGGTGGCTTGTGGATTGTGGATAATGTCTTCCATCTTCCATCTTCTTTTTGTACTAGGATACAACTACGTAATTAATTACTCATTTAATTAATTATGTCTTTCCTATTCAGATTTATTAATCCAAACTGGAAAGTGTCTCTTTTGCATAATTTTCCGCAATATGTACAAGAGAAACTGATTGCTCGCTTCTTAACAGGAATAGGATTAGTGGGACGTGTAAGGATATAAATAGGCCTCCAATCATTAGGGTTAAACACATCTTTTTGAACATATTTGTCAACCATTCGTTTGAGTGTTTTTCTAGCCCTAATCCCAGATTCTATCGTTGTTGCTTCTACTTGTCTCTTGAAGATCTCTCTCCTAGAAGCGACAAAGTCATTCACCTTCTTCCTTCAAGACGTAACCTGCCAGGAGGCTGTTACGACCCCGCCTCCTGGTAACCCCCAATTAAAGGAGACCGAAAGGTCAGAGTCATTATCCAATAACCCGGATCAAAGGTTCGACAAATAACCAATAACAATTATTAAATTCTACCAACTATACTGAAATTTAGAGTAAAATAAAAACTTTTGCATACCTCTTAAAATTGGGATTTCAAAACTTCTATCCATACAAATACTAATCTATCTAATCCTCCTTTGCACTTTAATTCTCGTTTAGTACCACATATGCTACTTTACTGTTTGTTCTTTTCATTGTACCTAAAACGCCGACAAACAAAACGTCGGTCAGCAAGAAGCTGGTATGAGGGGGGGAACAATAATCATGCATATATGTTAACAACATAATCATTCAATTAATCATTTATCAACCAAGATATGTTTTAAGCCAAACTACTCAATCCATACCTATCCACAACTCTGTGTTGTCCCTGTAAGGACTTATATGGTACCTCTTTAAAGGTAGAGTCGCATGGCACCACCCAAAAGTAGCCCAATATCTAACTCACCGTGACTTGATGGACCTACCCTCTAGGTAGCCATATACTAAGTCATTCATGACCTAATGGACCTACCCTCTAGGTAGACATATACTAGGTCAGCCATTACAACACAGAGGGGACCAGGA
Organism: Alisma plantago-aquatica; assembly: GCA_963693085.1. NCBI lineage: Eukaryota > Viridiplantae > Streptophyta > Magnoliopsida > Alismatales > Alismataceae > Alisma > Alisma plantago-aquatica. The sequence goes on along the minus strand of OY856413.1, from coordinate 522,375,470 downwards.
TCTGAGTTAGAAGGCATATACATTGTGTGATAGTGATAGTCACTTTATAATTGCAATATGAACATCCAAACAGTTTAGTTGCATTCAATGCGATTAAACATCCGGGAATCCATCGGAAAACCTAAGCGGTTATTCATAATTAACCACATACCTTTGGTTGCAGATTTCAAGATAGAATCAAATATGCAGAGAAACCCAATCAACAAGCAATGAGGAAGGGAAATCCTGAAATAAAAGTACAATTTTCCTTTTATTAATATTTATCCAATTTTCATCACATTACTTAGGATTTCAATTCCTATTTTAGGGTTCCCTTGGAAATTAGGGTTTTTACTTCTTCTTTCCTTATTATCCTCCTTAATTATCAAAACTACATAACACCCCTAATTTCTCATTGAAACTCCTTTATTAAGCATCTGATTATCTTATTCCACAAAAATATGATTTTTATCTCCCTTTATCCCAAATGAGGGTTTCCGTGTAAATTATCCTTCTTTTAGATATTACAACTCTAAATTAAGCTCTTTTCCATTCAAATAGATAGTCAACCTACTTTTATCATTAACAGGGTTAAACTTATCAATTTGACCTATTAATTTACCAAAATACACTCTTAACATTCAATTAGGGTTTCTCATCAATTTTTAATACACTTTATTAGAAAATTAGGGTACTTTTGCAAAACAGAGAAGAACTAGGTTCTCAAATCATTTTAATCATATTCCTTGTATTTTTCTACACAACTTTCATGTATAAAGTTTTGTCATTAAAGCTTCCTATCATTTTCTATGAATTTTTCAAGAAAACTTATTTTCTAGAATTTTGGGCAAAGAGGCAACTTACTTTTCATTTTCTTTTCTTTTTGGAAAAACGAGGGTCGTCGGATCAGTATCGCGGTCAACAGTTGACCTGATCTCATGGCTGAGGCCGATCGCCTCCACTTTCTCTTCTTTGAAGGAACATTTGATCCTGGGCCGTGGATGTTCTTCGCAAGCCCACCATGGTTCCCCATCGGACGAGTATTGTTGTTCCCTTCCTTCTTCCCCAACTGCTTGACCCGTGGCGGCATCGTTGTCGGGAGCTCACTGGAGCAGGCTTGATTCATGAAGCCAGGGCACGAGAGAACCAAATAAGCAGCCGGTCGTGTCCTTCAGGGCATAGGGGATCTAGGGGAATACTATTTATAGGTTCTGAGGGGGCTCATCTAGTTTTCCCCCACCTTGCCGCCATACTCGTTCCCTACTTAATTGGGAGCTTTTTATAGAACGCATGAAACCACACCAACCCTAGGTTGGTTGGGTGCACAACAATCTCCAGATCAAGCAACCTCTTTCCTTGCTCGCACATTGATTAAATCGAGAGAAAAAAATCCAAGGATAGATCCATTTACTTGGCAGCTTGTTCCTGGTTCGGCTGTGACTAGGAGATGTGCGGCCCACATTGGATCAGGATCCAACGATCCACACTGCTCGCGCCAGAAAGGAAGAAAACCATATTTCTATTTTAAAGAAAACCCTTTGATTTTAGGACAATTTGTAAAAATCGTAACTCTTAATATATGGCCCCATTTTAACCCAAATTTTGAGGGATACTTTTTAATAACTTTATCTACCTCTTTCCCAAAATTGGGCTCATTATCTAAAAGCAAACTTGCCTTTTCTTTAGGTGCAAGATATCACTTATTTATAAATATATCTCACCCAATTTCTCTTTCTCTTGCTATTAAATTGTTATTATGAGTTCCTTGAACCTCAAGGAACCTTATTGTCTCGAAATCCCATCTTGGGGATATACCTTAGCCTTTTACTTATCTTTTATCTATTATTTCCCATTATCTTATTTATTTTTTATCAACATATCTTTTTTTTGAGGATTTCTCTGTTATTTTCCTTCTAATTGTAGAAACCCTTTGGATATGAAAATCCACCAAGGATAACTCCATTGTACCTCTTTTCACCTATTTTCCACATTTTATCATTGTTTTCAATTTCTTTCTTAATATAGAAATATCTAATTGATCTTTTCTTTTCTTATTGCTTTATTTTTGCAATTTTGGACTCCTTGAGACCCAAGGCACCCAAGAGGCACAAAATCCCTCTTTGGATTTGCCTTCTAGAAGTTTCCACATTTTTCTTTTCTTAAATATTCAATTATTCATTCACTAATTGAATTTTCTTATTATTTGGGCCCAATAGCCAATAAAGCCCACAACACAACCATCAAGGCTATTGTAAACAAAATCCATTTATTTGAACTAATTTATATCATTATTTGTTCAATTATCTTTAACTTGAGAAATTACATTTCTCACCAATTGAACCCAAAAATTGGGGTTGTAACATCCTTCCCCTCTTATAGGAATTTTGCCCTCAAAATTCTACAATCAAACAAACAATCAAATTAGGATAAGACTTCCCATGTCCATCATTGGCCCCTATGTGGCTTTACCGTACTCATGGTGATTCCACATAACCTTTATCATCACATATTCTTTTCTCTGAGTTCTTTCATCTCGGCGTCTATAAATTGCACAGGTGACTCAGACCATTTCAGCCTCCCTTGGGGCTTACTAGGTTCTTTTCTAGGCACATGGTCGGGGTACCTCACATAGTACTCTAAATTGGACACATGGAACTCATCACATTACTTTATCATGAGGGGTAAGGTCAAACTTAACCTCCTCTACCAAACCATGTCAAAACAACCCATGCATCGGGGACTCATCTCTCTTAGCTATAACTTAGAGGGGTTGGATTTTTATGTCACATATTCTCCCATAGCGAACTGCATGTCAGTCTTCTCATTGCATGATCAAAGCAACTTCATTTACACACACTGTGGTCTTCTTCTAACCATCACGTGGTCCTTTAACCATCATCACCTTACTGAAGTGGTGACCGACACAACCTCCCTTACAGAGCTTCTTTAAATCTCGATACTGGCTATGGTGGTTATCTTCACATCTTTCATAGGATAAGAACTGTCTCTAGTTGTCACCCTGAACGAGCACACATGCTCTCATCAGACCCTTTAGTTTGGATCATACTAACCATTAGTTAGGGGTGATAAACTGTACTAACATCGAGTTCTTCATGTACCTACTTCCACCTTTTGGAAGGGAACACTTAGGTCAAACTCAAGAACTTGTATACTCAACCTCATGGTGTAGTTGAACCATCTCTCTCAAATGTAGTTCAACCCGATCTGTCCCTTGACAAAACTCTTTCTTTCTCATGTCATCTAGGTAAGGCGATCTACCATAACCCATATTGCATCTCGACCTTCCTCAATCCAGGGGAGACTTACAACATTCGTAGTGATGTACTCCCTTTATCTTTCAAGGACTCTTTATCCTTTATATCAATGCATTGGGTTACTGGTGTTCGTCCTTCACCTCCGGCTTGCATGGCCATATACCACATGCAACTTTATCTTAGGTATCTACAGTACCACTGTCACTCATTATCTTCGTAGTACGGTGTATGGTGATCTTAAAATCATGACCTCCTGTATGTCATTATTCTTCAATACCTTAAAAACCCTAAACCATTCTATCGAGGTTTCATCATCTTCCTTTCCAAAGAAGTGCATCTGAGGTTCTACCACCATACTTTCATTATATCAAGGACTAGACTGGCTAACCAAACAAACATTAACATATCTTCTTTTCCAAACTTAGGGTTAGTCTAACAACTTCTTCTAGCCCAACTAGGCAGATATATCTCAACTAGAGTATCCATTACCTCTTCACTTTCTTATGTATTAGGTAATGTTGATGACATACACCTTCATGTATGCCACTTATTATCTCATCTTATCCCTAAGTCCATCCTCATCAAGAACATTCTGAGGTTATTCCTTTGGTTTTCGAACTCAACCTCGTTTAACTCATAGCTCATTCTAAAAAATCCTTATAAGATAACTACCTTATTTCTCTTTAGCGTTTGAAACCATCCATGTATCATTCACTTTACCCGTGTACGTTATCACTTCTATCCTCATACCTCGTAGCATCGTTCCAAATCACATCATCTTTTATCCTTGGTGTATGGCATGCGTACTGTCCTATCTCTCACTCCCATAACAAGAGGAAATAAGCATTTGGCTCCAGTCCAAATATAGAGTTCTCCCTGTTCCAAAAGTAGAGATGGTACATCCCACCTTTCCAGTACACCTTTTAAATCTAAGTTGGAATGTGCCACATATGTCTGTACATCACAACCATCATGATATCAAAATTACTTCCATGGAAAACTGGTCTCGAACCTATTTGGTCCAAACACAATTCTTAGTCATCACCTCTAGGTCTATAGGGTGCCGATACTTTCAGGGTCATCCCTCTTCCCTCATGCATCAGAGAGTGCCCTACTCATCTGCCCTTTGGGTCCTATGAGTTCATGAAGGTGATCAATCTCCTAACCCATGGCCCTCAGATAATGATAGTTGTTACCTCCCGACCCTATGGTCATATGCAACTAGGGAATTAGGCGACTCCTACTTCCATCGGTCTTACCCCTACTTGACCCTAGGATAGACTTAGGATTATATCATAGTACATGTCCAACTTAGAACCTTACCTAAGCATTCATCATCTCTCTTCCTGCATTCATGGGATGACTTTCATCCTTTCATAGGGATCATGGCAACCTGCCTACCTTGGTCAAGCCCCATATCGGTTACCTCCGTGGTAACACATCCACATGCACATAGAGATGGTTATCTATGGGTCTATAGGTTCATTCTCATGCCATGTACTCTTCACTTAGCTTCTCAAGATCCTATGAAACCTCCTCAGGTTACCTCAAAACAAACCAAACTGGTAAACGCCCTACCAAAGGGTCCCTCTCCCAGGATGGGAGGAAACTACACTTTGATAACAAAGGTCACAAGCGTCCTTAGGGTTTACATTCACATGAGCATGCTTAATCCAACACTACTAAAGCACAAGCATACCTACTAAACCATGCTAGGTCACACTTGTTCTCATCCTCAATATTAGACCAACTTAGTTGAGAGGGGTTCATCACACATACCTTTAACTTAAGGGGTTTCCTTTACATGAGGAGTGCCATGCTCAGAACTATAGAGACTCAAATCTCATCCTGAGCATTGGGTACACCGCTTCCCCTCTTAGGCCTAGGAACCCTAGGTTCATCTTTGGGTATTCAACTGCATTCTCAACCAAGAATCAAGCATATCCAAGGTATGTCATGCACTTCCATGATCCTTTTATATAAACAGCCCCTCAGAGTTGAGTCCTCTTCCAGGACAACCAACTAGGTATAAGGCCTCACAACATGGTTACCTAAACCTCTCCGGGTCTACGATACTCTTTGTCTCATCTCAGTAGGTAACCACTGATACCATAGGCACATAGGTACCAGAAGCATTGTTCTCTCTCTAGGGTTTGGTTCCTCTAAAGGCAACCAAGATATCATCAGCTTCCAGGGGTCAAGAATAAGGAAACCACTTAGGTCGCATCATCCTCAACTCCCCACTATTCCTCAAAACTCGGGGTTTTTAGGCTTCCAACCTCCTTACTGGGGTCCTGCTTTCTATCTCCAGAGTTAACTCCACATCCAACCTTCCTATAGAGGTCCTTTCTCCATGAAGGCTCAAGCTCACAAGCATATCCCTATATGGCTGAAGCCTCTGCTCAACTCATGTTTGGCTCAAGATTATCCCTAGCCCTTTATGCTCATCGCATAAGCCATCCATCATGCATACTGGCTAGGGTTTCAACCTACTGCCATCCAATGACGTATTCTGGGTGACTACTATGCCATGCACATGGGGTTTCCATAGGTTCTTCAATAACCTCCTCATTGAAGGAGATATCTGTCACTCCAACATGCTCAACCCTATTCCAGGTTTGGGTTGCCAAAGGTACTCGATCAACAACTTCTCATGGCTCATATGGCATCCAAGGCATGTCTATTCAACCACCTAGTCTACCATGACATCTAATTCATCATGTCACCTCTCTCTCTCTCTAACCTTCACTTAGGGTTAGGGTTGACATCATCCTCAAAGGATGTGATAGGTCTCTACCTATAATGGAGATCTCTACCTCCAAGACTAACTATCTCAACTCATCCTCCTACCAAGGAGGTCTATCCTCGGGTCTCTCCTGAGGGTAATGACAACTCGTGTCATACGACATAAGCATGTATCTATTCTTTAATTTGCGCTTAATCTATTTAGCTTATGTCCATGACATCTTATTTACATGCTTTTTATTAATTTGGTGGATGATTCCTTAATCCTTATCAACTTTACCCATACCTCAAGAGGGTGAGGAGAAGAGAGGAAACCCTAATCCTTAAGGTCCTTAACAGAATTTGAGTTGAGAAGGGATGAACAAGATGAGAGAGTCCTAAAGGTATCTTATTTCGAATCATACCCTAAGACTTTGGCAAGGCAGTCACACAGATTCGGGAGTCATCGTATTCCGACTAGCGGTGCGGAGGAAAATATTGCCAGCCCCCGATCGTGATCCTTTTCTAGACACCTCCATCTTTCAGATAATCCTCTAATAACTCCCTTGGGTTCTACAGAATTTGTAAAATTTAATAATTATTAAAGATTAAATGAGGAACCTATGCTCTGATACCAAATGTTACGACCCCGCCTCCCGGTAACCCCCAATTAAGGGAGACTAAAAGGTCAGAGCCGTTATCCAATAACCCGAATCAAAGGTTGGACAAATTACCAATAACAATTATTAAATTCTACCAACTATACTGAAATTTGGAGTAAAATAAAAACTTTTGCATACCTCTTAAAACTGGGATTTCAAAACTTCTATCCACACAAATACTAATCTATCTAATCCTCCTTTGCACTTTAATTCTCGTTTAGTACCACATATGCCACTTTACTGTTTGTTCTTTTCATTGTACCTAAAACGCTGACAAACAAAACGTCGGTCAGTAAGAAGCTCGTATGAGGGGGGGAACAATAATCATGCATATATGTTAACAACATAATCATTCAATTAATCATTTATCAACCAAGATTACGTTTTAAGCCAAACTACTCAATTCATACCTATCCACAACTTTGTGTTGTCCCTGTAAGGACTTATATGGTACCTCTGTAAAGGTAGAGTCACATGGCACCACCCAAAGGTAGCCCAATATCTAACTCACTGTGACTTGATGGACCTACCCTCTAGGTAGCCATATACTAAGTCATTCATGACCTAATGGACCTACCCTCTAGGTATCCATATACTAGGTCATCCATTACGACACAGAGGGGACCATGATCTAAGTTAGAAGGCATATACATTATGTGATAGTCATAGTCACTTTATAATTGCAATATGAACATCCAAACAGTTTAGTTGCATTCAATGCGATTAAACATCCGGGAATCCATTGGAAAACCTAAGAGGTTATTCATAATTAACCACATACCTTTGGTTGCAGCTTTCAAGATAGAATCAAATATGCAGAGAAACCCAATCAACAAGCAATGAGGAAGGGAAATCCTGAAATAAAAGTACAATTTTCCTTTTACTAATATTTATCCAATTTTCATCACATTACTTAGGATTTCAATTCCTATTTTAGGGTTCCCTTGGAAATTAGGGTTTTTACTTCTTCTTTCCTTATTATCCTCCTTAATAATCAAAACTACATAAAACCCCTAATTTTTCATTGAAACTCCTTTATTAAGCATCTGATTATCTTATTCCACAAAAATATGATTTTTATCTCCCTTTATCCCAAATTAGGGTTTCCGTGTAAATTATCCTTCTTTTAGATATTACAACTCTAAATTAAGCTCTTTTGCATTCAAACAGATAGTCAATCCACTTTTATCATTAACAGGGTTAAACTTATCAATTTGACCTATTGATTTACCAAAATACACTCTTAACATTCAATTAGGGTTTCTCATCAATTTTTAATACACTTTATTAGCAAATTAGGGTACTTTTGCTAAACAGAGCAGAACTAGGTTCTCAAATCATTTTTATCATATTCCTTGTATTTTTCTACACAACTTTCATGTATAAAGTTTTGTCATTAAAGCTTCCTATCATTTTCTATGAATTTTGCAAGAAAACTTATTTTCTAGAATTTCGGGCAGAGAGGCAACTTACTTTTCATTTTCTTTTCTTTTTGGAAAAACGAGGGTCGTCGGATCAGTATCGTGGTCAACAGTTGACCTGATCTCGCGGCTGAGGCCGATCACCTCCACTTTCTCTTCTTTGAAGGCGCGTTTGATCCTGGGTCGTGGATGTTCTTCGCGAGCCCACCATGGTTCCCCATCGGATGAGTATTGTTGTTCCCTTCCTTCTTCCCCAACTGCTTGACCCGCGGCAGCGTCGTTGTCTGGAGCTCACTGGAGCAGGCTTGCTTCATGAAGCCAGGGCACGAGAGAACTAAATAATCATCCGGTCATGTCCTTCAAGGCATAGGGGATCTAGGGGAATACTATTTATAGGTTCGAGGGGGCTCATCTAGATTTCCCCCACCTTGCCGCCATACCAGTTCCCTGCTTAATTGGGAACTTTTTATAGAACGCACAAAACCACACCAACCCTAGGTTGGTTGGGTATGCAACAATCTCCAGATCAAGCCACCTCTTTCCTTGCTCGCACATTGATTAAATCGTGAGAAAAAAAATCCAAGGATAGATCCATTGACTTCGCAGCCTATTCCTGGTTCGGCTGTGACTAAGAGTTGTGCGGCCCACATTGGATCCGGATCCAACGATCCACACTGCTCACGCCAGAAAGGAAGAAAGCCATATTTCTATTTTAAAGAAAACCCTTTGATTTTAGGACAATTTGTAAAAATCGTAACTCTTAATTCATGGCCCCATTTTAACCCAAATTTGGAGGGATACTTTTTAATAACTTTATCTACCTCTTTCCCAAAATTGCGCTCATTATCTAAAAGAAAACTTGCCTTTTGTTTAGGTGCAAGATATCACTTATTTATAAATATATCTCACCCAATTTCTCTTTCTCTTGCTATTAAATTGTTATTATGAGTTCCTTGAACCTCAAGGAACCTTATTGTCTCGAAATCCCATCTTGGGAATATACCTTAGCCTTTTACTTATCTTTTATCTATTATTTCCCATTATCTAATTTATTTCTTATCAACATATCTCTTTTTTTTTAGGATTTCTCTTTTTATTTTCCTTCTAATTGTAGAAACCCTTTGTATATGAAAATCCACCAAGGATAACTCCATTGTACCTCTTTTCACCTATTTTCCACATTTTGTCATTGTTTTTAATTTCTTTCTTAATATAGAAATATCTAATTGATCTTTTCTTTTCTTATTGCTTTATTTTTGCAATTTTGGACTCCTTGAGACCCAAGGAACCCAAGAGGCACAAAATCCCACTTTGGATTTGCATTCTAGAAGTTTCCACATTTTTCTTTTCTTAAATATTCAATTATTCATTCACTAATTGAATTTTCTTATTATTTGGGCCCAATAGCCAATAAAGCCCACAACACAACCATCAAGGCTATTGTAAAGAAAATTCATTTATTTGAACTAATTTATATCATTATTTGTTCAATTATCTTTAACTTGAGAAATTACATTTCTCACCAATTGAACCCAAAAATTGGGGTCGTAACAGAGGCGGTTCATGCGGTTGCTGGGTTGCACTGGTGGTGGTGCATCTGTTCGTCTGCAATGTTTGTCGTCTACGCAAATGTGACACTTCGCCTCAGGTTCGTGAATGGGTTGACTGGGAGAACGACGCCTATCCGGGAGGACTGACCGAAACTGATTTCTTTAAGTAAAATGTGTTTGTTTTTCAACGAACGATCTGGTCATGTTCCTAACTCTATTTACTTTCTCCGGCATTTTTTATTCTTCTTCTTCTTATCTGGATCTGGCTTGTAATTATTAATTTAATGCATCTTTCATTATTGCATGTAACGACGTAAAAACATAAATTTATTCAACACTAAGATGATATGAATCTTATTTCAATGGTAGAGAGGATCCTATCTCAACAAGTGGGACCATTTCTTTTGAAGGAAAGCCTCTTGTTGGCCCACAAGACATATTCATTATGAAGATCTCCTTTCATCCTCATCCCTCGAGACCCCTAGACTAAGGCATAGGAAAAATATGCCATCATCACTTACTTGGTTCCCTAGTCTCTTTCAAAATGATATTTTGTATAGAAAATGGAAGAAATAGGACGTAGATGAATCTTAGGACTATATAACTTGGAATTTCACCTCTCAAGTTCCCCCATCGGTCATTATAGAATACACATTTTTCTCATAATTGGTTTGAACACTAGTACAAAAATAATATATAATGTCACATTTGATGGCGTCAGTTACACATAAAAAATCGACCCATAAACCAATGACGTCAGCTAAATACTACAACCATCACCAATATGTGAAGTTCGGTCAATTTACAAAAGACACGGGTACCTCTTTTATTGTAATGTCAGTTTATTTGCCAAAAAAACTGACGTCTAAAAATACCCATGAAATACAATTTTCATGGGAAAATTTTTGCCGCCAAAATATTCAATATGACGTCGATTGTATAGAAACCGAGCACAAAAGTTTCACGCCATGGTCCTATAAATTTCTTAATCCCTTATTAGTCATCGGATCTTTGATACAATTGATGACTAATCACCCTTTGTGAAACAAAATTATTCCCTCATAGTCGTTAGTTTTTCACAAAGAACCAACGACTAGGTATTTTCGCGTGTAGTCCCCGTGAAAATATTTTCCCCGCAATATGCTTCTTTGACGTCAATTTTTGTTTGGTAACTACCAACTATGGCAACAAAATTTTTTGTTACGATTTGTTAATAGACGTCGGTTGTATACCTAGAAACCAATGAAAAACCCTAACTGGGTGCAAATGTTTTGTTTAAAATTTCACCTAGTTGTCGGATTTTCATGTGTGACCGACGCCAATTGGTATTAGGCATCGGTTTTGGCATGCCCTAATAGTTGCCTAAAGGCAAGCCTAAACAAAATCAAGTTATGGATATTTTATTTATGAGCATATTAGTGTTTTATTCATCAAGACTCTAAGGTGAAACTATAGGGTCCTAAATCAACCTATCATCAGCATAGATCAAATCTAGGGCAAACATGTAACTTAAGGGAAAGTATACAAACCTAGGGTTCTAACTAGGGATACAAAATTGAAATAGCCAGATTCTGACTACCATGGGCTCTGATATGATGTTGTAAAGAGGCGAGATCACCTATTTACTAAAATATGGTAAACATAACACCATTGGAAAGTAGTGGAATAAATTTTTTTCTGACTATATTCAATTTCATAAAAGATTGTACAAAATACATCAAAATCTCCCTTTTAGGGTACATCATACACAACTAGGATCTATATAGAGGGAAGTCTAGACTACTCCACTTTTGTCTCCAAGTAACATATCCATCAGCTATGTCCATGCCAAAGCTAAGATCTTCATGCCTTATCCATCACCTTGCTCCACATATGGGTGGTTGGGAAAGCACCTAGCAAGAGGAAAAGGAAGAAAATGTATGTGTTACAAAACTATTCTAAAGGTGACAAGATAAATTTAATAAGTAAAATAGGATAGGGAATCATCAAAAGATGAGACATCAATAGTATGAGGCTTTAAACAAAGAAACTTGCCAATAACAACTATAAATAAAGTATTTGCTTGTAAATTAATATGTCTACCTAACTAAGTAGGGTTGAGGCACCTACCGGACCTCTAACCTTAGGTGAGGGGAGAATAAGACATTCCCAGTCACCTATAATATTATGGGGAGAAATAAAAATATTCCCCTAGTGTGATTATATACATGCCCTATGTGGGTGGATGTATATAAGTACCTCTACTTTACAATTAAATAGAACATATAACTACATGCTCGCAAAAGAATTTATGGAAAGATTAATCAAAGGATTCATATAAAATGGAAGTGGGGTATAAACCCCAAATAAGATAATACTACAACTTATTTTGAGGCATAAACAAATTAAGTTTCAAGAATAATGGATTAGGTCAAATTAAGCCTCATTAAGGAACATAAGTAAAGGTATAATAAAATTTCCCAACTGAAGGTGTAGATGAACATACCTCTTTTCACACATAAAGGTTAAATTGAATAGTATACTTTGGTCCACAAAGTCAACTTTTCATCCTAGAAACACATTATGTATATTAGTCATGTCAAAGTGAACATATTTGTTCCTATTATATTTTTATATTATTACTACGCAATTCCCGACCATGTAATGTCATGTTAGGGTTTATGATTTTAATCTTTGTTGAGATAATATGTGATGCTTTACATATCTATTTTAGTTCTAGTTACGAATATTTAGTCACATAAGTTTATGTAACTCATATATATGTGGATAATAATATATATGCTTCCAATATAGGTTTAATGATGTGAGTCCATATTATTCCTAACATCATGCTTACCATGTTTATTGGTGTAAGTATATTCCATATGAATATTTATTAGGTTCACTAATATACACATGCTTTGATCCAGCTAACATGTCATCTAGATAAATGTTTATAAAAATATATTCCTTTACACATTATTATCTTTTTTTTACTATTTAATTCCTAAGAAGACAATAGTGTTAGATGAATTATTATACAGATTTCAAGTTCCCTTGGATTAATTTAGATGAGAGTGTTCCCTAGATCCATATGTATTTCTAATTATCGTGTAATACACCTATATATATGATTTCTAATGTAAAGGATACATAAAAACAAGTATACACCCACTAAAGATTCTTAGGGTTTGATAAGTATACAATAAGCAATTAGGGTGATTCATTAATCATTTTGGATATCAATCTACCAGAGTCTTATACAATATCTTCTATTTAATATCAAGTCTCCACTTTGACGTATCATTATAGGTTTGATTTCATGCAATCTAATATTTACATTTGTATACAACAAAGTTGATAGGTAATTTAATTGACTAGTTCATGTTATGGTTTTAAATAACTAGATTATCCTTACTCCATACTTATCTCATCTTTATAATCTATTTTCTAAAACAAAACTATTGAAAGTGAAATGAAGACTTACATGTCTAGGGTTACCATGGGGGTTGCATGTCGGTTGATTCACAGCAAGATGGGGACCAAAACACATCATCACATTCTCTATGATCATGTGACCCAGGAAGAAGTAACAAGTAATGAGTCACCATCGTCAGGTTGAATGGAGGTGTTTGCAAATGTCATGGTGTTGTACATCTAGTGGTTGCGAATGATGACGTCATTGTCAAGGTCGACGGCATCGTTGTCAAGGTCGACAGTGTTGTACTTGGTGGCTACGATGCCCTTCTGTCAGTGTGTGATGGTGTCAGGGTTGCTCTGGAAGTGGTGTTGTGGGCGTCGGGGCATTATAGCATTGGGGTCTCGCAGCGTCAGGGCGTCGGGGTGTCGCAGCATCAGGGCGTCAGAAAGGCAAGTGGTAGTGACGCTAACGTAGCTTCGAGGCATCAGTTGGGTAGGTGTTAGTGATGCCGACACAGCGTCGGGAACTGTTGGGCATCGAGGGTCAGATGGGAAGGTGTTAACGATGTCGACGCATCGTCGGGGGTTGTTGGGCATTGAGTTTCAGGCGTCATTCAGGGAGAGGAAGAAGAGGAGGAGGAGGTGACGCTGCCCAACGATCCTCAACTCTGTCTGGCATTGCTCGCCATGGTTGGACACAAGGTGAGGGTAGGTTGCGTGGCTAGGGCTTCGTGTGTTTGAGGAGAAAAGGAAGGAAGGGGGGAAGATAAATAGGATAGGGAGATGAAGGGGGGTGACGATTGTTGTGTTGGGCGTTGCCCATTTTGGAAGGGGGGAACGTGAGGTCGCATTGGAGGCACTACTACAGAAATGGCTTATAACGTCACTTTTACAGGCGTTGGTTGTATAAATACACCGACACCTAAACTATACAGCGTCAGTTGATAACATAAACCGACATCCAATCTATGAAGGGTGACCAGACATGGGTACCGCTTTTATTCAGTGTCAGTTACTTATTAAAAAAACCGACACCTAAAGTTAACCGCCAAATCAAAAATTTCCAGCGAAAAAAGTTTCCTCCAAAATTTAACATATGGCGTCAGTTGATAAATAATAAACCGATGACTAAAGGTTATTCGTGAGACAAAAATTGGGCACATTTTGGTCATCGGTTTTACTACAATGACCGACACTTATGAGTTTTCCCACGCTGTCCGCGGGGAATTTTTCACACCCTTTAAGCGTCGGTTTTCGGAAGACACCAACGACTATGGTCATTAATCGAGAACAATTTTTTTAATCGGCATATGTATATAGACGTCGGTTGATTTGTAGTTAAAACCGATGACTATAATTGAGAATAGGTGTCAGTTTTTGTGGAGAACCGACACCTTTAATTTTATGTGTCGGTTTGTATGAATAACTGACGCCTATGGTAGAGTTAATAGCCCCGCGAAACAGAGAACTTTTCCCCATTGTCTCTGTTTCATTGCGAACCTCTGCTAGGTCTGGCGATTGTTGTCGCCGGTGCTCCCTGTCGTCGTTGCCCCCGCCGTCGTTGCTCCCCATGTCGCCACCACTCCTGGTCGACGCTCCTACTGCTCTCCTCTCCTCACCGCCACTCCTCTCCTCGCCGCTGCCCCCGCCGGTGGCTTCTCTCCTCTCCTCACCGCCCTCGCCGCCGCTCCTCTCCTCTCCTCACCGCCGGCGCCGGCTGCCAGCTACTGCTAGGTCTCTGCTCCGGCCACTGCTCTCCAAGTCGGGCCTTCTTCCTCTGCCCTCAAGGTATACCCTACCTTCTTCCTCCTTCCTTCCTCCGCCTAGGTGGTGCCTAGGCGCCCAGGCTCTGGGAAGATTCTTGGGCGGTGCCAAGGCACGCCTAGGCTGCTAGCTGCTGGGCATTTTTTTATTTTTTTATTAAGTTATTTACTTAAATATGTTTATTTATATACTTATTTTGTTATGATTTAATCATCTACTTAATGAAATTTATTTATCAACTGATTTAATCATCTACCATCCTAACTATGAAATTGGTAACTTGTTCCATTATTGAGAATATTGAGAATCCTAATCACCCTTCTTGCTTAATGATGAACTTTAATGCACACATGTGACATGCTTGGAATGTAAATGATGAACTTTTCCCTAAATTGCCAATCATGCTTTTAAAGACATCAATAATCACCCTAACTTGAAGAACTAGGATTTTAGGTATAAGAATGACAACACTTGTATTTGTTGGCCTAGAAACTCTGTTGGTATGTATGCCCTGAGAGCCAATCATGGGATGATTGGTGGGATACATTAAGATTGATTTGATAAACATCAAAGGCAAGCTTCCAATTCATTCTGGTTCAGTCATATGAGATAGTGATATAACAGATTGAATGTCTAGAGAATGACAGTACTCAATGACGTATGCCTTCAGGTTCATGACCTGAACGATGAGATCATACGGATGCTAAGAGTTTGTACATTCTTGTTATGTCCCTAGTCGGATGTCATTGTGGAAGGTAGATAGACAGCAATGACACACAAGACTGGATTGTGGTGTTGGTTGATGACAGAATCTCATTAGTCATGATATAGAGATATCAAACCAAACACATAGGTACTTGTTAGAGAACAAGGTACCAGACAGACCCACCGTGAGTTCGACACATGGAACCATGAGATGGTAGTCACAGTCAGTACTCACAGTGATGGTGGTGAGTGTGATTCTTAGACCTGAAATCACTACACTCAACACATGTCGTTGGGCACACTTTGACATCATCAAACGCAGTCCTGAAACATGGGTTGTTATAAAGGTGATGATTGGGTGGCTTTGACACATGGGGCTTTTGAGGGGTGAGTGATAGATATCATATTTGTCCCTCCTGAGGGAGTTTGATATCCAAGGCCACTTGATGAGTAGGATTGAGATAGGCGTGCGCACGCATGTGTGAATCAGTATGTGATATTGATGTCATACATATCTCGTTCAATCTGCTCTGAGATCAAGAAAGTGAATGAACATTGACAGGATGACTGTTCCATGCCTTGAGTTCATTCGGGATATCAGTGACAAAGGAATTATACATTCACTGTAACACCATTCACGGATTGTAGGATGAAAATTGTTCTCCAACTTTCTACTTTCACTTGGGTAGCACTGATGTGTGACTAGGCACCGCTCTTTGCTTGTGAAGTCATAAGTGTTATGGACTTTCACTGCCAACGTGAAATGGACCTGCAGGGTCACGCACATAGGATTTAACCTGGAAGAGGAGTTTTGTCCACAAAGCAATGTTTAGATTGATTACTAAAGGAGTTTAGTAGTTCAATTAAACACTCAATCAGTCGATAGCTCAATATCATATGGTTCAAGGTGTTGGACGCATTGATTGGAGTATCGGATTGATTGAAATCGCAATTGACTGATTTTGCCCAGCCTGTGCTCCCAACCGATCGGCTCATGTGATGAACCGGTCGGCTGAGGTGCTGAACCGGTCGGCTGGAGTGTCCAGGCCGATCGGCTCATGCCCAGGTTGAAACGACCGGTTCAAGAGTTGAACCGATCGGCTCAACTGGTGCAACCGACCAGTTGGGAAAGTCATGTCGGCAAGAATTTTCCTTTGGTTTCAAATTGCCCAATTTGATTGGGAATAACATTGGTATACGATATCAATTGAGAACGAAACAAGGAAAGTCTTTTTGAGCCGGATTAGGACCATGAACCGATCGGTTCAGGGCACCAACCGATCGGTTGGAGTGCCCCAAACGATCGGCTCAGGTCCAACCGATCGGCTCAATGGCCGAACCGATTGGTTCAGTTGTGAACCGATCATTTCAAGTTGCGAACCGGTTGCCTTTTGTGGAAAATTCTCGAACCCTTCTACTCCTGCTTTAGTCCCGTATTGCCGGGCACAGAGAACCCTGACCCATGACCCGCCTATATATATAGGGGTATTGGGGGCTTCTCAAAGTACAACTCAATGCAAGCCAGTTGCTTTGCGAAGTTGTCGTTCTCTCTGGTTTTGGTAACTGTGAGAGATCCCGAGCAAGTGCTTCCCGCAAAAGGGAGGTGCAGCAAGGGAAGGACAACTGCAGTTGCAACTGGTAGCAGGAGAGTGTGTTGGCGATTAGTACGTCAACAGGAGGGTGCGACTCCTTCCACTTCCTTGTGGGACAAGGAGTGTGGAGTTCCAGGTGGTCCGTGTGGACTACTACAGAGGCGGGAGGACACTGCCGCTTAGGAGGACAACTGTCATCTGACAGTCCGGTAGGAGGAGGAGTCGTCAGTCCCGGTGCGACTAGGAGTTGCACAAACACCGTCCAAGACCGGAGTTGAAGATCGCGCATTGCATGAGGTATTGTCGCCGAGCAAGCCTCGGGACAAGGTATGATTCCACAAACCATCTTTTTTTTTCTATTATATAGACGTTGACGCATTTCCTCGGTATGGGTTGGGGGAGAAATTTTTTTGTTTCCGCTGCCTTCTCTGTCTCCCCTAAAACCCAACAGTGGTATCCGAGCCACGTCAACTGCTCTATATTTTAGGAATATCGATATGATCGATTTTGGTTTGTCGCCTTTATTTATTGCATACAATGCGAATAATATCGGCTTTATGCATGTCCAATCCTAAATCCACAAATCCCAAATTACATATATGATATGTATTATTAATGCACTCGATACACGTCACCCTTAAACGAGTTTTGTGGTGGATGTGTGTAGCATGATTATAGCCTATAAACCCATATTTGTGTGTGGTTGTTTGTGGTTGCTTGTATCTCGGTCTGCGTACCGATCTTCCCTCTCTTATTCCTGATGTAACTCGAAATAATTTGAGATTCTTTCCTACCTTTGCTCCCCCTGAATGTAACTCGGGGTTTTCCCTTTTTAAAGCAATGTAATAAATAGGATAGATTTTTATTTCCTGTTATGTCAAAGACCGGCGGACATCAAGACGACTGCTCAGACGGTCGGTTCAAGGAGTGAACCGATCGGTTGATGACCGGTTCGAGGAGCGAGACGAGTGGGTGGCGGACATGACGAGATGCACGACGACCAGGTGAACCGATCGGTTGGAGGAGCCAACCGATCGGTTAGTGGCACCCAGACGACCGGCTGGAGAGTACAGATCATTCATGTGATGAGTTGATCAACTCGGAAGGCAAGGCACAGAGTTCATCTTGTACAGGTTGCATGTGATGTAGACCTAGATGACCGTGATTCCTCTTGGCTCGAGGAATCACATTAGGATGGCCATAATCATCGCTTTTTATCATTTTTGTGCATGTTTTCTGTGGGATATAGCATGTATATGATACGTACTATGTATTGTGGTGATTGGATATGTATATGTATATAAAACCAAATCCCTCATTAAAATATTAAGTCTTATATGCCTTCCATTAGCGGCACACATGAAAAGCTCGATCGACCAAGCGTAGGTTACGCCAAAGCGTGGTGCGCCGTCTATCTTGTGGAAGTGTGAAGGGTAGACATGTAGGTTCTGCCAAAGCAGGGTGCATGTTTACCGTGTCGGCTTTTGGGTTAGACTTAACTAGTGATTCTTAGAGCGTCTAAGCCCAGAGGCAAGGAATGTTCATGGCAAGGAGTTGTGCATGTTCATTCAACAAGAGTTGCATATGATGCAATTGGCAAGAGTTGCCTACCTGAGAGATCTAAGTTGTGGGCGATCAGCCAAAGCTGACTCATGACTTAGAGGATTTCAGGATCTTGCCCACTAGAAGGTTGTACGCTGCAATCTTCCGAATTGATGGTGAGGGCTATCAATTTGAAGTAAAATAGTGGGAGCGATAATTAATTAAAGGCCTAATTTTATCGTCAACTTTTCAAATCAATCAAACAAGTCAAAAAAGTTTTGGACTAAAATTGCATATATTTCCTTTTGTTAAAGAAAATGGTTAATCAACAAATCACTTTATTTGCGATCGGTCTTTGAGACCAACAAATTAAATGGGAATAATTCCACGACTGGTTAGGATGATGATGAGAAGTGTTCTCAATCAAAGAGCGGAAGCTCTAAGTCCTAGTTATACCAGAACCAGATGAACTCGATCCCACCACATCAATGGCTGAAAGTATGCTTATGGAAGCATACCGAGGATGACATTGATGAGGAGTGCTTGATGTTGTGTTCTCTGAACTATGAGTTGCAGAGACAACATGAGACATATGATGTCTCCAAAACACTGTCCTAGTATGGCCTGACAGAAGGAGATCCAGTAAGGTATTCACACACTCAATGTGATTGGGTATGTGGAAAGACCTGACTAAGAAGGATTCCATCTGAGCCAAGAGTTGGCTATTGGTATGATACTGCAAATGTTGCGAGAATCATACAATTCATGATAAGCTACAACATGAACAACTTTGACAAGCGTTGACAGAGTTGTTGGACATGTTGAGGATAGTAGAGGCAAAGATGAAGAAAGACAAACCATAATCTTTGATGTGATCAAAGAAAAGGTAAGTCTTAAGGGCAAGGGCAAGGGAAAAGCTAAGAAGTGTTCTGATGCTAGCCAGCAGTCCAAGCAATCTTCAGCCTCAAGGCACATGGGGAAAGGGTGTATGAGGGATTGCCCTCTATATCTGGAAGAACAAAAGAAGATGAAGGAGGGGATGGAAATCTCCACCTAAGGTATCATGAAATGAACCGCTTCTTTATCTGAGGTATATGATACCAAGATATGGATATGTCATATATGATATGCAATATCCACAAAGAAGTGATGGCCTCTGTGAAAGGACCAAGAAAGAAGTACCCATCATTGGAGCAAGTGTTGCTGCCATAGATAGGAGTATCTTTCAGTTTATTTCAGCCTAAAGGGCACAAAATAGAGTTGAGAACTGCTATTTCATATATTGCCAATAGACAGAAACACTTTATTATTGCATATTGTATGACAATGATGGCAATTAATAAAGTTGATGTTTCAATCTCAAAGATATGATTTTTGTGGCAATGCCTTGTTTATCTTGTGATACATGGTATGCATAAGATAAAATGATACCTAAAGTTATTGATAACTCAAACAATCAAATTAGCATCAATCATGAGAAATTCATTTCTAGTTTCCATATGATGGATAAATCTAGACTCTTTTGGTTAGAGAACCAGTAAGAGACATGAATCTCTTGTACATGATTAATCAATCTTCACTAATGGTAGTGGGAGAATGATTGTCATATTAGGTATAATACATGTGATGTATTTACATACCTATTGGAGCGAATGCTAATACTTCAAATGGTGTTTAGAGAAATACTAATATGAATATCTTGAAGTGTTCAAGATTATCATAAATGAAGTACAAATTTGGTAAAGTATTAATTCTTGATGAGATCAATGAATGAAACACTTGAACTAAATGTTTGAGATCCTTACGAGTGATTATGATAATGTATCATAGTGAACCCATGATTAAGGCATGGTGATGTCTAAATCAAGAAGGAATCATACTCTAAGGAGTTAGAGAATGATTATCAAATAACTGAATTCTTCTTAAGGATACCCCACACTAATAAAGGACATTAAGAATCACAAGGAGTTGTGAATTCTTATATTCTTGACAGATACACATCAATTATCTATGTGATGAGTTGTTCATATGATGAGTCAACTATCTAGATGAATATGAGGAATCAGATTTTGAGTTATGGTATAAAACCATTACATCCTAAATGACATTCGTGTGAACCATAAGGTATGACCTTGATGGTAGTATTCATTGGATCATATCCATAAGTGCAAATAAGTCTTAAGTGTTAAGACACATGGATAACATTTTGAGAAGGATGATGCTTGTTGATTTCAACTTAATGACTAAGACATTTGGCATATGGATACTAAAACTGCATTCCTTTGAGGAATAAAATCAGGATGTGTACGTGACACAGCCTATAAGGTTTATGAATCCATTAATGCAAATGAAGTCTATAAGTTACAATGGACTAATCAATGTGATTTATTGAGTACAAGCAACTCAAAATTGGATCTTTACTTTGATGATATAGTCAAAGGGTTTGACTGATATGTCAAAGATAAAGACGGGATCTGTGATTTAGTGGGAGCGTATTCACATTCCACATATTGATGTGAAATGGAAATGTTCTAGAATGGAAATACAAAAGTGGAAATTATCTTTAAGGAAGATAGAGATGTTTCCTATGTGATAGGAATAGAGATCTATTGAGATAGTTCTCGAAAAATCTCTTGACCTGGAAAGAAAAAGCATACATTGGCAATCTGTACGGAAGGGTTCAGTATGCACAAATTCAGTGGGAGAAAACTTGTCCATGTTACATGGAGTTAGTATCCCAAGGCCAAGTGTCCAATTCTTATGAAGAATGGGAACTCTAAGAATAGATATGGATCTATCATGTATGTAATCATCCCATTGTCTTGCATGTGTGACATGGCAAGAATAAAATGCATTCATCATCTTGTATGAAGGACATGGCAATATGATGTGCTCATCCTGATAACTCGTATGTAGGACATGACGAGTGGATGTCTGTCTACTTCCAGTAAGGGTTACTGGAATACCATAAGAACATGTTAAGTACTTGGGAAGTACTAGTTCTATGGAGATAAGGAAGAGTTCGATGTAAAGAGTTACATTGATGCGAACTTCTGAAAGGACAGAAAATTAATCGCAAAAATATACATGGGATGTATAAAACTGAAAGTTTGTTGATAATTGGAAGTGTTCCAATAAAACCATTTAAAAGGGAAATGTCGAGTATCTGTGTGTTAGAGAACAATAGTGGATATTATATTGATCTGAAGGTTCATGAGATGAACTTATATTCCACTCATTGATGACAAGTCTGGAATCCTTGATCATGCAACGTGGCTAAAGGTTAGCAATGGAATACTAGATCGCATATTACGGCAACTCCATCTCATACGTGTGACGTACAGCGAAGAGATGAGAGACATGCAATTTATACTGACTTTGGCAAGGTGTTGCCATTACTCACTATGTTCACACTAAGAGCACAGTAACATGTGGGACATGTTTGAAGATCACTATGAATATGATTCAAGAGTGATTGGCTCGCAGTGCAAGTGGGAGTCTATTGGTATGTATGCCCTGAGAGCCAATCATGGGATGATTGGTGGGATACATTAAGATTGATTTGATAAACATCAAAGGCAAGCTTCCAATTCATTCTGGTTCAGTCATATGAGATAGTGATAGAACAGATTGAATGTCTAGAGAATGACAGTACTCAATGACGTATGCCTTCAGGTTCATGACCTGAACGATGAGATCATACGAATGCTAAGAGTTTGTACATTCTTGTTATGTCCCTAGTCGGATGTCATTGTGGAAGGTAGATAGACAGCAATGACACACAAGACTGGATTGTGGTGTTGGTTGATGACAGAATCTCATTAGTCATGATATAGAGATATCAAACCAAACACATAGGTACTTGTTAGAGAACAAGGTACCGGACAGACCCACCGTGAGTTCGACACATGGAACCATGAGATGGTAGTCACAGTCAGTACTCACAGTGATGGTGGTGAGTGTGATTCTTAGACCTGAAATCACTACACTCAACACATGTCATTGGGTACACTTTGACATCATCAAACGCAGTCCTGAAACATGGGTTGTTATAAAGGTGATGATTGGGTGGCTTTGACACATAGGGCTTTTGAGGGGTGAGTGATAGATATCGTATTTGTCCCTCCTGAGGGAGTTTGATATCCAAGGCCACTTGATGAGTAGGATTGAGATAGGCGTGCGCACGCATGTGTGAATCAGTATGTGATATTGATGTCATACATATCTCGTTCAATCTACTCTGAGATCAAGAAAGTGAATGAACGTTGACAGGATGACTGTTCCATGCCTTGAGTTCATTCGGGATATCAGTGACAAAGGAATTATACATTCACTGTAACACCATTCACAGATTGTAGGATGAAAATTGTTCTCCAACTTTCTACTTTCACTTGGGTAGCACTGATGTGTGACTAGGCACCGCTCTTTGCTTGTGAAGTCATAAGTGTTATGGACTTTCACTGCCAACGTGAAATGGACCTGCAGGGTCACGCACATAGGATTTAACCTGGAAGAGGAGTTTTGTCCACAAAGCAATGTTTAGATTGATTACTAAAGGAGTTTAGTAGTTCAATTAAACACTCAATCAGTCGATAGCTCAATATCATATGGTTCAAGGTGTTGGACGCATTGATTGGAGTATCGGATTGATTGAAATCGCAATTGACTGATTTTGCCCAGCCTGTGCTCCCAACCGATCGGCTCATGTGATGAACCGGTCGGCTGAGGTGCTGAACCGGTCGGCTGGAGTGTCCAGGCCGATCGGCTCATGCCCAGGTTGAAACGACCGGTTCAAGAGTTGAACCGATCGGCTCAACTGGTGCAACTGACCAGTTGGGAAAGTCATGTCGGCAAGAATTTTCATTTGGTTTCAAATTACCCAATTTGATTGGGAATAACATTGGTATACGATACCAATTGAGAATGAAACAAGGAAAGTCTTTTTGAGCCGGATTAGGACCATGAACCGATCGGTTCAGGGCACCAACCGATCGGTTGGAGTGCCCTAAACGATCGGCTCAGGTCCAACCGATCGGCTCAATGGCCGAACCGATCGGTTCAGTTGTGAACCGATCATTTCAAGTTGCGAACCGGTTGCCTTTTGTGGAAAATTCTCGAACCCTTCTACTCCTGTTTTAGTCCCGTATTGCCGGGCACAGAGAACCCTGACCCATGACCCGCCTATATATAGGCGTATTGGGGGCTTCTCAAAGTACAACTCAATGCAAGCCGGTTGCTTTGCGAAGTTGTCATTCTCTCTGGTTTTGGTAACCGTGAGAGATCTCGAGCAAGTGCTTCCCGCAAAAGGGAGGTGCAGCAAGGGAAGGACAACTGCAGTTGCAACTGGTTGCAGGAGAGTGTGTTGGCGACTAGTACGTCAACAGGAGGGTGCGACTCCTTCCACTTCCTTGTGGGACAAGGAGTGTGGAGTTCCAGGTGGTCCGTGTGGACTACTACAGAGGCGGGAGGACACTGCCGCTTAGGAGGACAACTTTCATCCGACAGTCCGGTAGGAGGAGGAGGAGTCAGTCCCGGTGCGACCAGGAGATGCACAAACACCGTCCAAGACCGGAGTTGAAGACCGCGCATTGCGCGAGGTATTGTCTCCGATCAAGCCTCAGGACAAGGTATGATTCCACAAACCATCTTTTCCTATTATATAGACGTTGACGCGTTTCCTCGGTATGGGTTGGGGGAGAAAATTTTTTGTTTCCGCTGCCTTCTCTGTCTCCCCTAAAACCCAAAAAACTCATCCAAGATTTACTCATTAGGAGTAAATCTTGGATAGTCCCCGATTTGGGACTGTTCTTGAACACCTGATCTCGCATAGGATGTAAGTGTATAATGTGTATTGGGTTTTCAAGAAAATTTCGGCAGCATTTGCCCGTTTGTTCTCTAAGTACATATGTACTTGGAGAACAGCGGGGAAAAGCTGCCGAAATTTTCTTGAAAACCCAATACACATTATACACTTACTAGTGAGATTAGGTGTTCAAGAATGGGATAGGTGGTACACATTTATTATATATAAGAATGACATCACATGTATTTTGTTGGCCTAGAAACCCATCCAAGATTTACTCATTAGCAGTAAATCTTGGATAGTCCCCAGTTTGGGACTGTTCTTGAACACCTAATCTCACTTAGGATGTAAGTGTATAATGTGTATTGGGTTTCCAAGAAAATTTCGGCAGCATTTCCCCATTTGTTCTCTAAGTACATATGTACTTGGAGAACAGTGGGGAAATGCTGCCGAAATTTTCTTGAAAACCCAATACACATTATACACTTACTAGTGAGATTAGGTGTTCAAGAATGGGATAGGTGGCACACATTTATTATTTATAAGAATGACATCACATGTATTTGTTAACCCTAGACCCTAATCTTGTTGTAATGTATATTTGATTTCTCTTTGATCATAGAATGGATAGATCATAGATGTCCATTCACAATCGCTGCACCCCAGAGTTTAATTCTGGTCTTGACCAGTTTATTAGATTTTCCGAGGAACATAGGAAACAACCTGGAGATAGGTTCTACTGTCCATGTAGGCATTGCGGTAACAACTTGAAAGTCAGCACTGGTGACGAAATCAAAAGTCATGTCATGTGCAACGGGATTACACAAGGCTGTACAGAATGGCACTGGCATGGAGAGATTTCAAACCTGAAACCAGTGGATGTCGATAGGAGTGCTTGTGTGGAAGAAGAAATTGCCTACGATGACGTAGATGTGAATGAACCAGTTCCAGTAGACATCGTTGATGCGATGCTGGATTGTTGTGGGGTATAGCACACCGATCCACCTCCTATTTTTTAGAAACATTGTGCATGATGCTGAGATATCATTATACACAGGTTGTACTAAGTTTACAAAGCTTAGCGCTGTGTTGAGATTGTATAAGCTGAAATCTAACAATAGATGGAGCGACAAAAGCTTTACGTCATTGTTGTCTTTGTTGAAAGAAATGCTTCCTAAAGGAAACAAGATGCCAATCTCAACATACCAGGTAAAGAAATTGTTGTGCCCAATGGGAATGGATGCCAAGAAGATACACGCATGCCCGAATGATTGTGTATTATTTCAAAAGGACTATGTGGATTTGAAAGATTGTCCAAAATGTGATGCGTCACGGTACAAATTGACGACTTCGAGGGAGTCTAAAATTGGTTCTCCTGCCAACACTGATTCAACAAGACTAAAACATGGAGGTAAGACTGTATATCTCAGTCATTGAAGGTTTCTTACAAAATTCCATCTGTATCGTAGGAAGCGCAAAACATTCAATGGATTGAATGAGGAACGAAGTGCACCTAAACCTATACCAGGGGAGGTTGTTTATGAAAGAGTAAAAAACTTTGTCAATGAATTTGGTAAGAGATCACAATGTACTATGGCCACATAGAGTGATAAATCTTTATTCAAGAAGAAGTCAATATTTTGGGATCTTCCTTATTGGAGTTCTTTGACAGTTAGGCATTGTATCGATGTCATGCACGTTGAGAAAAATGTCTGTGATAGTGTCATTGGTACTTTGTTGAATATACCAGGTAAGACTAAAGATGGGATAAAATCCAGACTGGACCTACGTGAAATGGGAATAAGGTCAGAATTAATAGAATTTCGTGAAATGGAAAATCGGAGAACATACTTACCTCCCGCTTGTTACACATTGTCTAGAAAGGAGAAGAAAGCTTTTTGTGAATGTTTGGTAAATGTTAAGGCACCATAGGGATACTCATCCAACATCCGTTGATTGGTATCAATGAAAGATCTGAAGTTGATAGGTCTTAAATCTCATGATTGTCACACTCTAATGCAACAAATATTGCATGTGGCAATTAGATCTATATTTCCGAAGCATGTAAGGTTTGCAATCACCAGACTTTATTTCTTTTTCAACAGTCTGTGCAGCAAAGTTATTGACCCTGATACTCTCGATAAATTGCAATGAGAAGTGGTTGTTACCCTATGTCAGTTTGAGATGTATTTTCCTCCGTCGTTCTTTGATATCATGGTACATCTTGTTGTCCACTTGAGTAGGGAAGTGAAAATGTTGGGACCACTTTTCTTGCATTGGATGTATCCCTTTGAACGATACATGAGCATTTTTAAAAGTGATGTTCGAAACTATTATCGGCCTGAAGGGAGTATTATCGAGGGTTATGTGGTGAGAGAGGTTATGGATTTTTGCAATGACTTTCTCAGTGGTAATGACACTCCTGATAATGACAAGAATATTGACGAGCAATTTGGCAAAGGAATTTTGGGATCATGTGTGAAAGTAATCAACCGTGAGTAGTTGGAACAAGGTCACTTGTATATTTTACACAACATGGACGAAGTGAACGTTTATATCGAGGAACATACCAATTTCATCAAGAGACAATATCCTCGAGCCAATACAATGTGGCTTGCTAAAGAGCATAACAAGACATTTATTAAGTGGTTTGAAGATAAAGTCTTACATCAACTATCTAAAACACCAGATGATATTACTAAAACTATCAAATGCCTCACCTTTAAACCAAAATTGACTGTTATGTCTTATGAAGGGTATGACGTTAATGGATTCACATATTACACAAAGCGCCAAGATGATAAGAGTGTCGTCCAAAACAGTGGGGTCACCCTTCAAGCATCGACTATGTTTTTTGCAAGTGCAAAGGATAAGAGTCCACGTGAAGCTAAAATGTCATATTACGATGTCATTGAAGACATATGGGAGTTTGACTACATAGGTTTCAGAATTCCGCTCTTCAAATGTAATTAGGTTGATAACACCAAAGGAGTTATAGTGGATGAATTGGGTTTCACTTTAGTGAACTTTGAAAAGATTGGCGAGAAGGTTGAACCATTCATATTGGCATCACAGGCGAATCAAGTATTTTATATCGATGATCCTGCAAATAATAAATGGTCAGTTGTTCTTCATGGTAAAAGACAGTTCATTGAAGATCCTATAGATGAAGAACAGTACTATGATAAGTATGATGACTCCAGTCCATTCTTAGTTGGGTTGCCCACACTAGCAAATATTAAAGCTAATGATGACTTGTATGTGCGCGGAGATCACAATGAAGGATTGTTAATTGATAAAAAATCGCAATATTAGGAGGCATGTTTATATTTTTTATATGTTTTATTTTTCTGAATGTGAACTTTATAATGTGAATGTGAACTTTACAATGTGAATTTTATAATGTGAATTACTTTATAATGTGAACTTTACAATGTGAATTACTTTACAATGTGAATGTGAACTTTACAATGTGAGCTTTACAATTTGAATAACTTTACAATGTGAACTTTACAATGTGAATGTGAATTTTTAGATGGCTGAGCATTCTCCTGATGACCATGCTGATGATTACCGTGAGGGTGAGGACATCAATGTGCCACCTCACAATGTAAGTTTTAAAAATATGTCATATATTTATATCTATATGTCCATTTATAGTTATATCTTGTAAATGTGTTTATTTTGTCAAATTTTAGGTTGATGATGCACATGTACCATCTGAAGCACTTGAGGCACTTGATCAACAGCACCAAAAAGTTGACAAGAGAAGGGGCATCACTATGATGAAGAAGTTAATAGCGCAAAAGGGCAATGGACCCAAACTTGTTGTGGATTTTGATAATGCAGGAAATGCATCTGGTGTGAATCGCAATTTGTTTGTTTCATATCTTGGGTATGTTACTCGTAGACATTGCAGTTGTAAGATAGATTCTTGGCATAAAGTTTCTAAGGAGAATAAAGACGTAATATGGAAGGATTTATGCGTGAGTTATTATTAATTTGCAATTCTATTTTGTAGATTACTAATTTTTTGGATACTAGTTAATAGCAATTCTATTTTGTAGAGTATATTTGAATTGGATGAAAAGCTGCATCGTAAATGCGAGATGCAACGCTGTGGGAGAGTCCTAAGGAACTATAGGACAAATCTCACCCAAGAATACATAAAAGAAGCTGACAAGAGGAAGAAGACAGCCACTGAATAGTGGAACTTCCTGGATAAAGAAGAATGGGACGCGTTTGTTGCTTCAAGACAAACTGATGAATTCAAGGTATTAGGCGTCAGTTCCAATCTCATTAATATATGTTGTATTCACCTATTCAAGATTAACATTTATTATTACTAACCAAATCATTAATGTGCATACTAACTAGGCCTTCAGGGAGGCACAAAAATCAAGGCGTGCACTGAATGTGCATGACCACACAATGGGTCCAAAGGGGGTATGCAAGCATTCACCAAAGACTATAGTGTGAGGCTACTGCTCAGTCTACTGCTACTCAGGAGTCCTATACTATAAGTAGCACACCTCTACCTCTCCATGATGTTTGGATAGCTGGGAGGCAAAATAAGAAGGGAGAAATAAGGAAGCCCGCAACTGCTGAGGCGGTTGCAAAAATGGTAAAATATAACTCTTACAGCAATCGTTCGAACATTGATTATTTGTGGTGTTTACTTAATTACAAATTTTTGTTTTGACGATTAGTGGGAGTTGCACGAGCTGAGGAAACAAGGCAAGTTCATCCCTGAGGGCACAAGGGATGAATTGACAGTTGCTCTGGGTAACCCAGAGCATCCTAGACGTGTTAGGGCTGCAGGTGCTGGTGTGGTCATCAAATCTTTTTTTGGGCCGTCCCAGCGCAAACATGTCCCAAAAGTGGGACTTTCACAAGAAGAGGTAGCATATTCTTTCTTTATAATGTTACTGTAAAAAGAGAATTCAATAATTAGAAGCTAACATTTCTTTTATCCATGTATAGGTACATAAGCTAGTTGATAGGAAACTTGAAGAAGCACTGAAAAAGTGGCAGGCATCTCAGACTGCCACTCAGCAGACAATACCTATTATAGCATCCAGCTCTACTCCTACTGCAGAGGTTGGGAGTAATCCTATAGACCCACCACCTAGCACATATGCTGTAAGTATTTTTATGACATAGTAACTAGTTTTTTAATTCAAGATGATATATTTTCAAGATGATATGTATATATGAAATTGTAGTCATTTCAAAAAAAGATGATATGTATATATGTATATAACATTCTTTACACAAAATTTGTAGGGGTTGAAGCCATGTCGTCTAAAAAGTAAAGAATATGTCGTTGCAGAGGCGTCAGCTTACCCATCCCTACCAGGGGAAATGTTTCACGGGTCTCCATTACCAGCTGGTTGGATTCGTGTGATCCCAATACATATATTCTCCAAGTGGATGGATCTTCCATTGCCATATGCCCACCCAGATTGTGAAACGCTTGGTGAGGCAGAAGGCGGAGTGATATTGTGGACAAAAGCGGATGTCCTCTTTACTGAAACTGTATGGTAAATTTACAGTATGTTAAATTGGTAGTGTGTGTATATGATGTCAGTTGATCTAAAATTATATATATATATAGGTTAAAAAGAAGACACCCACAACATCTAGGCCTCCACCTCCACCTCCTACATTACCCAGTTGGGTTCCACAGGACCTACCTGTCCCGTTAGGTCCTAACTATAGGGGTATGGAAATATGGTTAGGCGAACATGATATAAATTTCTCTATAATTGTTTCTATAGATTCAGATGTTGCAGGTCAATCATACGAAAGCAAACTATTTATACAAGATATTTTGGAGTTGTTTCGATATGATTGGCTAAATACATCTGTGATAGAGCTATGGATAAGGTGAGATCTTCTTTATACATCCATATACCTTGTGTAGGATCTGGTGATCTGGTTTCTTATTTATTAATGCATGCGTAATTAATACATATTTTGCAGCTACTTAGACAAGATATGTGCATATTTTGCATTCGAACATGTAGGATTTTTGATTCCATCTTTGATTAGTCTAGTAGTTGAAGACCCTCCGTCAGTTCAACAATACTGTTGTGAGGCTTTTACAAATTTTGCTCAAAATAAGAAGATGGTGATAATAGCTCCATTCAATGTAGAGTAAGTTTACTTTGCTTATTATAATTTGGACTTAAAAGTTACATTTTTATTGTGGATTTTGAGTTATTAGTTTTTAACCTTTTTACCTCTAGTGGTATGCATTGGGAGTTACTAGTTATTGTCCCCGAGACGTTCACTGTCTATTATATAGATCCTAAGGGGAGTAAATTGAATTCAAAATATGTACACATAATGAAAATGGCATTATTCCGGTGAGAAATATTTCATTTTCATATCTGTTAACATATGTTATTACATTACAATTTAATTATGCAATGTACTGTGTTACATTAACATGTAGGGGTTTACATGAGTTCAAAAAGGCTGGAGGAAAGGTCCCCATGAAAAAGGACAAGCCAATAATTTGGAAGAACGTGAAAGTAAGTTCCCGAATGCAATATATGTATATATTATTTATGTGAACAATGCTTAATTAGTTGTATTTTTTAATATTTTGCATGTTTGAATTTATAGTGTGTTACACAAGACAACGGATGGGCATGTGGATACTATGTGATGTGATTTATGCACATGATTATCAAATATGCTGCAGTGGACATCGATACTATTCTTGAGGTATTATATAGTCTCATTAGATAATATGAAATATATCAATCTTATTTATTGCTCATTAATTATATATACACATCATTCTCTTTACAGGTGTTTAAAACTAACCACACTACAAGAAATGTCTTACCAGATGTACATGCTCCCTATACGATAGGAGAATTAAATGAAGAGAAGAATGGGCAACAGTCATACAAGTAGTGGGGGTTTTAACACATAATTGGGATGTTGATAGCGAATATTGACTAAAGAATGATATTTTGTAAATGAATTTTTGAATTATAATATATGTGTGAATGCTTCTACATGTCTGGATGTTTCTATATGTGTCTGAGTGAAAATGAATGAAATTGTTGGTTGCTATATGAATGTTTCTACATGTGTGAATGTGAAAATGAATGGAACTACAGATTGCTAGCTACATGAATGTTTCTAAATGTGTGAAAATCAAATGGAACTGCAGGTTGCATTGCTAAATGTGTGAATATTTTTGTTGTTAATTTTGCAGGTTTGTGGCCTGTTGTTGGGTGATATCAATGGATGTCGTAAAACTTGCAGTTCATAACTGAACTGCAGGTTTCTCATCCTGCGACCAGCCATACAGCAGGTCTGCAGACTGATAGAAAAAACAAACAAAAAATAAGCGTCGGTTATTTGTATAAAACTGAGGCCACATAGTTACAGTGTCGATTTCTACTCATAACCGACGTCTATTTCCTTAACACCACGGCTGTGCTGGCCAACACGGCCGTAGCAGCGGACCAGACACCACGGTCGTGTTGGCCAGCATGGACGTGCTGGCAGTGATATGGCGTCGGTTACAGTGTCAGTTTCTACTTGTAACTGACGTCTATTTCCTTAACACCACGGTCGTGCTGGCCAGCACGGCCGTGTTGGGAGTGATATGACGTCAGTTTCTTATCTAATAACCGACGCTGATAGTGCCCAAGATGACGCCCTTTCTGTGGCACGAAGGTATATGGCGTCAGTTTCTTATCTAATAACCGACGCCGATAGTCCCCTGCTGGCGCGTTTTCGGTGGCGCGCGAAGGGTTTCGGCGTCGGTTTTTGAACCGACGCATAACGGCTGGGCTTTTAGCATCGCCTACATAGGTGTCGCTTAGAAACCGACACTAAAGGCCTCAAATAAATGACAATAAAGGTCAGTTATGTACTAGTGAGGGAGAGGAAGTAACGCAACATTGCGTTACGTTTGGTTTAAGAAATCATTAATTTGTTCAATCGAATACCACTATTAAAACCAATGGTAATTAGGATTTTAAATACCAATTCAATTGGGAAAGCAAGCATTATCCAGTTAAATATAAAATTTGAACCCTATACTGTTTAATACATGTAGATCCCAATTGTAACATTATTTTTAATTTTTGGGAATTCCAAGTATGTTATTTAATTCCTTTAAAGTAATTCATATTTTCCCTTTCTTAATATATTAGAGACTTATATCATTATCAATTAATGTAAAACTTCACTCTCAAGCAAAACAAAATGTATGGAATATAAATTTGTTATTAACTTCATTTGTTTGTTATTTTAATTAATGATTTGAAGGTTTTGCACACTTTCTCTCTCCTAAATTTATCTTCTCAACAAATATTTTCCAAATTGATTCAAAATTCATGCAAAGGTCTATTTTAACCTGTATAACATGAATTTAGCATTATTTTCTGTTTTTGAAGACCTTTATTATTTTTATTTAATACATTTAAAATTTATCACTTATTTATCCTTTTAATTTATTAGAGGCATCTAGAAACTTTCTAAAAATGTAAAACTTGGCCTATAAGCAATATTAAATATGTGGAACACTATTTTAGCATTAATTATTTTTTTTCAACATACATTTAATATTTTTGGTCTTTAAGTCATTTTCTCTCTCCTGAATAAAATAAAATATTAAACATCGGCCAAATTAGATGCAAATTTGCCCAAAAGCTTATTTCCATGCTTAGATTATGAAAGTGGAGTTAGTTTTCCAATTTGAAACATTAGATATTTTATTTCACCTTATTGGCTTATCTCCTACTTTCTTATAATAAAGACTTTAATATATGCTTTTATCTTCCAAATTAGGTGATACTTGGCCCTTAAGTTTCTTTTAAATTAAGAAAACGAGATTGATATCCAAATTATCTTCATTGGTTTCCACTTATGATTTTTGAGGCAATATATTCCTCATTATCTCCTTTTATCCATTATATCCCACATTAACTCCAATTATTACATTTATCATCTCCTTTATGTATATTTTGGGCTTTCCTTTCTTTTTCATATTCCAAAAAGCACTAGTTCTAGGACAAATGTATTTATTCTTTTTAGCATTTAATTGGACATTTTACATATTACACCCATGACTAAGCCTTCACTGAGGTATTTGTGCATAAAACCCAAATATTTAGAGAAAAGGTGAACAAATGCTCATTAGGCCATCATATTTTCCACAAATTAAACAGAAAAGCCAAAAAGGATATAAATGAAAGGAAAAGATGGAAAAGAGTACCAAAAAGGCAAAATGCCTAGAATTTAGTATGTTACAAAAATCCATCCACACACCTAGGGTTGATAGGAAATAGGTAAAGGGAGGTCGATCTAGGTCGAACTAGGGCTAGGGAGAGGAAGGTCGGGGCTAGGGTTGATAGCTTAAGGGAGCTAGAGGTTGGATCAGTCGGTTTTTCTCAAGTTGAGAGGGAGAAAATTCGGCCGAACCTAACTTATGTTTGCACCAGCCCGACCATCGGTCATGTTATGTGACTCAAAAACTCGACTGATAGGCTCTTTAAAAAAGCTCTCAGCCTCCAATCAGTCGAGTTGGCGAGTTGGCAACTCGACCGATGATCTAACTAAACCAACATTAGAAATTCTAATGTCTATCCATTATAGTGCTAATTTAATTTATTTTTCAAGTCCATTTTGCATTTTAAACATATTTCAACACAATCATTCATCATTGGGTACTATTTGCAGTAAAACATGCGTTTGCAAAAAATACGCAAAAACAAGAGAAAAACAAGGTAAAAAGAACATGAAAATTGATTGTTTGCATATTAGCAAGCAATGGTGATCAAGAAATAAGCAAAGCATATAGGATAGATGACAACTAGTTAGAAGGCATATCAGATTCATTCAAAGTAGTTAGGAGTAGTTTAGATCTAATAAAGTTAAATTGCTCTCTAGTTAGAGGATTAGTGAAAAAGTCTGCCAACAGATTTTGTGTGTCCACATGCATGATATAAATATCCTTTTTGGTAATGTGATCATGAAGAAAATGATGATGAACCTCTATATTCTTAGC
This sequence comes from Alisma plantago-aquatica, assembly GCA_963693085.1. NCBI lineage: Eukaryota > Viridiplantae > Streptophyta > Magnoliopsida > Alismatales > Alismataceae > Alisma > Alisma plantago-aquatica. Next base: position 522,341,012 of record OY856413.1, on the reverse strand, counting down.
TCTACTATGCAAGATAGGATTATATGACAAGTTAATTGCACTAGTATTATCACAATAGATAGGAGAAGCATCAAAATGAATGTTAAAGTCTTAGAGCATTTGCTTCATCCATAGGTATTGGGTACAACATTTCTCGACTGCAATGTATTCAGCCTCGATGGTTGATAATACCATTGTGCTATGTTTCATGTAGAACCAAGACACCAAGCATGGTCCTAGGAGTAAACAAGTGCCACTTGTGCACTTTCTATCAATCAAACACCCTGCATAATCTACATCACTTTAAGCCATAAGAGTAAAGTCCCTTGATTTGGGATACCAAAGACCAAAATTGGAGGTTTTGGCTAAGTACCTTAAAATCCTCTTGACTACTTTAAGATGTGAATTCTTCGGATTTGATTGAAATCAAGCACACAATCCAACACTAAACATTATATCAAGTCTAGAGACAGTTAAGTAAAGTAAACTTTCAATCATACCTCTATAGAGCTTCTCATCTACCTTCTCACCTTCTTCATCCTTATCAAGTTTGGCAGCGTTTGACATGGGTGTGTCCATCGGCTTGGTGTTCTCCATCGCAAAGTGCTTTAGTAACTCGCTTGTGTACTTGCCTTGGTTGTTGAAGTTCCCATCTTTAGTTTGCTTGATTTAAAATTTGAGGAAGAATGTGAGCTCTCCCATCATACTCATCTCAAATTCACTCTGCATAAGATCATTAAATTCTTTGCAATGATCAAGGTTAGTTCTTCCAAAAATGATATCATCAACATATATCTGAATGATAAGAAAATTGTTAGAAGTGTACTTTAGAAATAAGGTAGAATCAACTTTGCCCATGATATACCCATGATATAAAAAAAAGTTCTTTAATTTCTTATACCAAGCTCGAAGTGCTTGTTTGAGTCCATATAGAGCTTTTTGCAACAAATAAACATAGTTTGGTAAACTATCATGTTCAAAGCTCAGGGGTTGTGCAACATACAATTCCTCCTTAATTGTATTATTCAAAAACACACCTTTAACATCCATTTGATATAGAAGAAAGTTTTTGTAACTATAAAAAGCAAGAAACATATGAATGGACTCAAGTCTAGCTACAATTGCATATGTTTCATCAAAATCTATACCTTCCTACTGATTGTATCCTTGAGCCACTAACCTTGCTTTGTTCCTTACCACTTTGTTGCTTTCATATAGCTTGTTGCCATAGATCCACTTGGTCCCAATGATCTTTCTATCACTTGGTCTTGGTACTAGGGTCCATAATTTGTTATTTTCAAATTGTTCCAGCTCTTCTTGCATAGCTAGGATCCATTCATCATCCCCAAGAGCTTCCTTAACTTTCTTTGGCTCGAGTTGTGAGAAGAAGGTGTTGTAGGCTTGTTCTTTGTTTAATGCAACCCATGTCTTCACTCTTTCAAATGGATCACCTAAAATTAGCTCTTTTTTATGATTCTTTGCAAATCAGGGAATTGGATCCTTCTTCTCTTCATATTTCTCTTCTTCTTGAATGAACACCTCTTTTGCCTTTTGGGTGATATTGAGTTCTTTATAATAGTAATTACCTCACTTGCAACATCATCATTTGCAACAATATCTTTGGGAATAAAGTTGTCAGTCTCGATAAATTTAACATTTATAGATTCTTCTACTTTAGTAAGATCAATATTAAATACTCTATAAGCCTTCCTAGTAGTTCTATAGCCAATAAAGAAATCCTAGTAAAATTTTAGATCAAACTTTTTGAGAGAATCTTTCATATTAAAAAAAAACAAGGACATACGAAAATATGGAAATACTCGATAAAAGGCTTTCTACCATGCCATAGATCATAGGGTTTTTTTTCTAAAGAAGGATGTGTAAAAACTTGGTTTTGCACAAAACATGAGGTACTGACGGCTTCAGCCCAAAACTTCTTTGGAGTGTCATACTCTAAAAACATGGTCCTAGCCATCTCATGTAGTAAACTATTCTTCCTCTGTACAACCCCATTTTGTTGAGGTGTTCGAGGTGAAGAGAAGTTATGTGCATAGCCAGATTCTTGACAGAAATGTTCAAAAAGATCATTTTTAAATTCTCCCCCATGATTACTATGGATAGAAGCTTCATTCTCAACTCATTTACAAAAACTCGAGAAAACATCAAGTGTATCACTCTTGGAAATGAGAAAGAAGGTCCTTGTATATCTAGAGAAATCATCGATAATAATAAGGTAATACTTGGAACAATGAAGCGATTGAGTTCTCATTGGTCCAAATAGATCAATCTGAAGAAGTTCAAGAGCTCTCTTGGTACTAAGGACTCCTTTGGATTTGAAGGAGGACTTGGTTTGATTTCCTTGGGTACAAGGTTAGTATTACTCATCCTTTTCAAAGTCCAATTTGGAAAATCCCTTGACCAAGTCCTTTTTTCTCAACTTCTTCAACTGATGCATATTTACATGACCAAGCCAACGATGCCAAAGAGAAATATCATTCAAATTGAGTACTTGGCATCTACCAACAATAGGCTTAATAGAAATAAGTACAATTACATAAACATTACCACTTCTAGTTCCCTTATATATGACTTGATAGGTGAGGGAATCTAGAATCAATCATTCAAAAGAAGTAAATAGAACAAGGTAACCATTATCACATAATTGACTTACACTAATTAAATTGTGATGTAGGCCATCCACAAAAAGAACATTCTTAATACACAAGGATTCACCTACATCACCCTCACCTTTGACCTTACCTTTCTTGTTGTCCCCAAAGGTAACCAAACCTCCTTTCCTTTTGGTGAAGTTGTTGAAATGGCTTATATCACATGTCATATGCTTAGTGCAACCACTATCAACATTCCATCTACCATTTTCTTGCAAGAAAGGAGAGTTTCAATTTCCTACTCAAACTTTGGGATCTGGATTTAGCTTGGAGACCCATTTCATCTTTGGGTTGATCCCCTTAGGCTTGTAAGGACAATAAGTAGAGTAATGATCATCACACTTTCAATGAGAACAAATCATAGGGTTCTTAGTGTCAGAGGACTCTCCGATGATAAAGGAGGTCTCCTTGATCTTTTTCTTTCCTTTGTCTTTGTTCTTTCCCTTAGGTGCTCCCCCTACAAATCCCAAGCCACTAGTACCATTTTGTTTGGTAGAATGGTCAAGGATTTCATTAAGGGAGTTTTTCCCTTTGAGGAATTTCTATATAGAGGCTCTAATTATATGGTTGTCATCATTAAGAGATATGATATTATACGACAAACTAGCAATATCATCTCTAGAATGAACAAGGTCGGCCTCTAAATAGAGGAATTTAGTCAAGTAAGAATCTTTCTTAAGAGAAATGGAAGTAATATCATTACTAGGCAAGATAGGTCTAGAAGATAAATCATTAACTTGACCAAGAAACCTAGCATTTTCATATTTAGGCACTTTAATTTCCTTAAGATAAACATCCCTCTCCTCCATATGAGCATCAACAATAAGCTTAAATTCAACATTTTCAGTTTTAAGAGTTTCAAGCTCATTTAGGCACTTTTGGTGATCTTTCTTAGGAGTTTCAATATTCTTAAGGTAGACATTATTCTCTACTTCAACTCCATTGTATTGGAGCTCAAGATAAATATATAGGCCTTGGAAGTTATCAATTCTCTCAAGATGAGTTTTCTCATTAAGCTCAAGAATTTCAAATTTAGCATACAAATCATCAATAATTTTTCCTAACCTTTTTCTTCTAGTTTACATTTAGCAAACGAAGAATGTGTAGAAAAAAACATATCAATAAGATTTTCCTTAGATAACTCATGCAAGATTACCTCACTTACCTCACCAATTTCTTCACTAGTAGAGGCCAGGAGTGCAAGGTGGCACTCTCCATCTTCTTCGGAGCTAGAGCCACTTGAGAATGATTCCTCCAAAGTTGCATGAGTTGCATTCCTGTGTCCTTTCTCCTTCTTTTCCTTCCTCTTGTACTTGCTCTCCTTCTTGTACTCTTCCTCCTTCTTGGAGCTCCCCTTGTGGTGTGACTTTCTTGACTTGGGACATTCACTCTTGTAGTGTCCCCTTTGTCCACACTTGTAGCATCTAGGAGTAAAGGAGGAGGATTTCTTTCCCTTGAAGTGCTTGCCCATGGTGTAGTTGGCTTCATGCTCACTAGGGACATCATCTTCACTAGAGGAGGAGGGAGATATCCGGTAAGAAAGTTGTTGTTGAAGGATGACCGCCTTCACTTGTGCTTTGAAAGCAATATCTTTGATCTTCTTGGCTTCCTTCTCTTCTTTCTTGTCAACCCTTGGCTCATGAGCTTAGAGGTTGCTAGTGAGATCTTCAGTTGGGATGTCACCAAGGATCCTCACTTCTTCAATGGAGGTCACCTTTGACTCCCATCGCTTTGGTGGAGTCCTCAAGATCTTCGAGTTGATTACACCTCTATCCTAAGTGTTGCCCAAAGCAGCTAGGCCATTGATGATCACATTGAGCCTAGAGTACATCTCCACAATCCATTCTTTCTTTCCCATCTTAAAGTTCTATGTAAGGCTATTCAACATGTATATCTTAGCCTCCTTGACTTGCTTTGTTCCTTCATAGGTAATGCACAATTTATCCCAAATCTCATAGGTGGTATCCCAAGATGAGATGTGGTTGAACTCCATTAAGGTAAGGGCTACATAGAGGATGTTTATGGCTTTGGTATTGAGCTGGGCTTCTTTTAGTGTAGCTTCATTCCATTTTGAAACAGCCCTGGTTGGCTCCTTATATGGTGTGACCATCACCTTCCACATATCAAAGTTCATGCCTTGAATGTAGAACTACATACGCCTCTTTCAATAGAGGAAGTTGGTGTTGTCAAAGACCATAGGATGCATGGAGAAGCCTCCCTATAGGTTGAGTGAACCAAGTAGGTGGTTGCCCATCTTCTCATCTCATTGGAGATTGTTGGACAAGATCCTTGGCTCTGATACCACTTGTTGGATCAAGGGTCTAGGGGGGGTGAATAGAGCTTCAAAATTTTCACAAGATAAGTTAGACCTTCAATTTATATAAATCAAAACCAATAGTTTAGTGCAATTTGAAGTCCTAACTAAAAAAGCATAGCATGGATGAGATAAATTGAAACAAGCATTGGACAAGGTGGTTTAGAGTGGTTCCACTCTCCAAACTAGGAGAGAGTCAATCCACTACCTAGAGCGGTCAATCTCTAGGACTTTGCAATTTGTGTATACTTATATTCCATTCATAAGAGATACAAGGAGACCACCATACATCCAAGGACTTACCTATTCAAGACAAGAGTATTCCACCTATACAAGGACTTACCCACTCGATCAAGATATCTTCAACCTTCAATAAGGACTTACCCACACTTGCATCAAGCCTTTGGCCTTGAAGGAATTTTCCCAATCTTCTCAAATATTTACCTTGCCCTTCTCCTTCACCTGGAGAAGATCTTCACCTCTTCTTCAACCTTGAAGAAGAACAACAACAACTTCACCTTCACTCAGAGTACCTTGCTTCACCTTTGCTTCTTTGAGAAAAAGGATAGGGAAGATGGAATGGAATGAGAGCTTTACAAGAACAAGGAAATAGATCTCTTACAACTAGCCTAACTCACTCATAATCACAAAATTCTTTGTAAATGAGAGAGAGAATTCAAGGAGTTGCAACACACTAAACTATAGCAAGGACTTAGAATAGCATGAATGAGCAAACTTGGAATGAACTCCAATGGGTCCTATTTATAGCTGGGGAAGGTCCCCTGAGTATGGGATCACTTAAGGGTGAAATATAGTCATTTTTCAAGTTGCAACAGATTTATTCTCATTCAAAACAACTCACCAATGGTTATAATCATTTTTCTTGTGTTTTCCATATAGTACATTTGGTTGAGTTTTTAATAAAGATAACTCGACTGATCCACTAAGTGACGAAGTCAATTTTTAAACTATCGGTTGAGTTCATTTTGGGAAACTCAACCGATGAGTCTATTTTGGGAAACTCAACCGATGAGTCAAAATTAGTTTTTCTTAGTTGATAGATCGGTCGAGTTTTGTGAGTGTGCAACTCGACCAATTGGTCTCTCCAAAAAAATCCATCACTGGATCGGTCGATTTTCCAACTTGACCGATAAACACGGCCTGTGAAAAATTTTCTAAATTGACATTAGAGTGATCAAAAGTTGGAATTAAGTTTCCCTAATTTTTTTCTCATCTTAGTTACAAGTCATATCATCAATATAAGTGATTACAAAAATCATTTAAGATCATTTGGAGTGATTTCCCAAATTGCACACTTGCATTGCTTTTGACTTGAACTTGAACAAGCTAGGGCTTGTGTAATTTTATCCTTTTCATGTACGTAAGGCCTAAAATCAGTCTTGAACAAACATATTAGATACATAGGAATGGAATGGTTAAGTCATTATCAAAATATGGGCAATGTATAACTCTCAAGTCAACAATAGAGAGGGAGTAGGAAAAGCACAAACTAAAATGCAGATTGAGCAAACACCAGTCACTACTATTGTAGTAGTTTAAGGGGAGAAAGTAGTACCAATCCAAATACCTGAGGCATTATTAAGTGAAGATTCTATTGAGTCCAATTTAGGGGGAGAAAAATCCCCTATGAAGGGCTATGATCCACCACATCACATGAAGATTGTGGTGCATGTGCCTTTTCTAAATAACCTAAAGATGACTAATGAATATATGTAATTCAAGAATATTTTGGATATCATTCATAATATTCATGTGAATCCTCCCTTGGTTGAGGCTCTTGAGCATATTCCTCCTATACAAAATCTTTTAAAGACATTATTACCTAGAAGAGGAGGATATCATATTATAAATTGACATGCTACATAAGAAGGTTAACATGTTGATTCAAAGGAATCTACCTAGAAAGAGAGAAGACTAAGGGTTCTTAAATATACTTGATTCAATAGGTTGGCTTCATTTTAGAGATGCCTTATGTGACTCTTGAGCCATAATCAATTTGATTTCACTAATGACCTCTAAGAAGACTTGTTTTCTAAACAATTGGAAGAGAAACATGACAATTGAACGAGAAGGTAAATCTTTTGTACGGACGTATTGCATATGTGAATATGTTCTAGTCAAGTTGGATATATTCATATTTCATATAGATTTTGTGGTCATGGAGATGCTACATGGCTATGGCTTTGAGCTAATCCTAGGCAAACTAGTCCAGCCCACATCAGATTATACACTACAACATTGGGTAGTGCAAGATATAGATGCCCAATCCAAATAAATAAGGCAATTTATGGTAATTGGAGAGAATACAAGCATAGGTCACAATACAGTGAAACTAGTATCCTTAAGATCCTAGTAATCTAATCATAAAAACATTTTAACTCTCTACTATTTAATCATAGTTTTTAATTTAATCACTCAACCAACTATTTTCTTAGACCTAGTTCATCTTTTTTAGTTAGTAGTAGTATATAGGTGTCCCAGTTGCCTAAGATTGATATTTGGGACACTTTGAGTCCATGTACTACAGTGATGTGTACACTTATATCTACCACATGCACTTAAGTCATGTTAGTCCCAATGTGGCATGTCAGTGGAAGGAGATCGGTGTTCTTAGGCACCCTTGCTAGTATTCTGGGGTGACCTAAGGTTGGTGTTCTTTTTCCTCCATGTGGCAAGTTGGCAACTGAAGGTTGGTATTCTTTGGCACCGATTTTGGTTTGTGGACTGATCGAATGTTGTTGTTCATTTCCCAGTGCGGAATGTTGGTGACTAAAGGTTAGTGTTCTTTTACAACCATGATGGTTTGTTAGGGTGACCGTATGTTTGTTTATTTGTCACCCATGGTTGTTTATTATGGTGACTTGAGGTTGGTTTTCAGTGACACCCTTGTGTTGTCATGATTGTTGACCAAAGGTTGGTGTTCTTTGACACAACTGTTGATTTATCGTGATGACTGAAGGTTGGTTTTCTTTGGCACCCATGTTGATAGTTATCGATGACCAAAGATGATTTTCTTTCACACCTATTATGGACATGGTTTTCTACAATTGAGATTTCCTATGAAGATCTAAAATCCTAGGATTTACCAACACCAAACAAATACTCAAGTTTTACATATATATTGCTTAGATAATCTTCTGATATTATATTGAATGCTTTTACTATAATTCTATCATTGCAAGTAGTTTTTTACTACTATACTGCATCTATTTATCTCGATCAGGTATAGAGATCTATACTTATTGAATATATCATTGTGTAGAGGTTATTATCTTGTAACTAATCTATCTTTAAATAATTTGATCTCAATATACTTGTAAGCAATCAAAATGTAATGTTTTTCTATATCATATTACTAGGACATGATCTCACCCTCGTAGTTATCCATATCATTTAGGTAACCACATGTGATACTTAACATTGATAAAACCCCATATAGTGTCTCGTTATAACTCTACGCAAGTGTTTGCGTAATAAGTTAGATTCGTTTTCATTTACATCTTCATCACCGATAAGACAAATAAAGCCGATTAAAATGAAATAGTGAGCATTATTTGGTGATCATTTGATGGGTTTGTGTGCATAATTCCGAGTGTATAAGCTGATTTCATGTATTGCTGTTGTACAAACAGCAAATCTCATGAAATTGAATTGAATTTTCTGGGCGTATCTTTAGTTGGGCTGAATCCATGTACAAGTCCAGACTAAGCAAGGTCGATGTCGGCCTAATTCTTAATTAAACAAAGACGAATCCTGTTGAATCTACTATTGTAGATGTCAAGCTCAACGCAAGACAAGACATAGTTTAAGGATTTGAAAAGAAGCAGATTCATTCAGAAGACGACAAGAAATCTTTGTATCTTATTGTCGCTATAAAAATGTCAACATCCTCGTAGAAATATGATACCAAGCAATTCAACTGACGTCAAATTATTAGCGTAAATCCAAAGCCAACAGCTTGCTCCGCTTTGCTCGGTACATTACCTGGCGCAGTCATTCACTACACACCTTATGTTCGTTTCCCGTCTTTGTTATAGCAACAGCGACGCCAGAGGATGAGAGCACACGATAGGTTCAAGTGTGGGAATGGAATGAAGGGTCCAGTCCGGACGTCGACTCGACTGGAAACGGACATTTGCCCAATGCAGTCGTAGCGGCAGCTAATCCACTCACCCTCCTGTTCAGGGACGAGGACAAGGGCACGCGCCACAACAATTTGCGTAAAACGAAGACCAGGCGACAGACCGGGTCGTAGCGTGCTACAGTGCTACTAAGCTGTCCTCGTCAAGACTCAAGAGTTGAAAGCCTCCGCTTGTAAGGGCTAATTTGGTTGGATGTAAAACCAACCAACATCAGGAATTGTAAAACGAGAATTCGTAAGCAATGAGTTGTAACTAAAGTTGTTTTTATTTGGTTCCGAGAAGATTTAATGTGATGATCTAGTTTGTACACATTTGGTTCAGAGCAGTTGCAGCCTGCGTTTCATATATTTGTGCAGCAGCAGGCATCTTGGCTACGAAAAAGATGACGGGTTGTATGCTGCGGAGACGGTGAACTGGAACTGCGTCCAAAAGGCCTGCGGTCCATTTTCCCAGAATTCTGTAGAGTTGGAGAGGACGGTGGGTTCCGTTTCCGCGTGGTGTGTTGCAACCTCGTCCAACCAAACGCAAGGGTTTCAGATCGTTGTGTACTTGCAACTGCAGGAACTGATTTGCAGCGGAACCAAACGAGCCTTAATTGTAATTGCTGCCTATGTGCATTGGAGCAGATGTCTACAGAATAATTATAGATATTACCGATTACCCACGCACTTACCCATCTAGTTGGATGGGCTGTAAAGTCTAACGTGAGGACAAAATATTTTTTATTTTAAATAGGAGGAAAGTAGGAAAAAAAAAAGAGAAAATTGTTCACCGTATGATTTTTGAGTTGTAATGATTTCTTTGGTGAAAATAAAAAGCATTACGCTTCTTAAAAGAAATGCTTTCCAACAACACTAATATTAATATACTTCAGAAAAAAAAACATACTAGAGAAATATAATATTTATATTTTGAAGTACAATTTCTCATCTTTGAGGGACAATACTCGTGTTTTTCGTACAATATCCTTCATAATTTTCAATTTGTAATGATTTTTTTGATAAAAAAATTATATTCTTTTCAACAAATATTTTACGGCAAGATTAATATTAACATACTTTAGAAAAAGAATAATATGAATAAAATGTAGCATCTGCTTGCTAGGGTACGATATCCATATTTTGGGTACAATATCATGTTTCGAATGTACATACCCATCTTTTGGGGTAGATTACATCATTAAGTAACATTCTTAAAGTACCTTGAGTTGGGAGTAATTTGACCCAGAAATGCAGATATCATACTCCAAATAACAGACATTGTACCCACAAAATACAAACATTGTAACTCATAACAAAGGAGTGAAGTACCCAATATGGAAGTATTGTATCTGAAAATACATGTATTGTACCCCAAATACAAGTATTGTACTGTAACAGACAAGATATGTACTCCAAAATAATAAGTACCATTGGTATTGTACCCCAATACAGGAGTAATATATACCAAACACATGTATTGTACTCTAAAATATTATACTCCTGTGTACGATATTAGTATTTTGGAGTACATTACTCTTATTTTGGGATACTACGATAATGTTTATTTGTTGATATAATGTGCCCAAAACACTCATATTGTATTCCAAAATATGTATATTGTACGTTGAAACACATATATTATATTTATATAATATTATCTTATAAAGTGTGTTAACATTGGTATTATGGTATTATTATAAAGTATTTTTTTAAGAAATCTAATATTTTTGTTTCAACAAAAATTCATTCCGAATTAAAATTTATGAGTTTCTCTTTCTCTCTCTCTTTATCTAATATATTATCTAATTAGGTTTATTCTGTCACATTAGGAGTGCTCCCCCCCCCCCCCCCCCCCCCCCAACGACCTGGTGGGCGCCTAAATGAGAGGATTGGGAGTGTGTAGTCTTATTCATGTCTAAAATGGCACTCGACCCCAATAAACGTTTCTGACATTTGCTTTACATTTTGAAACTTGTTCATGTTAAGTATTAACGCCGGCCTGGTGGGCGCCTAAATGAGAGGATTGGGAGTGTGTAGTCTTATTCATGTCTAAAATGGCACTCGACCCCAATAAACGTTTCTGACATTTGCTTTACATTTTGAAACTTGTTCATGTTAAGTATTAACGCCGGCGTTAATAGTTAATTCACCATGCGACACTACTTTGTAAGTGCATGTTGTGACGTTTGTTTGTTATTTTTTTTTTTAAGATCTGTTTAGTTGAGTGCAATGACAAACTGTTGATATATAATTTAATACAATAAATGATGAGTTTGCAGACTGACTATACCCTATAAAATTAGCCTAAATGTGAAATTTCCTGGCAGGGTTACATTAAACATATCCTAACACAATAAACTCTTGAGAGTAGATATTTGACGGTTAGACATGTGATCTGTATTTTTCTCGCTAGGCTCGCATAAGCCGCACATTGCCCAGAGAAATTTATTTCTTTTAGAATTTTTCATCAAAGAATTTCAAACCCGACATGTCATGCTAACTTGATAGCCATTTTAATTGTTGTGTCAGTATTGTCACATAATTTTTTTATATTTTCTCTGACAACGCTATGAGTTTTCTTCATTTATAAGTTCCAAATACTACGCAATACTTATTTGTCCCGTCCAAAATATTAAAGGCATTCGACTTGCGTTTCATCACAATGTATAAAAGTGATGAATCATGAAACTATTCGTGTATTTCTTCAAGAAGTCAATTATTAGATTAATATTTTAGGGATACTATGTGCTTTTTATTTGATTGACTAAAGGCAATTCTAAATATTGCTCTGATACATAAACTATTGTGATATTGATGTTTACAATTACGACATATTTGGTAGAAGGGGTTGATGGGTAAGGAGAGGAAGTAGAAAGATCCAATTTGTTTGATTTGAAAAAGTGACAAGAAAGGGAAGGAAAGAGAGGGAATAAATGCGAAGGAAGGGGGCACATTCATTTTATTTTCTACCACTTTTCTTCAGTCTCCACTCCAAATCTGAGTGGAGACAAGAAGAAGAGAAAATTTTGCTAGAAACTTAACTGAAATCTTAAAGGAAATAGAAATTTTGGATGGAAAACTTAAGGAAATAAAAAAAATATAGATAATATTCAAGAAGCACATGTGAGTTATATATACACAAATATGGATATATATGTACTTTTATATATATATATATATATATATATATATATATATATATATATTATTTTTAATACTCGTGCGAGTACTGTAGTAACGCTACCCATCACTAAAGACGCAGTAGCAACTTAGTTCATAATGAAAAAGGGATCTGACAGTTTTTTAATATCTAAAAAATGACGTACTAAAGAAAAATGAATTAGCGGGGAAGAGCAGCGATTTCTCCATCCAAAAAATTCTAAATTCTCAACTTCTCGCATTCTTTATTTCCACTATTGCTTCTACCGGTCTCGATTTCATTTGATTGTGTTGTTGTTGCTGGTCTCGATTGCCTTTTGTGGTTGTCCAGAAACACACAATCGAAAGAAAAGGTACCTAGTGTCTGCCATTGAGATCAAATGGGTAGAACAAAATCGGAGAAAGCACCTGCAAGGAAGGCAATGAGTAAGAGTAGTAAAAAAGTGAGAGGAGACGACAATTTGATAACAAGACATCATGATGTTGTTGATATCATTATAGAAGAAGAATTTGTAGATATTGTGCAATGAGATAATGTAACGAAAAAGAGTCTTGAAGAGGATAATATACGTGGTGCGACAAAAAATACAAAGAAAATTAAGAAGAAAAGGCATTGTAGGAAGATGACTAGTACTATTGTCAAAGATGAGTCGGCTAGAGATGAGAATGATTCCGATGAGATTGATGGAGTTGAAGCTACAGAAGAAGAGGTTGTTGTTGTGAGTGAGAATGAGGAACCAGAACATGTTGTGTGTGAAACTGCTGAAGAAGAGCTAGTTGATGTGTGTGATAACGATGAACCAAAAACAAAAGTTGTTGAAGAACATGTTGTTGATGTGCATGAATCTGTTGAAGCTGTTGCAAATGAAGTGTTTGCTACGCGTCAAAATGAAGAATGGGAAGCTACTGAAGAATGATCTATTTCAAGATCAAAAGAAGAAGAACATCACAAGGAAAAATAGGAGCACACTCTACAACAGAAAACGAAACTAAAAGGTAAAGAAATCATTATAGAAGGTAATTTTATTTATATATAAAGTGAAAATTTAGACTACTAACTATCATTCTGACAATGGAAGTTACACTTGTTTATGAAAATGTAACACAGTAAACTAAAAAGTAATAGTACTAATGAAAATATAATTTTGTTAAGCAAAAAGTAACTCTGAGAATGTAAAAGTAAATACGTCAACTAGAAAGTAACATGAATATCAAAAACGTATATGTGCCAACTAGAAAGTAACTAAGCTAAGCAAAAAGTAACTTTGAAAATGTAAAAGTAACTACATCAACTAGAAAGTAACTTGGCTAATAAGAAAGTATTTGTGTCAACTGAAAAGTAACTAGGCTAAGAAAAAGGTAACTTTGAGATTGTAAAAGTAACCATGTCAACTAGAAAGTAACTTGGCTAACAAGAAAGTAACGTTCTAAAATAAAAAGTAACTTTGTAGATCAGTAAGTAAGAGATGTTAACAAATAAAATATATGTATAAAATAATAAGTAACAATATGAAAGGAAAAGTATATATGTGAACTGAAAAGTAATATTGTGGACTGCTAATAAAATATTTTACTCTATTCCTTAAATTTGTGTATGTTTAAGTTAGCATAATCACATTGAAGTGGTACACACTCACCTTCTCTATAATGTAAAAAGCAAAGTAACTTTGTTAATTTCAAAGTAACTATGTAAAAGAAAATAGTAACTCTGTAAACCAAAAAGTAACTATTTACATATGAAAAGTAACTATTTCAAATGGAATGTAATGTTGTGAACTGAAAAAGTAACATTGTAAACTAGTAAGTAAGTAGGTAACCAAATTAATAGGAACTTTTTAATATTCTTGTAGATTCACCAAAAATTTACCATAAATGTTACATGTAGAGTTATAACAACATCCAAAATACTTTCACTTAGAAAAAAATTAAATGGAAATGATGAGGTCAACTGCTTTTGTGAATTTGATAGCCATGCCTAATCTTAATGTAGGTGTGGATTTTTTAGAGATCTAATTGAAAGATATATTAAAGAAGAAAAATTCATGATAGCACCAGCAGTTGAGGCAAGGATGAGAGTAGAGGATGTTGTAGTGATACTAGGTTTACCTAGTCATGGTATATATATTGTTCTGGGAAAAAAATCACAGAGTGTAAAGAAAGTTTGGGAGGATTTGACTATTGTATAAAGGGAGAAGATGAAAGTGGTGAAGAAGTTAAGAGAAAAAGGAAGAAGGATGTATTATATAAGGACAACTTAGGGAAGTTGTGGCAAGAATTTACTAAGAATGATGCAAAAGAAAACTACCTAAACATGTGTAGAACATTGATGTTGTACTTGTTGGCAACATTCCTATTGCCTGATACTAGCTATTGTGCCCCACTTTTCCTTCTACACTACTTGGATGATGTAACTGCAACATGGTAGTTAAATTGGATTAAGTTAGTCTATAGTCACATCTTCAAGACGATGAAGGAATTAAGTCAGAATCTAAAAAGAAGGAAAAGAGGGGAAAGCAATAGAAGCACATTCTACACGACATGATGTGTCATGTGCATGTGTGTAAGTAACTTGTTTAATCATTTTTTATCTCATTGAACTGCTCTGTATGAAGATCTAAATTATAAATTGTACTTTTCATATTCGGGTAGGTTTGGGCTTATGAGATTATAGAGCAGCAAAGCCAACACTCAATGAAGCAACGTCGAGGATAAAGAAATGGGATGATCTTGTTAAGAACATAAAGGATCTAAACAATTTAAAGGTTGAAAATGTAAGATTCACTGTTATTGAAGCGAATCACTATATAAATTCATATAATATATATAAGATACACATGATACATTATTGACTTTCGAATGTTTAATGAGCACAAGTTTTGACAAAGTTGAAGAAGGATAACATGGATAAGTGGGAAAGTGCAAAGAGAGTAAAAGAATTGTCCTTTTACCTTGAAGCAAATTGTACAAAGAGTAATGGAGTGACTACTAGGGTAGCTACATTAGTTGACAGGAGTAGGGAAGTGACATATAGTGTAACACCCATCATCACATAGATAATGAGACTGCACAAAACAAGCGGAAATAACCAGTGGCAGCGGATTATCAAAAATCACTAAAAATTTAAACCATTATTCAAAGAGATCCAATGCCGGTAAACTCCTCACAGAAAGGCCCAAAGCCAGTTATGCATGTTTGCAACATGATTCACTTCTTTACGTATGTCATTCCATCATATTCCCATGATATAAGATATCAGTTGCTTTACCAGATCATATACAAAAGCAACATTATTCATTGAGGCGTTCTAGCCAAAATCTCAAATCGGTCATAAAGTTGTTACACAAAACCCCCCAAAGGACCTGAGAGTATAGAGATGATACATAGGACTTATATCAATAACAAGACACGACTGATAGAAAACCATCTTAAATATCAAATTTTCTTATTAACGTTGTCCTGTTCAGCTTACACGATCGCTGCTACCACTTGCACGCCCACCTAAAAATTATGGATCCTATGGGGTGAGACAACAGTCCCAATGAGAGATATAACTCTCCAACAATGCTATTATTATCACATGTATATTGTTATGTGAACAAAGAGTAAAGCTGCATAATATTAAACAAATTTGTTCTTCAAGTAATTCCTTTACAAGGAATATGAAGAACATGTATAACTGTCATAGATTGAACAATATAATAGAAAAGCAAGGCTTCATCCAATATGTCTGTATTTGAATCCTTAAGCAAATATGCTATACATATGATTACATCTTTATATCAATCGTATGCCCTACAGAGATAGGAATATACCTTTCATCTCCAACTAACCATAGAGAAGTTAGCATCAGTTCCATATAGGTCTATAGAAGAGTTGAAACCCACGACCTCATCTTCCCTCACTCAGTATGAGAATGGCAGAGACATATGAGTCAGTTTGCATTATAGCTAGCGTGGCATATAGAGGCTCTTGGCTATAGAGATACAACATGTAGCATGTTCTCTGTTCATGGTATGACCTACAGTCAATCTTTCTCATTGAGTCATAGCCTGTAGCCATACTCTTCTTTTGTATTGGAGTTGCGGCCTACAACCACACTCTTTTTTTAGGAAATGTTTCGAAGCCAATCTTGGGGTTTGAAGGAAGCAAGGAAATACTCGTCTTTCACCCTCGCATATTCAACAATATGTACTCTGAGTTTCCCGTAGGAATTGCTCATTTCACCATTCAACAAGTTCTGACAGTGAATGGATCTATGGCGAAGGCAACTATGTGATTATATTTCACTGATTACTGATACCAATTGAAGTGTCTTTTGGCCTCAATCAAGTTATAGCGTACACGCCATAGAAAAATTCTTCATAAGAAATGAAATAATATATCTACAGAGAATATAATCATTTACATTATAAACAGATTCCAATCATCTCATGACATTGTATTACTGCCTTTCATAAGGCTATCACCATAAACACATTATCATTGGATATCAATCCCTTATTTCAATACTGGAGGATATCAGATCAACTAGACACTAAGCCTTTATCAGGTCATAGGACCCATCACATCTTACTTGTGATTCATTGTTATTTCAACATGCTTTATCGAGCATATAGGCATTACCCATACCAAGCATCATTTGTGCCACATAATATGTACACCATAGAAACCATAGAAATAATTAGCTATGACATCCATCTCACTTTCAAGGTTATCTTCATACTAATAGAAGGTAAATATGTCCCAATATATTAATTACTTTTTAAGTAAAGCATGCCATGTACCATATGTCTTCTTAAAGGAGATTAGGTTTCATGCCTAGTCACATAGGGTTACCAAGCATAATTTATCTTTCCATCCTTCTAATTGCACTTCCTCTCATAAATTGGAATGTATAAGGCTATTCATTATTCATAATAACCAAGTCTACATACTCACATGCTCATATTTCCTGTGTTCCTTTATCAAGGTTCATATAATTCACTTAACATTAATTAATCATCTTCATAGAACTCACAAGCTATAACATTCCATTGATTTGTATGATTATCATTACATGAATAACCGAGAAAGAAAACAGTCTCAAGCTTTTAAGCATGCATACTCAGCAAGAGTATCCTGCCCTGAGATTAGGGTCACTTATCTTTACACATAACCTGATTAGGGCTTTTCCTCAGAATTATTATTACCAAAACCTATATACACCATTTCCCATTTTCTTGGAATTAACCTAGGATTGAACAATCATTACTAGATATCATTATTTCATACATGTATATGTGTATTACCTAATTAGATTCTATATGTTCTACAATCATTCATTATGTAAACATATTGGTCATTTACTTACATAATGTCTCACCATTATTATTGCATACTACAGAGTTTCAATACCCCTTGCTCATTATTAAAAAATGTCACCTCTCACTAGAAAACAACCATCTCTAGGTCATTATACCCATAATTGACTATCACATTTACCTGGGATCTTAATCCCTTCAACATATTATTAAGGATCTTATCTCTTCAATGCTTCATATATGTGATCACATGTTGTGGGGTATCAACCCCTCAATTTATTATTGAACCATATCTAGAAACCAAACCCTAATTCATAACTCCTTATGTCTAGGAGCTTATCTTATTATCTTTTCATTCCATTGTATCACTGATAATCATTCAATCAAGTTGCAAATATGATAAAATGAAAGGTATATCATATTGCCTAAGATTCTTTAATAGTTGAAACACCTCTATGTTACCCTGTCATTTTTAACATAGGATATTAATCCCTTAAACTCATCCTTGAGTACCTCATCGCCTTCTAGATAACATGTCTTTGCTAGGTCACCAGACCTCTTTACATTATTCCTATGATACATGTTTTCCATATGTCTTACAAGGCATATTTTGATTATACAAAATTATAACCACTATAGCCCTCATTTGGCTATGAACGTCATATATATATATATATATATATATATATATATGTTAAGATTCCATGGCATTACCATAACCATTGTTTAATATTATCATGCTAGTTCAAGTTATACTCCCCCTTGTGATTAAGGATATGATTTCTCTTCTTCAACTGATTAGGGTTTCTAGGGTTAATTTCAATAACAGAACCCTAAATCATAACTCCTCATATCTAGGAGCTTATACAATTACCATAAGTATTCGTTCATACTTAATTACTTTCATCAATTATCATTGATTGATCATCAACATGAGGGATACACGTTCCTCTCTTATCCTTATTAGGATACTAGTTCAACTTGACTTGATGTATAACTTGATCCTCATTAGAATATATTGGACCACACTTAACAAAGTGTATCTATCCCATTTAATCATCATGTATTGATTTGATTACTTTCCCCATGTGTTGGCTTACTTTCTTCTAAGTGTATTGGCCTCAAGACTATTTCTTGTGTCGTCCTACATTCATCAAAGTATATCAACCTCCACACTATGCCTTGAGTTGGCCTAGACATATTCACCTGTGTCAGACATGGCACTATTGCTTGTATCGGCCAAAGATCAATAAATGGTATCAGTTTAGAGGTGTTTAAGGTAGTATCGATCGTGAGGTGCTTGAGGCATATCAGATATTGTATATTCATAGGATATCGACCACTCAACCAACTAGTGTGTCGACCATATCATCAACTAGGGTATCAACCTAGCTATCCCTTTGTGTATCGACCATTAGTGTTTTAGTTGTATCAGGTGAACTATCAATAATACCTTAATTTCCTTTACCAATTGACCTCACCACTACTTGGTGTGTCAACCAAAACCTTAAGGAATATATTACTCACACCTTCACATTGTGTGTTGGCCTAAGTGTGTCACCCATCACACTTATATTAGACTAGAGAGGGATCGGTTTGTCAGTGTACCAGTTTCTAGTTTTAGGGTTATATGATATCGAATTAAGCATCCTCATTTCCCTTATTTCCCTCATCCATTAAGGTAACAACCTTATCCTCCTTTGTTATATCATTCTCAACCTTCTTAGGTACATATATTTTACTATAATATCTTCTTTTAATTTTAGTATAATACCTTTGCCTAACTTGGGTGTAACACATTTACCTTACTTAGGTGTATACGCCACACAACACTTTGGTGTATCAACAACACTATACCTTGGTGTATCGGCCATGCCATACCTTAGTATATCGGCCTTACTACACATTAGTGTATCGGTCACACCACCATCTAATGTGTTGAATTTACCATTACCTTGTGTTGCTCATAATCCAACAAAGTGATATCGGTCTTGAGGTGCTAAAAAGGGATATCCGCCTTGAGGTGCTAAAAATGGATATCAACCTTGAGGTGCTTAAAGGAATAACAGTTTTGAGATTCTTAGAGGGATATTGGTTTGATCATCTTCAAGCTTCAAATCTTTATCCCTTAATACTCTAGTTCATGGAAAACAACCCCATTTTTCCATTAGATATCATAGATTCATCATTTAATCTAAGGGAAATTGAAATTGAGAAGGAATTCCCCAGTATTGAAAAATTGAAAGTACATAGCAATAGAATTGAAGTAGAGTTATATAACCTTCCTCAAGATCAAAATTAGAGATTCAAGATCCAAAGCTTCAAGTTCCTAAGGTTGAAGATGACTTATCAAAAGTCCATGATTTGGCCATAACTTCACCTCCATCAAGAAGAGGAACCCCCTCACAGACTTGAGTAGCTCACCAAAATCTGGTCCTAACGAGGTCGAGCCAAAGAGGCAGGAAGTATTATCTCTCCCTCGTGAAGATATGGTGTTGTACAAAGCCCCCAACTGTCCTCTCAACCATCTCGGTGTCATCCAAGCATCTAGGGAAGCCCCAAAAGCCTGCTCCATACTCCATCTCCTCTCTGATGAACTATGCATCGTCGCCAATGTAGCACAATGTTGTCCCAGATGATGGGTACTTCCCCTGCTTCTCTATCACTCTGGGAATGTTTCCCCAAACCAACTCCCTCTTCGGTCCTCCAGTTCTCATTCTCCTACTTCCTCGAGCAACCTGCAACCTATAATGGAGAACCCAATAGAGGGAAGGGGGCATTCTCTCTCCAATGGCTTCCAAAAATACTTGTGTAATGGCTCATTGTCAAGAAAATGACCAAACGAAAATAACCGCACGGTCCAGCTTGCACTTTACCCCATGATGTCCATGCCCCAACGTCATGGATGGTTGTCATTGTGAACCTTCTGCAACTGCTGTGAACAAGATGACTCGTATATGTCTGATCATATCCAAGGGTCAGGATGACTTGTCATGAAAGCCTTATTCGTGGATACTAAAACACAGATACAATTTTCATTTAAATGAGCCATCATGTGACATACATATTAATTTCATGGCTAAGGATTAATAAATCATTAATACCTTGTTCTACCATACAATATTAGGCACATTATTTCAATATATTAAAACCTTTATATCTCTTTCTAGGAACATCGAAACATTATGGAATTTGGACCATAGCTCTAACAATACTCAAACTACATTGCACTGAAGTTTGATTCCAAGCAAACATTATTTAGTCAGTCCACAATTTAATACGAGAATTCCCATACTTAGGGACAACCATCATGACATCATCATGTGTAAAACTAAGAATATCAAAATTTCACTTTATCACATACTACACACACTAAAAGACATATTGTCCTCGAAATTAATACAAAATCATGTCCATCACAATATGTGTGTGTGTGTGAGTGTGTATATATATATATGTATATATATAAATATATATATATATGTATATATATATGTATATACGTATGTATATATATATATATATATATATATATATATATATATATATATATATATATATATATATAAATTGATAGGGAGAGAGTCAGTCTAGAATACACTTGAGTGTATAGATAGCACCATACACCCAATGGTGTTTACCTATATATACTATTTTCATAATAAATATGAACTACAAATCTTTATTGCTATAATAAAAATAGGCCATATATAAAATTTGATCCCAATTTCACTCACTCAAGGACAAAAAATAGGCGCACATAATTAACTTAAAATACATCATGTTCATTCTATTTGAACGCATGACCTATAAGTATACGGACAAGTTCAAATTTTATATATAAGCTATTAATAAAATTTTTAAGAAGATCAACGATTTAGACTGTTAAAAGAATATTACATGATGGGAAATAGTGAGGCATACAATGTGATATATATACACTTGAGTGTATTCTAGTCTGACTCTATATTTCACATATATATATATATATATATATATATATATATATAATACACACACACACACACACATATATATATATATATATATATATATATATATATATATATATATATATATATATATAATACACACACACACACATATATATATATATATAGATATATATATATATATATATATATATATATATATATATATATATATATATATATATATATATATAGTACAGTTTCATTGCCCGCGCGGGTACTGTAGCGGAGCTGCCCGTTTCAGAAAATGCGGTGGCATCTATTATAAATAATCCAAAAAAAAAGGACACGCTAGTACTTACAGAAGAAACACATTCGCGACTCATTCTCTGCCCGAAAACCCCAATTCTGCCTTCTTACCGCTCCAGAATTCCCGAATTCATCCACCTTGGTCTCCACTCCCCAACCCCAACTGCCGAATTCTTGGGCATGTGGTCTACATTGCCCATAATTTGGGCGATTTGGTCTGTACTTGGGCTGCTGTGTGTGGCGTTCTTCTCCGCTGCAACATTCACCGCTATTTTTGCCGCAACTACTTTTGCCAGTCTCTGCCGCTGAGATCAAAATGGGGAAAACAAAGGTAAAAGCAAAGAAGGCAACAGGAAAGGGAAGTACAAAAATAACGGATAGTGAAGATTTGTTGAGCAAGAACTATGAAGATGTGGACAACATGGTAGAAGAGGTAGTTGCAACCATACTGCAAGGAGATGAAACGAGCAAGAGTATTGAAGAGCACAGCGAACATGCTATGCCGAGAAAAGAAAAGAAAGTTAAGAAGAAGAAATACAACTTTGAGAAAACTAACACTCTCCAGAAGACTGCTGGAGATGACAACGCATCAGGGGAGAAGCCATCCGATGATGTTACTGAGAAACAATTGGTTGTAGTGCATGAAGAGACTGAAGAGCCACAAACTGACAATGCATCAGGGGAGAAACCAACAGATGACGTCACTGAGAAATGATTGGCTATAGTGCATGAAGAGACTGAAGAGCCAGAAATAGAAGATGCTGAAGAAGTTGAACATGATGAAGCAGAAGATCGCAAAAGAAATCAGAATAAGACTTTGGAACAAAAACCAAGCAAAAAGGAAAAACAAAAATTGCAGAAGAAGGTAATATTGATTATTTTTACACTTCTATACGAAAGTGTAACTTGCTGACTAAAGAGTAACGATGCTGACAATAGAGTAACTTTGATCACAGTAATTATCCTTAAAAGTAACTTTGATCCAAGAAAAGTAACTAGATGAACTAACAAGTAACTATATCAACATGAATGTAACTCTCTGGATCAAAAAGTAACTATTATACATCAAACAGTAACTTTGATCCAAGAAAAGTAAACCGCATTTGCAAATATGATACTGTACTATGTGAGAAGGAAAGTAACTAGATGAATTAACAAGTAACTATATGTACTCGATCTATTTATGTACATTTATGTTACATATCGACATGAAAGTAACTAAAGTAACTATGATCCAAGAAAAGTAACTAGATGAACTAACAAGTAACGATATCGACATGAAAGTAACTCTCTGGATCAAAAAGTAACTGTTATACATCAAACAATAACTTTATCCAAGAAAAGTAACTAAAGTATCTGAAAAGTAACTTTGATCCAAGAAAAGTAACTAGATGAACTAACATGTAACTAAAGTAACTAAAGTAACTGAAAAGTAACTTTGATCTAAGAAAAGTAACTAGATGAACTAACAAGTAACTATATCGACATGAAAGTAACTCTCTGGATCAAAAAGTAATTGTTATACATCAAATAGTAACTTTGATCCAAGAAAAGCAAACCGCATTTGCAAATCTGATAATGTACAATGTGAGAAGGAAAGTAACTAGATGAACTAACAAGTAACTATATGTACTCGATCTATTTATGTACATTTCAGGGCATTTTATGTTCATACTGTACTCGATCTATTTATGTACATTTATGTTAGCATAACCAATCTAATACCCCAAAAACTCACCTGATCTACAAACGATGATTGAAAAGTAAATTTACTGAATACGATGTAACTCTGAAAAATGAATAGTAACTCTGAAAGTTAAAAAGTAACTACCTGAAAACAAGAGTAATTGTGACGGATAGAAAATAACATGTTGAACTGAAAAAGTAACACTGAAAGCTAAAAAGTAACTAGACAAATTAACACAAACTTTTTCATATAGATGCAGGTACAGGAAAGCTTTTCCATAGATGCTACATAAAAAGTTACAACAACATACAAAACAACATGTTGTTTAGCACAAATCAAATGAAGATGATGAAGTCAACCGCATTTGCAAATCTGATAGCCATGCCTCATCTTACTGTAGATGTAACTCTTTTAGAAGATGTGATAGAGAGATATGTTGATGACAACAAGTTCATGTTAGCACCAAGTTTTGAGGCGAGGATGACTATAGACGATGTATGAGTGATACTAGGTTTGCCTAGTAAAGGTATGGATATAGTTCCACGAAAGCAATCAAAGATTGTAAGAAAAATATGGGAGGATTTTGCTAATGCAACAAGAGGAAAAGATAAAGTTGGTGAAAGTAATAATAAAATAAGAGAGAAGGATGTGTTACACAAGGAGAACTTGAGTAAACTCTGGCAAGAATTTGCAAAGAATGACTCTGAAGAAAACTACCAAAATATGTGTCGTGCATGGATGTTGCACTTGTTAGAAACATTCCTTTTACCAGACACTAGCTATTGTGCCCCCATTTACCTTCTACATTATTTGGATGATGTAACTGCTACATGGCAGTTAAACTGGGCAAAGTTAGTGCATGACAACATATTCAAGAGAATGAAAGTTTTAAGTGAGAATATATGGATGAGGAGAAGAGGGGAAACCAGAAAAAGAACACTCTACACAACTAGATGTGTAATGTGATTGTGTGTAAGTGACACATTGTATAATTACTTTGGTTACATTAAAAAACCATATATGAACATTTAAAACACTGATTTATACTTTTCTTGTCAACACATGTTTGGGCTTATGAGCTAACAGGGATAACAGAGCCTACATTCCTTGAGGCAAAACTACGAATAAAAAGATGGGCAACTCCTGTTAAGATGGTGAAGGATTTTAAAAGTTTGGACAATGACAATGTAAGAATCAGTGTGGGTAAAGTGAAAATAAATATGCCGATTAATATAAGAGCTTTATAATAAATTGATAACTTTTGTGCACAGGTTTCTGCAGTGTTGAAGAAGGATGACAATGATGATTGGGAAGCTGCAAAGGCAGTGAAAGATTTGCCTTATTATCTCGCAGCAAATAAAGCCAAGAGCAAGGTAGTTAGTAAGAAGATACTTACACCAAATAACACAAGAAGAGAAGTCTCAGGAAGCTTGGAGAATAGAGTATTGATTCTTGGGGACAAGCTGAGACTGTAGAAGGAAACATGCAATAGAATTGCCCTAGAAGCTTTTACTGTTCTAAGAGAAGAAAACAAGTATTCATTCTTGAGGACAAGCTGAGAAGTCTCAGGAAGCTTGGAGAATAGAGTATTGATTCTTGAGGACAAGCTGAGACTGTAGAAGGAAACATGCAACAGAATTGCCCTAGAAGCTTTTACTGTTCTAAGAGAAGAAAACGAGCAGTTGAAGAGAAGACTAGAGGAAGTTGAAGCTGAAAAATAGATTGCTAAGGATCCAAGCTGACACTTACAAGCATTCACAATCTGCAGCTACACCAACTCCCAATTTCATTGAGAATGAAAGTTGGCATTCAGATGATTTAACTATAATAAGACAGAGGACACAGGATCTGAAGAAAAATTTGTTGGAAATGGACCAATATGGACCTACACAAGAAAGACCAAGATTGAGAAAGCTTCGACTAAGGAGAGAAGTAGTGGAGAAAATGACAGAAAATGTACCACAAGATTCAAAGGAAGTAGAAGAAGATCGATCTGAAGAAACCAAAGAACTGACACAAGATGAAATGGAAAAAGATCCATCTAAAGAAGATCTAGCTGAAGAAAAATTCACAGAAGAAAAAGAAGAACTAGCAGATAAAAAAGAGCCCGCAGAAGATGTAATGGAAAGCATAATGATGGATATAGACAATGAAGTTGGAGTGAATGAGAAGGAGATAAACTCTGGTGAAGTTGAGATGAAAACAACTAAAATGTTGAGAAAGAGGAAGGGGAAGATGCAGACGGGTATTGGGAGCATAGAGGAAAATATCAAGATAAGAAGGCATTCACAGGTAAAATTTGTTTTGTAATGGTGCTCGTTCCATCAATGAAGCAACTGACGGATCTGAAAAGTAAAATATGTCATCCATAAAGTAACTATGTTAATATAAAAAGTAATTCACAATATTGTTTTTACAAAATTCAATGTTAGGGATGGGGTGCACACATCTCTAAAACTTTCTTTCTCAGAAAAGTTAAGAAGGGACTGCTTTCATGGCATTGCTTGAGCACTTACGTTCCGGTAAGACAAACAGACTATCACACTAGATTACATTTATCACAACAAGGCCACTAAAGGTTGTAGAAAAGTAATTCACAATATTGTTTTTACAGCAAAAGCTAAACATGATGGTGGATGAGATAACACTCAAAGAGATCGATATGTTGTCACCACTCTTCAATGTACCTGACAAGGAATTCATAACAATGGACTCTGTGTTTACAATACTTAACCACAACAATTACTGGCACTTGCTTGAAGCAAGTTTTAGGGATGGGGTGCACACATCTTATAATTCAATGTCAGGAAGTTCAAAATCTGAGAAAGAAGTGAATAGATGGGTAAGGAACAAAAAAGAAACACTGTTAGAAAACAGTTGAATGAAATAGTATAGGTTACATTATACTTATGAATGTTTTTTTGTGCATGCAGGTGGGGTTCGTTCATGAATTCTTCAGGGGGGTGCCTGAGCGTGGAAGTCAACTGTCTCAATGGGCAATAGAGTACCCTGATTGCCCCCAGTAAGAAGATGATGATGTTGACTGTGGAGTCTACATTATGAAGTATCTGGAATGCTTAGTGAATGGAAAGGAAATGAACTTCACGAGCAAAGACATCCCTACAATAAGGGCAGAGATCTTCCAAACAATGATGAAGAAGGGGAGACTGCAGCCAGTTGAAGAACATACGAGCAAATTAAGCAAATTTTAGGCAAGCAAGGTGAGTAAAGCATGAGCAAGACATATAGGATAAAAACAACTTGCTAGATGACATGTCAATATCATCAAAAGCAACAATGAGCAATTTAGATCTAATAAAGTTAAATTGCTCTCTAACTAGAGGTTTAGTGAAACTGCCAACTAATTTTAAGAGAGCAAAGAAGGAGCAGGTGACAAGCAGAATAAAGAAAAATCAAAAGATGTTGTGCCAAGTCTGAATGCTTAGCTTATGTCAGATTAAAAAGAACTCTTAGATAAATAATGTAGTATCACAATGAGAAGTGTATGTTATAGAATCCGAAGTAAACTCTCCAACCAGTACTATATGTATATGGTTATGGTTATGTTTTGTTACTTTTTGTTTGGCATTTGAACCTATGGGTTCATCAGTTCTATGTGTATATGGTTATGGTTTGCTGCCACTTCTGAATGCAAGGCTTATGTTACAGAATCTGAAGTAAACTCTGCAAAGTTATAATACATCAGTTCTATGGGTATATGTTTATGTTTTGTTGCTTTGTGTTTGGCATTTGGACCTATCAGTTTGATCTTAGTTGAATGTTATTATAACTTTAGCTAGCTGTTGTTCTTTTAAGGATAATTACTGTGATCAGCAGGTGCTCATTGCATGAGTGGAGTAACTCTCTTCCGAATAGAAAAGTAAAGATGTAAATAGAAAAGTAACTATGTGAGAAGGAAAGTAACTAGATGAACTAACAAGTAAGTATATCGACATGAAAGTAACTATCTGGATCAAAAAGTAACTGTTATACATCAAACAATAACTTTGATCCAAGAAAGGTAAACTAGCATTACATAGTGTAACAGGAAGTGATTGTTTCCCTTATCTCAGGTATGTCCAACAAAAAAGTAACTTGTGTGATGTATAACGTAACTTATGTGATGTATAACAAGTAATAAAAGTAACTCGTCCAACAAAAAAGTAACTGAAAAGTGAATATTTAAAATGAAAAGTAACTATGTGAGAAGGAAAGTAACTAGATGAACTAACAACTAACTATATCGACATGAAAGTAACTCTCTGGATCAAAAAGTAACTCGTCCAAAAAAAAAGTAACTTGTGTGATGTATAACGTAACTTATTGAATCAGGAAAGTAACTCGTCCAACAAAAAAGTAACTTGTGTGATGTATAACGTAACTTATTGAATCAGGAAAGTAACTCGTACAACAAAAAAAGTAACTTGTGTGATGTATAACGTAACTTATTGAATCAGGAAAGTAACTCGTCCAACAAAAAAGTAACTTGTGTGATGTATAACGTATCTTATTGAATCGGGAAAGTAACACAACAAATGAAAAAGTAACTTGTGTGATGTATAACGTAACTTATTGAATCGGGAAAGTAACACAACAAACGAAAAAGTAACTATGTAAATTACATGATAACTATCAAAAGTACTTGTTAAGTTTTTTTTTTGGTGAAAGCATCATATCTTCCAGACATTCCCGTTCTTCAGTGCGGCCGTGGTATTATCAAGGATGAAGATTTTGTTGACCTTTAATAAATTATATGAACTGTAAAGTAACAGTAACAACTAAAAAGTATCTGGTGCAAACAAAATGTTTGTTTTAGACAGGAAGAGTAACTCTGAGATACAAAAAGTAACCTTCAAAAATCTGTAACTTATCAAAAACAGTAGAATGTCTGCAAACTCTACTGTGCATCTTTGCAACACCAAAAGCACAGATCACTACTACCTTCATTTCACCCTTTCACCCTGAGCTCTCATTTTGCCCTTTCACCCAGTGCTCTCATCTCATCCTTTCACTCACTTTCGAACAACCTACCTTCTTTATAGCCTACCTTCTTCACAACCTACCTTCTTCACAGCCTACCTTCTTCTACCATTACTAGTTTTCTCACAACCCTCAACGCAGCCTACCATGGAGCCGTTCATCCAGCCCATGAACTACACCCTTGACGATAAGATAATGGAATCCATTCAACTTCCTATAGAATGGAAATATCTCCATTTTCACATTAAACCAGGCAACACCACCTTCCATATCGGAAACCAGACATTTCAGATCACCCTTATTCAGAATGAAAATGGATCACTTTTAACTGGTAAGGGATGGAAAAGGATGATCGCACAGCTCAATATTCGCAAAGATTGGATCATCTTCCTCAAGCCAACTGATCACCAAACTATCACAACATGGATCACAGATCATTTCTTAGAAACACCAACTGACCTTATGCTCTTCAGAATGCCTGGTGAAGCAGTATTCTCTAGAACGGATGACTCTACAGATTAGCTGTTTGTTAGGGACAAATACCAAGCACTGCCGGGATCAGCTGTAAATCCTTTACAGGTTGACTCATCTACAACAACTGACACCTCAACATCTGCAGAAGACACTGCTTCTTCTTCTATCCAGCCTTCCTATCATAAATAGGTATGCACCGCCGCCCTTTTCTCCTTGCCTTTTGGTCGATAATCTTCCCCATCACTACCTACACAGTCTACCCCTCCTAGAGATTTTTACTTCACAGAGCTATATATTGTCTGATTTGATCCTAATTCTTAAGTGTTTTTTGGTTTTGAATGGATGTTCCTACTATGAACCGGTGTGCTGGTACTGACCCATTGCACTAGAGATCAAGAAGAGACCAAAGAAGGAGCATGTGACAAGCAAAATGAAGAAAAATCAGAAGATGGTGTGCCAAGTCTGAATGCATGAAAGAAATAGTAACTTTGAGGTGCAAAAAGTAACCTTCGCAAATGGCAGATCAGCTGTTTATGGTTATGGTTTGTTACTTTTTGTTTGACATTTGAACATATGGGTTCATCAGTTCTAAGGGTATATAGTTATGTTTTGTTGCTTTGTGTTTGGCGTTTGGACCTATCAGTTTGATCTTAGTTGAATGTTCTTATAACTTTAGCTAGTTGTTGTTCGTTAATGGATGATGATTGTGATCAGTAGGTGCTCATTGCAAGTGTGGAGTAACTCTCTTCCGAACTGAAAAGTAAATATGTAAAACAAAAAGTTGAAAAGGAAAGTAACTAGATGAACTAACAAGTAACTATATCAGCATGAAAGTAACTCTCCGGATCAAAAAGCAACTGCTATACATCAAACAGTAACTTTGATCCAAGAAAAGTAACTAGATGAACTAACAAGTAACTATATCAACATGAAAGTAACTCTTCGGATAAAAAAGAAACAACTATACATCAAACAGTAACTTTGATCCAAGAAAAGTAACTAGATGAACTAACAAGTAACTATATCAACATGAAAGTAACTCTCCGGATCAAAAAGTAACTTCTACACATCAAACAGTAACTTTGATCCAAGAAAAGTAACTAGATGAACTAACAAGTAACTATATCAACATGAAAGTAACTCTCTGGATCAAAAAGTAACTCCTATACATCAAATAGTAACTTTGATCCAAGGAAAGTAACTAGATGAACTAACAAGTAACTATATCAACATGAAAGTAACTCTCTGGATCAAAAAGTAATTGCTATACATCAAACAGTAACTTTGATCCAAGAAAAGTAAAGTAGTGTTACACATTTTAATAGGAAGTGATTCTTCAGTGCGGCCATTTTTCAGTAGAAAGCATCATATCTCCCATACATGCACGCTCTTCAGTGCGGTCGTGGTATTATCAAGGATGAAGATAATAAAGATTTGTATTTCTATTTATAAAGTAATTTTGTTGACCTTTAAGTAATTATATGGACTGTAAAGTAATAGCAACAGATAAAAAGTAACCGGTGCACACAAAATGTTTGATTTAGATAGGAAGAGTAGCTCTGAGATACAAAAAGTAACCTTTGAAAATACAAGTAAGTTAGTGATTAAGTATAGGAGAATGACCCTAATCTTAAAAAAGGATTAATTTTTATCAAAAAGGAATTCTGAAGTATGATTCTAATATAAAGGAAATATGAGACTAATTAAGAAATACATATATAACATAAAATGGAATAACATATCACACATCAAAAAAATTTTGGATGATCTATATAAAAGATTTAAATTTGATACAATTGAAGATACCTATAAAATAGTAACAATAAAACTAAAGTATAATCAAATATCAATTACAACTGTCACACAGTACATCGTGGCCATTACAATTACATCAGAATTTGACATGACTCA
Organism: Alisma plantago-aquatica; assembly: GCA_963693085.1. Lineage (NCBI taxonomy): Eukaryota > Viridiplantae > Streptophyta > Magnoliopsida > Alismatales > Alismataceae > Alisma > Alisma plantago-aquatica. The sequence goes on along the minus strand of OY856413.1, from coordinate 522,310,154 downwards.
CACACTAAATAATTGGATACCATTATAGTAAAACTAGTGAATAAATAAACTTCAATAACAACATTGTCAGCAGTAGTAGAAAATTTGCAGCTTTAGGAAGCACAACAGGAAGACCACCGCAGACCACAACAGCAGTAGCATCAAATCCACAACTTCAGTAAGCCATAAATAATGAAACCCACAGCAGACCACGGTAGCAGTAACAGCAGTACCATTACAGATCAACCAAGAGAAGAAAACTTATCAAGTCAGGAACACCACGATTCACATAAAGTAACTCTATAAATATAAAAAGTAATCATGAAAATATAAAAATAACTATGTGAAATAAAAAAAACAGAAGAAGAAGCTGAATTCAAACACACACCTATTTCTTTAATGGGCAGTTTCTGCTGTCATGGTTAACACCATATTGTAAAAAATTCTTACACTGTCTCATTTTAGATTGAGAAATTTCAACTCCAGATTTAAACTACACATCAGTAGATCTAGGTCTACCTTTAGTTTTACAAACACTGGGAATATGGACCTTGGCAACAGAAGAAGAAGTTGTATTCAAACCAGCTACACCAACATCAACAACATCTAATTCTAACAGCTCCTTTCGCAAAGCAATGAATTTTTCAAGACACATATCTATAGCGTTGTTCCTACACGCTATATTAACAATTGAATTGCAAGAAGATACCAACTGCAGTCTCTTCCCAGTGGATAGCTGCATGACAGATGATTTGCCGAAAATCAAAGGATGATCTCTATATCCTTTAGTCCACCTCTTCAGTATATATGGCTCCGGAAGAGTGAAAAAATCATGACTCTTTAGATAAGCAAGTATGTGTCTACATGGAATTCCTTTGAATTCTAACATGAAACAATTGCATGATACCATACCAGTGGATGAGCCTTTCTTCAAAAGATGAGGCGAACAAGAACCACCAAGATGATATACCTCAAACACAACATCATCAGAAGTTTCCTTTACATTATACACCATACTTTGATGAACTTCAGCTTGAAAGATCTTAAAAATTGGCTTGGTGTATATACCTCTCATTTGCTCCTCCAAAGGCCACACCGATGACAAAGGAAGATTGTTGTAATCGTCATCAAAATCTTTGAAATTTTCAATTTCCCACACATGAGAGTAAGCAGTCTCTAAGCAACATACAAGTTCAAAAAGAATTTTCCTACTATTGACATGACTTCGAATGAAAGCATTCAAGCTCTCACTTCTTTGTGTTGTCCTCATACCAGCAAAGAAAGAATCCTGCATAAAACATGGAACCCAATCCCACCGCATAACATACATATCAGAAAGCCAACTAATATATAATAGGTCATTCTCTTGAAATACATAATTCCACCTCTCTTCAAATGTGTCTGTATCGTCTGTATTCCATACACAATCATTAAAAAAGCTAATAATCTGATCCTTGTTTGGAACACCACCAAGCTTAGATGGAAGCTTTTATAGGATGTGCCAGCTGCAGAAAAATGCTTACAATTTGGAAAAATAGTAATGATAGAAGCATTCATATCTGGGTCTTGGTCGGTTATAATGGAAACTGGCTCTTTGCCAAAATAAAGTAAGTATTGCTTGAAAACCCAAACAAAAGAGTCATACTTCTCATCAACCAACAGAGCTGAAGTAAACAACACCGTCTTGTGATGGTGATCCACACCACCAAACATTCCAAAAACCATGGAATACTTGTCGGTACGGTAAGTAGTGTCAAATACGATAGCATCTCCAAATAATGCACAGTCATAAACAAAAATCGGATCAGACCAAAACAAATGTGTCAAGCAACCATCAGAATCATTTTGATAAGAGTAAAATAATTTAGAATCTAAAACCTTCAAGCTTGCAAAATGATCCAAAACCATGTCCACATCATATAAAGATGACTCCTTCCTCTTGCTACTGAGATGTCCATGAGCTTGTCTACTTGTTAATGTCAAGTTTTCATAACCACCAGACTCAGTTGCTATCAATGCAAGTTGTCTGGAGACAAGTATATTTGCTTGACTCATAGAAGAAAGCATCTCTTTTTGAGTTTGGTCAAGAGATGAATTACAGTTCAAGTAGCGCAAGTGAGAATCATCGACAAGATCATGATTGTGTTCATCAACAAAAGCAGTAACAAACAATACAAATAAAGACTTATCTAGTGTAAACCAGATCATTGCTTTACAACCACACCTTTTCATAGAACTCTTGTGCTTCTTAGATAAATGCTCATGCAAATCACCAATATTGTCACACACATGAGTAAGAAGACCTTTGGATCTCTTAGAACAACTACTCTGACCTTGCTTATCACATACCAAATCTTTAGCAAGTAAGATCTTAGCACCTCGTTCATAACGATTATCATCTTTTCTAACATTAAACCCAATCAAACCAGCATACCTATAGTAAAACGATATGCCATCATCTAAACTTCCAAATTGTAATCCAATTCTAGGGACATCAACTGAGTACACAAAATCAGCAGCAACAGATGAAGAAGAATGAACATTATCATCGTCAATGCCAATAATAGCATTAGCAGCATCAGTATCAAGACTAGCATCCATTACAGAGATCGAAAAGTAACTCTGTAAACAAAACAGTAACTATATAAATATAAAAGTGACTAATACAACATGAAAAGTAACTACAACAAATAGATCATATAAAAGTAACTAAAAAATAAAATAGGTAGTACGACTGTGTTACTACTAAATAGACAGATACATATACATTGAAAAATACTAAAAAACTTTATTTAAAAACATATAGCACGAAAAGAAGGAAAATAAAAGGGATTATACTTAGCAGATAATCAACTGATCAACATAGAATTTGGTATCAGGTTGTAAACTAGAATTCAAAAACACACCTACTTCTTCAATGTGGGTTGCTGGTCAGCTGCTGGCGGGGCAAGGAAGTTTCCGACTTCGAGCTTTTTTACCCCTATCCTTCCAATATGGCATTTCAAGAGGGAGCCTACTAGTCAATTGCCAGATACATCCACAAACTTGAGCACCTTGTCACATGTGACCACAGCCACACTATCGGATGTTCCACTAAATTTATGTGTAGCAATGAATGTGATTACCTCCGAGGGCTGTCGCCGTCGAGCTACCTTGGTTCTTCAAGTTCTTCTTCTATAGAACCCATCCCTTACTCTCTGAATCGTCAGTCCCTGTCCCGTGTGACAAAAGTGAAGACTGCTACGCCACCGATGACTCTGATGATGGCGCAGATGAGCTTCCCGTGGTTTCCTCCCTTGTGCTCCGCTTCCCCGACTTTGGCTTCGATTTTGGCGGTCCGACGACAGAAGATGGGAAACGGGAGATTTGAAATAAATTACAAATACTACCACCATGTCAAGCAGACAGGTAGCGTAACTACAGTACCCACACGGGAAATAAAAAAACTACCATATATATATACATATATATATATATACATATATATATATATATATATATATATATATATATATATATATATATATATAATAGAGAGAGAGAGAGATAGTCAGGCTAGAATACAATCTAGTGTATCTAGAGAAGAATGCACTCAAGTAGTTTTTCATGATGTAATATTTTTGAAAATCTAACCCATTGATAATATATTGTAAATAGATCATATATAAATTTGAGCCTCTTTGGAGATTTATAGGGAATGTTATAAAGACCACAAAAATAATACATTTCAAATGAGTTTCATGCATCAATTCCATTTCCTTCGAATGAGTGACTTACACTCATCCAAATGCGCTCAAAATATTTATGTAACCTAATTATAGTATGACAATGAAGATCGATTGTATACTTTTTGTAAAAAAATAGTATTGATATGCAAACACCACATAAGTGTACTGTGTGATCTGTACACTCTTGAGACAAAATTATAATATCAAGGGAACTTGAATACTTCAATATTAATATACTAAGAAAAATACATCTAGAATAGAACACTCTTGAGAATTTTTTTTATTAATCATTCATATCTTATATTATAAATTTTCTACATATGGAGGAAACTACTGGAAAAGTGTACAAATGATTAAATAGTATATAGTCTAGGTTTTCCATCACATACATTTTTATTGTAAGTTTGTTATAAATGGTGTTCTTACCTTCCCCTCCCCATACAATACAAAAAATAGTCTTTAACTACAAAAAATATTCTATCAAAAATCCCCAATATTGTATCCATAAGCACTACATTTATCCTTATATTTAGAATGTGAAGATAATACCCATGTAGCTAATTATTTCTGCTACATGATTAAAAAATGTAGTTAGATATTAACTTATCTGCAAATTTCATATCTATCATTAATTCTAGCTAAAAATTGTGTTTACACATATAGATGTAGTTATAATTATTGATAATTGTATAAATATAAATGTATACATAGATATGATATGTAGGGAAAGTGAGAGTTATAGAAATTATATATGTGGTTAATGTGTAGCAAAATATGGCACTTACTATAATTGTAAATGTAGTTAGTGTACAGTGAATGATATCAGGTACTACACATACAGTTGTAACTGAAACTTGCTACAATTTATCTAGATGAAGTTGTAATTGTAATGTCAATTATTACCCAGTGATACTGGAAAGATAAGCATTAGATGGCAGACGATAAGCTTGTCTAACCTAAAGCAATAATGGAGGTGAACACATATAGATGGAGTCGTGTGACTGTTGGTTATGTCATGGTACATAAACCTCAGTGGTAGACACTTTTGATCCATATAACATGGATTTGGGATGCCAAAGGCTCAATTGAAGTAAGATCTAGAGGAAGTGGCTTCTTCCTGATCCTTTTATCTAATGATAAAGATATGATGAAGGTGATAGATGGTGGATTTTAAAGAGATGAGAGTCTATTTAAAAATTGAAGTTTACAGAGATACCAATTTGGGTTAAAATATATGATCTACCCTTGAATCTATGGGATAGAGAGTTGTTCAACTACATTGGTTCCTTTTTGGGTAGACCAGTCTGTCATGGTAGCATGATAGTTGACTTTATCATTCTTGAGTATGCCAGACTGCAGGTCTTGATCCTAGTAGACTTCGAATTCCCTAAGGAACTTCAGATCTAGAGCAAGGATGGGCACATGGATGCCATTTAGTTTGAGTATGAATGGGAACTTTATAGATGTTTTCATTGCAGAAACTTTGTTCATGACTAGGTCTTATACTTAGATATTCTAGGTAAGAGGAATGTTGCACAACCAAGGAAGAAAGTCTAGTTTGCAAAGAACAATAATCAAATTGATGATATAGAGGAGTTCTATGATGCCATTAATGTAGATCAGTTCCACGGTAGTGACAAAGTTACTTCTTCTAAATCAGTTCCTCCATAGGTGATAGTTATAAATATTAAAAATCTACCGACACCAAGTGGTGGGAGTGTTCAACCTATGAGATCAAATTCAATTACTCTAGATGAGCCACAACCACAGTGGGAGACTCAAGGGAAGAAATAAAAATCTCCACCAAAACCTATGGTTGTGTCAAACAACATCAACATTGGTAGGAATGTGGCACTTACAAATAAGTTTTCCCTATTGGACAATGACAATGATAGAGTTATTGGTAACTCTAAGGTAAATGCCTCCCCCCTTTCATCTCCTAATGGTTAGTCAATTATCAATTATTTTCTAGAATGTGAGAGGTGCCCTTAATAAGATCTCACAAATTAAAGAGGAGGTTGATAGAAATAAGGTTGAGATCTATATTATTTTAGAATCTAGAATACAGAGAAATATATTGTCGATATAGTTAATTTCATCTAGAAGGAGGCCAATTATGTGTCTAATTGTGAATTTTATACTTACACTCATCATTCTACTTGGAAGGGATGCTAACATCAGTTTTAAGAAAGTGTGGGCCAATGTGCAACTTCTCCATTGCAGAATAGCATTAGTGATAATGAGATCCATATTTCTACATGAAAACTACTAGAGGGGGGGGGGGTGAATAGAGTTTTATAAAGATTTTAATAATAATTTAAACTCAAACAACCACAATGAAGATATTGGACAAGGAGACACAGGGTTTAGAGTGGTTCCAACTATAGCAAATACTATAGACGTCAGTCCACTACCCGGTTGCTTACCCAACCGGGATTTGAAAAGAAATTTATTTTATTACCTCGCAAGGACTTTACATAAAATACAATTTCTTTTCCCAAACCCTTCAAGCAGCCTTCACCTAGAAGTAATCGCCCAACCTTGAAGCAGCCTTCCCTTGAAGTAGATGCACCAACTCCCGTTGCACCAGCCTTCTGAAGTAGCTTCCCTTGCGATAGCCTTCTTGAAGTAGCTTGAAGTCCCCTTCTCCACCTGAGAAGTCAATCCTCTCCAATCCGCAGCCTCCAACCCTAGGAGTAGCAAGGAGAGTACAAATAATAAAAAGGAACAAGAAAGGAAAAGGAAATTACAACTTATCCTTTAAGCCCAAGGCTTGATATGCCTAGATCAAGCGTATAGATCTCCTAGCCAAGTGTGTGAACTTGTGATTGCTGTGGGTAGTAGAATCTAGCCTATAGGACACGAAATTGAGCTAAGGAGAAAGTAGGCCAATGATCACAGTGCTCAAATTGCTTGCAATAGATTGCTCAAGTATGCTCAAGTGTATTCTCAAGTGTAACAAGTGAATTCTAGTGTCCTATGGCTTGTCCTATTTATAGGAATGGCCTAAGTATGCTTAAGGATGTTCTAGACAACTTCTAGGGGTTTCTAAGTGCTTAACTAGCCGTTAGGTACAAAGTTGTTGCTTTAACAACGGCTAATTAATTTATTCTGCAGTTGCTGTCAGAGACCATCTCGGTCGACAAATGGTCGACCGAGACACCTACTCGGTCGAACTTTTGTCGACCGACAGGCTCTCTGGAACAAGTGATTTGCAACGTCTTTCTTCAACTGCCAACTAACTTGTCTGTTGTGTCTAACGACTACTTTGGATCTTTCTCGGTCGAGAAGATTGTCGACCGAGAGTGTCTCGGTCGATGAGTTTGTCGACCGAGAATGATCCTGTTTCAAGATTTCAATTTAGGCACTAATTATATGTGTGAGTGTGCATAAATGATCCTATTGAAATGGGATGACATGTCTAACTATGGTATTTGGCTAGGGAAAATCTAACGCTTGATTTACATGCAATTCTAAGTACTTGTACATTATATATTTGTACAAGTTTTTACAACAATGATTACATTGCATGAAAATATAAACATTTTAGCTTGTGGATTTTCCCTAGTTGCTTTGCCATCCATCTTAGTCCTGCACACTCAAGTAGCTCGTTAGATTAATAAGAATGAAATGTTTGTCATAATCAAAACAAAGGGATTTATAGATGTCCATTTAGCCAACAATCTCCCCCTTTTTGAAGATGACAAACATTTCCAAAATATAAATAAAGGAAATATAAAACATATGAGTTTCATACCTTTAGATTACCTTGTGTAGCTTTTTCTCTTGTGTATAAAATGTGTGCTTAATATTCCCCATGAATTATGGAACATGAAATCCAGATCATTTGGGAATATAGAAACTTTCAATGTAAAGCCAAGAGTTTATTTATGAAACTCATTAATTGAGTTTTACATAATTTATAAATTTTATATTTATCTCTCCCCCTTTGTCATTTCAAAAAGATAACCGTTAAGAATAAAAACTCCCCCTTAATTAGATATCCCATCAAATCTAATGAAAAAGATGTCCATTTAAAAGCCAAAAATGTAAACAAGAGTTTTTGTTTAAGTAGCACAAATGTCAAAGAAAACATCCTCCAAAGGAGTGATTAGCAATTGCTTCCTAATGTTGTTAAATTGATCTAGTGGAAGCGGTTTTGTAAAAATATCAGCCAATTGATTTTCCGTATCAATATGATGAAGGGAAACATGATTCTTGGAGATATGATCCCTTAAGAAGTGATGACGGATTTCAATATGTTTAGCCCAGCTGTGTAAAATAGGATTGTGTGCTAAGTTAATGGCGCTCGTGTTGTCACAAAAAATAGGTGTAGATGACAGATTAAAACCATAATCGCTTAACACCTGTTGCATATAAAGCACTTGAGCACAACAAGACCCGGCTGCCATATATTCAGCTTCAGTTGTAGATAGGGCAACCGTATTTTGTTTCTTGCTAAACCAAGATCCTAAAGCTCTCCCTAATAAGAAACAGCCACCACTAGTACTCTTGCGATCAAGTCGACAACCAGCATAATCCACATCAGTATAAGCTTTAAAATCTAAGGATTGTCCTTTTGGATACCATAAACCAAAGCAAGTAGTACCGGCTAGATAACGAAGAATTCGTTTAACTGCTAGAAAATGAGAATGCATAGGTTGTGATTGAAATCGAGCACAAAGACCAACAGGAAACATAATGTCCGGTCTAGAAGCCGTTAAGTAAAGCAAACTACCAATCATGGCTCTATATAAGGAATCATCAATAGGTTCCCCATTTTCATCCTTATCAATTTTGACAGAAGTAGCCATAGGAGTAGTAGCATGTTTGCATTGATCCATCCCAAAACGTTTTAAGAGTTCTTTAGTATATTTTTCTTGGCTTATGAAAATTCCTGCAGGTGTTTGCTTAATTTGAAAACCAAGAAAGAAAGTTAGTTCACCCATGAGGCTCATTTCAAATTCTTTTTGCATAATATCACTAAATTGTGTGCACAATGAATCATTTGAAGCTCCAAAAATAATGTCATCAACATATATTTGCACAACTAGGAAATCAGATGTATATGTTTTGAAAAATAAAGTAGAATCTGAATTTCCAATAGAAAAGCCATTATCAAAAAGATATGTTTTGAGCCTTTCATACCAATTCCTAGGTGCTTGTTTTAAACCATAAAGTGCTTTCTTAAGTTTATAAACATAGTCACCTTTTTCCGGTATTTCAAAGCCAGGTGGTTGGGCAACATAAACTTCTTCTTGAATAATGCCATTTAGAAATGCACTTTTGACATCCATTTGATAGAGCTTAATGTTTTTATGGGCAACAATAGCTAGTAACATCCTAATAGCTTCAAGTCTAGCTACGGGTGCATATGTTTCATCAAAATCTATTCCTTCTTGTTGATTATATCCTTGTGCTACTAACTGAGCTTTATTCCTTATTACTTCTCCTGACTCATTTAGCTTGTTCCTAAAAACCCATTTAGTTCCTATTATGGTTTTATCTTGTGGTTTAGGAACTAAATCCCATACATCATTTTTAGTGAATTGATTCAATTCTTCTTGCATGGCTATTATCCAATAATCATCCTTAAGAGCTTCAGATATCTTTTTAGGTTCAATGATAGAAAAAAGCCATGTTTGCTACATCTTTGAAGGAAGACCGAGTTTTGACTTTATCATTTGGATCTCCAATAATCAGTTCTTGGGGATGATCCTTGATAAGCCTAGGTGTAGGTTGTGTTTCAACTTGGGGATTGGATGTAGTAGCTTTTTCATTATCATTTGGTATGGTTAAATTTTCGAATTGATTAGTGAGATCAGTAATTTCTAGATTTTCAGATTTTGACTCCTCATGAAAAGAAACATGAATTGATTCCTCAACTTTTTTAGAGATAGTGTTATATACTCTAAAAGCTTTGCTAGAAGTGGAATATCCCAAAAAGAATGCTTTGTGTGATTTAGAATCAAATTTGTCTCTATCATCTTTGGTATTTAAAACGTAGCATGTGGAGCCAAAGGTATGAAAATAGTCAACTCTAGGTTTCTTAGAATGTATGAGTTCATATGGAGTTTTCTTTAAATAAGAGTGAACAGTTACTCTGTTTAGCACATAGCATGCAGTGTTTACAGCTTCAGCCCAAAAGGTTTTGGGTGTGTTATGTTCAAGCATCATAGTTCTAGCCATTTCTTGTAGTGATCGATTTTTCCTTTCAACTATACCATTTTGCTGTGGGGTGCGTGGAGCAGAAAAATTATGAGTGTATCCTTGAGATGTACAAAACTCTTCAAATGTATGATTTTCAAATTCCCCACCATGATCACTTCTAATGGTACATATTTTATTTTGTAAGAGATTTTCAATCTTTGAACAAAATTGCATAAAAACATGAATAGTATCATCTTTAGTTGCAATAAAATGTACCCATGTATATCTACTATAATCATCAACAATCACAAAGCAGTATCTCTTACCACCAATTGATTGTGTCCTCATTGGTCCAAATAGATCCATATGAATTAATTCTAATGATCTACTGGTGCTAAGTACATGTTTTGATTTGAAAGATGTTTTGGTTTGCTTTCCCATTGTGCATGGTTCACAGTTTTCACTTTGATCAAAAGATAAAGTAGGCAATCCGCGAACAAGATCATATTTCACTAACTTTTTGATAACATGTGAACTAGCATGTCCTAGCTTTTTATGCCATATTTGTAAGGTATTGTCATTTGCAAGCAAGCATTTTCCTACTACTGTTTTCATAGAGTTAGGTTTAAGAATATAAAGATTACCAACTCTATTTCCTTCATAAACAACATTTGTAGTATTTTCTATTAATAACTTGCAGCAGGTTTTGTTAAATAACACATCATAACCACTATCACATAATTGGCTAACACTTATTAAGTTATGGTGCAAACCATCAACAAGTAGAACATTCTTAATTTCAAGGTTTGTACCAACATTACCTATTCCAACGATTTTGCCCTTACCATTGTCTCCAAAAGTGACTGTTCCACTTTTCTTTTCTTCAAAAGTTTGGAATGCATCCTTATTTCCGGTCATATGTTTGGAACATCCACTGTCAACCACCCATTCCTGCATTAAAAGGTAGATTTTGGTACCCATGTGATGGTCCGATATGGTTAGAATCATTTAAATACAGATTTATATAAAAGTTCTGAAACAGAAGTCCAGTCGGTCGACAATTGTTCGACCGACATATGTCTCGGTCGACAATTTGTCGATCGAGAAGGTTACTGTATTACAATCAAAGATACGCAGAAATTTGCTCGGTTGACCAATTTTCGACCGAAATAGGTGCTGTAAATTTTGATTTGTTAAAGTCATCCAGTCGGTCGACAATACTTCGACCGATCTAAAGCTCGGTCGACAATACTTCGACCGACAAGGTTTCTGTTTCAGTACAACAATGCAGAAAAATAATAACAATATGCATGCCACCTTTTGTTTAGTTGAGATAAGACAATATAAATAGCAAAATAAAGCATTTGGTCATATCTCAACTACATTCCACTCTACTAAGTTTGGGGTTTTGGGATCCAAACTAAGTCGGACTCCTTAGTCTTGTAGGGGCATGAAAAGGAATAGTGTCCAAGACGTAAGCAGAAATGGCAAGTAATAGAATCAACTTCATTTCTCTTTCTAGCCATTGTGTTCTTAGGTACAAACCTAGTTTGAGTTCTTTTGGGTTGATTTTTCTTTGGAGCATATCCCACACCTTTTCTTCCATTGTAAACTGTTCCAACTTTTAGTATGTTATCAAGTATATCTTTTCTTCTTAACTCATATAGTTCTCTTTGTAACATAGCAATGTCATTCATTTTCTTGTGTAGATCTTTTCTTGCTTGATCTAAATCAGAAAATAATGAGTCCTTTTCCTTTACAAGATTATCATAGTCTGAATGGTTACACAAAATAGGCTGAGTTTGAAAATCTTGTAGTTTAGCTAACAATTCAGTCTTTTCTTTAGAAAGAAGATCAACATTTGTTTCTAAAGTGAGTAGCTTTCTAGTACAATCATCTAAAGATGTTTTTAAAGATAGATTCTCAAGATCAGTGTTGTTCTTTTCATAAGAAAGTTCATCTAATTTGGCAATGAGCTCATCATTTGATTTTATAGCCTTCTTTAGTTTCTTCTTGGCATCAATATATTTATCATGAGTTTCTTGTAAATTAGTAACTAACTCTTCTTTAGGAAGATCAATTAGGCTTACCTCTTGAGAGTCTTCATTGTCTTCTCTTGCCATTAGACATTCCACCTCTTCTCCGCTTTCACTCTCACTTGACTCATCCCATGCAGCTTTATAGGCTTTTTCTCCTTTCTTCTTGTGTGAGCTTTTCTTTCCCTTCTTTGCTTTGGGACATTCATTTTTGAAATGCCCTTTCTTCCCACATTCAAAGCACCTAGGAGGGGTAGAAGAACTAGAAATTTTGTTAGTTTTAAACCTTTTGTATTTCTTACCGTTGACGATCAAGGCTTCTTCTCCTTCTTCTTCACTCGACTCCTCACTTTCTTGTATGATGACTTTTGAAGCTTTGAGAGCCACATCCTTCTTCTTCCCATTTTGACGTTCACGTTCTCTTCTTTCTTCCTCTTCTAGATCTGCTTCATGAGCTTCTAAATTGCCAATGAGTTGCTCCATTTTGAGTCGAGTGAGGTCGTTTGCTTCTTCAATGGCTGTCACCTTTGGCTTGTATTTTGGAGGAAGTGATCGAAGGATTTTTGAGACTTGATCTTCCTCAAGGACAGGTTTTCCTAGGGCACTTAAACCATTAACAATGATAGAGAATTTTGAAAACATTTCACTAATAGATTCATTTGGATCCATACGAAAATGTTCAAGCTTCGTTTTAAGCAAGCTAATTTTAGAATTTTTAACTTGGACTGTACCCTCATAGGTTATGGACAGTCTATGCCAAATATCATAAGTTGTATCACAATTTGATATTCTATTAAATTCTCCTACCGAAATAGAACAATATAATATACTTACAGCTTTTGCATTCATTTGGGCTAGTTTTACCGTGTTTGCATCCCATTCCGCAAATTCATTTTGAGGGAGCATGTATGGAGTAGACACCATTCTCCATATATCAGAGCCGCATCCTTCTCTTCCAATATTGGTAGTTTGTCCCATCGAACGCTGGGGGTCTAGCAACAAGTGTCCCTTCAATGTTGAGGTTGTTGAGCACTCCATCACCCATTTCTTCAAGACCTTGTTAGGGTTCCTTGAAGCCTTGCTCTGATACCAACTGAAAACTACTAGAGGGGGGGTGAATAGAGTTTTATAAAGATTTTAATAATAATTTAAACTCAAACAACCACAATGAAGATATTGGACAAGGAGACACAGGGTTTAGAGTGGTTCCAACTATAGCAAATACTATAGCCGTCAGTCCACTACCCAGTTACTTACCCAACCGGGATTTGAAAAGAAATTTATTTTATTACCTCGCAAGGACTTTACATAAAATACAATTTCTTTTCCCAAACCCTTCAAGCAACCTTCACCTAGAAGTAATCGCCCAACCTTGAAGCAGCCTTCCCTTGAAGTAGATGCACCAACTCCCGTTGCACCAGCCTTCTGAAGTAGCTTCCCTTGCGATAGCCTTCTTGAAGTAGCTTGAAGTCCCCTTCTCCACCTGAGAAGTCAATCCTCTCCAATCCGCAGCCTCCAACCCTAGGAGTAGCAAGGAGAGTACAAATAATAAAAAGGAACAAGAAAGGAAAAGGAAATTACAACTTATCCTTTAAGCCCAAGGCTTGATATGCCTAGATCAAGCGTATAGATCTCCTAGCCAAGTGTGTGAACTTGTGATTGCTGTGGGTAGGAGAATCTAGCCTATAGGACACAAAATTGAGCTAAGGAGAAAGTAGGCCAATGATCACAGTGCTCAAATTGCTTGCAATAGATTGCTCAAGTATGCTCAAGTGTATTCTCAAGTGTAACAAGTGAATTCTAGTGTCCTATGGCTTGTCCTATTTATAGGAATGGCCTAAGTATGCTTAAGGACGTTCTAGACAATTTCTAGGGGTTTCTAAGTGCTTAACTAGCCGTTAGGTACAAAGTTGTTGCTTTAACAACGGCTAATTAATTTATTCTGCAGTTGCTGTCAGAGACCATCTCGGTCGACAAATGGTCGACCGAGACACCTACTCGGTCGAACTTTTGTCGACCGACAGGCTCTCTGGAACAAGTGATTTGCAACGTCTTTCTTCAACTGCCAACTAACTTGTCTGTTGTGTCTAACAGCTACTTTGGATCTTTCTCGGTCGAGAAGATTGTCGACCGAGAGTGTCTCGGTCGAGGAGTTTGTCGACCGAGAATGATCCTGTTTCAAGATTTCAATTTAGGCACTAATTATATGTGTGAGTGTGCATAAATGATCCTATTTAAATGGGATGACATGTCTAACTATGGTATTTGGCTAGGGAAAATCTAACGCTTGATTTACATGCAATTCTAAGTACTTGTACATTATATATTTGTACAAGTTTTTACAACAATGATTACATTGCATGAAAATATAAACATTTTAGCTTGTGGATTTTCCCTAGTTGCTTTGCCATCCATCTTAGTCCTGCACACTCAAGTAGCTCGTTAGATTAATAAGAATGAAATGTTTGTCATAATCAAAACAAAGGGATTTATAGATGTCCATTTAGCCAACACTACAGTTTATGGTGCAAGTGGTGATTCTGATAGAACCAACCTATGGGATAGACTGGTGTCTCTTAGTAATGAGGTGAAATCTTCTTGGTGTGTTATTGGAAACTTCAATATAGTTAGGTTGATTCGAAAAATCTTGGTAAACAACCTCCATTTACCAAGAGTATGGCAACTTCAATAACACTATTTATGACACTGGTTTTCTTGAAATCACTACGAAAGGACAATTTTTTACTTGGGATAGTAGGGGTAAAAAAGGTAATAACACCTTCTCTAAAATTGATCATATTCTTTATAATATGGCTTTGCTAGATGCTTTTCTAGAGGGTTGGGGAGAAGTCATTAATACTATTGTTAGTGACCATTCTATGATTGCAATTTACTTAACAACAAGAGGTAAAAGGAAGACACCCTCCAGGTTCATTAATAACTAGACAAACAAAGATAACTTTCTAGATCTCAGGAGAAGAGGAGGTTCAAGAAGAATTATTCTGGTGCTCCCATATGTAGAGTCTGCTTAACCAACTTTGTATGCATCTGCTCAAATGGAATACTAAAAAAGTTTCAATAATTACTTATCTAAAGCTACTGAGATGGAAGATGAGGTTGTTGATATACAAAACAAAGTTGATAGTGATCATGTGGGTACTGGTCTTCAAAGTAGATTGTGTTTAGCTGGAGAAGCTACTATCAAGGCCAAGTAAGAGGAAGAGATGTTTCTAAAACAAAAGTCAACAACATAATGGGTCAAGATAGGTGATAGAATATTGCTTCCAAGCATCACTAAAATTAAGGATAGCTAGGAACAATATCAACTCCCTTGAGATTAATGATCAAGTCTGTTATGATATGGGAATAAAGTATTACAATATTTTCAATCATTACAAGGAAGTCTTCAACTCTACTAGTGACTCCTATGTAGAATGGAACAGTGAGTGGAAGCTACCCTACCTTTCCCAGAAGGACTATGATATGTTGAGGAAGTGAGTAACCAAGAAGGAGGAAATTGTCTTCAAGAATCTTATAGGAGATAAAGATCCTGGCCTAGATAGATTTAACTTAGTTTTCTATAAAAAGTGCTGGGGATTATTGGACCTAACAGTATTTTTGTGGTGCTAAACTATTTTGACCTTAGAAAATTACTCAGGAGTGTAACAAAACCTTTAGTACTTTGATCCAAAAGATTCCTAATGCTTCTTGTATCAAGGATTTTAGACCAATCTCGTTATACAATATTCTATACAAAGTCATTATAAATATTTTGGCTAATAGACACAAATTGGTAATGGATGAAACTATTAATTTGAAACAAATGACTTTTATCAAGGGCAGATATATTGATGATGTAATACTCCTCGCTAATGAGTTTCTCAACACCTTTTCCAACTCTCATGGCCCTAAGAACATGTTTCTGAAAGTGAATATGTCGAAGGCTTATGATTCTATTAGAATAGACTACATTCTCTTCATTATGAACAAAATGGTCTTCCTCGACTGTTGGCTTAGAAGGATCAATGAATGCTTTGGATCAGTTTCTTTCCAAGTTCTTATTAATGGTTCTCCTTCTAAACCTTTCCACGTTAACAACAGTGTTATACATGGGGATTTTGTGGCACCTTATCTGTTCATGATGGCTATGCAGAGTTCCTCTTATCTTATCAAAAATGCAATTGTGGACAATCAAGTGGATCGTGTCAGGCCGAGTGAGAAAAATGGAGTCTCCCATATTATCTTTGCAGATGACCTCCTCGTGTTCACTAGAGAAAACAAGAAGAATGTTATAGGAGTGAGTAACACTCTAAAGAAGTTCCAACAAGTAATTAGTCTAAAACTTAATAATGATAAGAGCCAACTGTTTATAAGAATGTATTTCCATGAGGATGCTTTAATGGGTTAAGAACCTAACCCCAATCTACACCTTAGAACTAAAAGGGAAAAGGTGTACAAAAGGGTTAAAGTTGCCCATCCCTGAGTGAATCAAACACACAAGTATGTACATGCACCAAATAACAAATATTTCTTAAATAAACCAAGTGTTAATTACATAGGGGCCTGAAGGCATTGGAGTTCTATAGAAGAAAACTTAATACATGAGAGAACTACTTATAGAAGAAAGAGAACAAAAATTAAGAGTCCCATTTAACTTTAGCATCCCCATGAAAGATTTGATCTTGTTGAGCTAACATATTGAGTTGCATCATCATCATCATAAGCTAAAGGTACCTATAAAGCATTTGAAATTGGTACACGTCAGCACAATATATAAATATATTGAACTGAGTATGCCTATGTGTCTTTAAATACACCTCTTTTCATATCTTGGCAATAAAGTAAAACTAAACTTGGCAGTAATAAACAATGTGACAAAAGCATACTTGAACAAGAATGTTTATTAATAAAAGAACACACATTTTAGGGATATTTTCTATTATATCATGCTCCATTTACTACCTAAGATTTGAATGCATTAAATCCTTTATGATCTACTACTAAAGAGTTGGATCATTTCACAATGTGATCTACTACCAAAGAGTTGGATCACTTTCAAATACTTTACTACCAAAGAGTTTAAGTACCTTATTTCCAACACGTTACTACCAAAGAGCTGAAGTGCGCTTGATATATTGGACAAAATAATTTATGTTCAAGTTTTGCAAAATACATATAGAGGAAAAATCATTGCAATTGACCATACATAGATATTTATTTGAAACAATAGCATATGCCAAGTCTTCTACACCATAATACAACCATATTACTTAGTAAGGCCAAGTAAGAGGTATGGGTGTACCTTCTACTCAGAAGTGGGGAGTCCAGAGATGCTCCTCATTGGTACCTTTATATTCATGAAATTATAAGAGATTTGGTACTAATTAGCTATATTGGAAAAAATCACCATTTAGTTTTAAAAGATTATAAAAGGCCCTTTTCTTAGTTTAAGTCATGAGAGTAGAGTATGAGTCATGGAGAATAGATTTGAGTCCATAACTGATACTATCATGTTAGAGTAGGATTTGTAGATCAAATTGGTGGTCTATAGATCATGATGGATAATTATAATATTTTTGGTAAGTCAAAATAGGGAAAAAGAGTAGTAATTTGACTTTGCTAATAATTGAGTCACATAAATTGGAAATGAACGTCCCATAATTATCTAGGCACAAAAAGAAGATAATCACATGAATTTGGTGATTTAATAAGGCTCGAGTATTTTCTAAATAATTAAACAAGTTAAAATCATATTTGAGTATAAGTATTTATATGAGTTTGATTTAGGGTTAATTGATATCATAATCATGATCCTCATATTGTTTTGATAAAAAGGAGTATTGGTTCATATTTTTCCCGACACTCCTACTAGTTTTAGTGAATTTTCCAAGATTTAGTATTTATTGGTGATTATTGAAAATCAAGGTTTAATAAAGAAAAAGGAATAAAGTTGGGTGCTCAGATCCAATGGTCAGAGCCAAGTTGTGCGGCCACAAATAAAATAAATGCTAGTCTGAGGTGGCAAATTCTTACTGGTCCACCCGAATCCAGGAGGGTCCCACTCTTCCTTGCTCTCTGATAGACAAGCTTGATCTGCTATCAACTCTAGTGAGTTTGAGAAGACAACATGGAGCTCCTCGTGTGCAGTTGGGACAAGATTCACCTTTGTGGAACCTTCCTAGGTCAGGGCAGTGACTTTGCAAGTCCTGGCTCCCTTTGGAGCGTCGTGTCATCAAGGGGGTTCAAGCAAGTAGGTTGATCGCGTCGGAGGAGATGGAGCAAGTGAGTTGTAGGTAGTTTCGGGGTCTCGTGAGGTGCCACAGAGGTTGATGGGAGTTCCTCGTATCTTAATGAGTGGTTGAAATAAAGAGGTGAAGGTGGTGGTGGCCTGGTCATTTTCTACGCCATTGAGGAGGTGATATAAGCAAAAGATGTTGAGGGTGGAGCCATCAGGGCTCTGTTCAAACAAATTGGAGGAAGGGAGAGATGAAAGGTGTCATTGTGATGCTTGAGGAGGTGTTATATAGGCGCGATGGAGGGTGGTTTGTAGATGCCCAATTCGATTTGGGCAGGCTTGGAGAGGGTGGTCGCTGGTGGTGGTCGTGGAGGCAGTTCGGGTCATCAAGGAGGGATGTGCGAGGGCTCATCAAGTTCGTGGTGGTGAGGGGGAGTCAAAGCCCCACTCAGTTTCTTGAAAAAGGGGGTAGAGAGGGAAGTAGTAGTCTGGGGTTTGAACCCATGGTTGTAGCCACATCCTTGCGGGTTGTGTGGAGGTTAGAGATGACCTCTCAGCCATCTGATCCACACTGGATCTATGGTCACTCCATCGGACGGTCGTAATAGAGCTCGGGGTGGGAAGATCCATGGATTGTTGGGTTATACCCCACGTGATAGGGTAAAATACCCATGCATTGATCAACATCCATAGGGTTACATACGTATGTGATTTAATTAAAAGTAAATCTTTAGAAAAACTTTGAAAAATCGTAGAGGGAGCTAGGAATGTTGGATTGATATAAAAATTGAATTGTAGCTTCATTATAGCAAACCCTAGGTGTTGGTAAAGGTTGAACTTGAGATTCCAATCTTTGATTGATCAAATTATATTTCTTTGAAACTAGGGTTTAGGGTTAAGATATTATAAAAGAACAAGTATAAAAGAATATAGAAAAACACTTCATCGCATCCTACTCACCTTAAAAGAAATTTTGTCCTCAAAAGTAAACTGGCTGAAAGAGATGAGGAAAACCTTACTCCATATCTTCTTGTAGTTCCCAGGTTGCATCTTCTGCACCATGATGGTTCCATTGCACCTTCACCATCTGGATCTGCTTGTTCCTGAGCTCTTTGACTTTGGACTCAAGAATCTTTGTAGGCTTATCTGGATAAGAGAGATTCTCCTACAACTCAAGAGGCTCGTGATTCAGCACATAACTATCATCCTTCACATAATGATTTTGATGGATACATGAAAAACATTATGCATCATACTGTATTGTGGAGGAAGAGCAAGCTGATAAGCACATTCACCAATGTGATCTAGAACCTCAAAGGGACCCACATATCTTGGACTAAGTTTCCCTTTGTTCTTGGCTATAGCATGGATGGGTCTGATCTTCAAGAAAGAACTGCCTATGTGCATCTGCTTATGATTTCTAACAATCATGGGCCCATTTCAACCTTTTCTTGATCAAAGACACCTTATCGACATAGAGTTGCAACTCCTCAGACTTTAGCATCTTCCTTTCTTAGACTTCATTCCAATGGAGAGGGGATCTACATGGTCTACCATAGAGAGCTTCATAGGGTGGAATATCAATACTGGATAGATAGCTATTATAGTAAGCAAACTTTGCTAATGGAAGGTAGTAATCCTAGGATCCTCCCCAATCTAGAACACATTCTCTAAGAAGATCCTCCAAGATTTTGATAGTACACTTAGACTGACCATCTATTTGGGGATGATATGATGTGCTAAAATTCAATTGTGTACCCAACTGATTCTATACTTGCTTCCATACATGTGATGTGAACTTTGGATCCCAATCTGAAACAATAGATACTGGCACTCCAAGAAGTTGTACGATCTCCTTGATATACAAGTCAACAAGATCAGGAACCTTGGCTACAGTGCACATAGGTAAGAGATGTGCAGACTTGGTCAGACAATCTACTATGACCCATACTGCATCATGTCCCTTCCTGATCCTGGGTAATCCCACCACAAAATACATGGTGATGTTTCCATTCAGGAATTGGTAAAGGTTACAATAAACCACCTAGTCATTGATGTTTGGCCTTAATCTGCTAACATGTGAGGCACTTAGAGACAAACTCTGCTATATCATTCTTCATACCTCTCTACTAAAAGTGTCTCTACAAATCCTTGTACATCTTAGTGGATCCAAGATGTATAGAATAGTTAGACCCATGTACCTCTTGTAGAATACGCTTCCTAATCTCTGACTCCTCAGGTACCCACATCCGATGCTTGTACCTTAGTCCACCATCCATACCAATAGATATATGTGTCTCGTGTTTAGCCAAAAGAGATGTCATCTCCTCCAAGCTAGAATTTTTCTTTTGAGATGTCAGAAGTTTAGAAAGAAGATTAGGAATAATATTGATATTTGCTAGAATAATAGTGCCATATTTTGTTTGAGGTGACCTAGACGTATAAGGTTCTAGACTCATTGGTTCGGAAGTGAAGATAGATGCACACATTGATTTCTTACGACTAAGAGCATCAACTACAACATTGGCCTTGCATGGGTGATATGCAATAGTGAAATCATAGTCTTTATGATATTCCAACCATCTTCTTTGTCTAAGATTGAGATCCTTCTGAGTCAAGAGATATTTGACACTTTTGTGATATGTGAAAATATCAAAAGTAGCGCCATATAGATAATGTCTCCAGATTTTGAGAGCATGGACAATGGTAGCTAATTCCAAATCATGGGTTGGGTAATTGTCCTTATTAGGTTTCAATTGTCTAGAGGCATAGGCAACAACTTTACTATCTTGCATTAGGACACAACCCAAACCCATTTTAGAAGCATCACAAAATATTACAAAGCCATCATCAACAGAAGGTAAGGTCAAGACAGGAGCAGAAGTCAAATATGATTTCAATTCTTGGAAGCTAGATTCACATTTAGGAGTCTAAACGAATTTGACATCTCTTCTGGTAAGTTTAGTCATGGGTAGGGATATTTTACTAAAATTAATTATAAAATGACGGTAATAACATGCTAGACCAAGGAAGCTACAAATTTTAGAGGCATTGGTAGGAGCTTTCCAAACAAGGACGGCTAAGACTTTTGCAGGGTCAACAGAAATTTTCCCACCAAAAATGATATGGCCAAGAAACATGACTTGGTCAATTGTGAACTCACATTTGGATAATTTAGTAAACAATTTCTAGGCTCTCAACAAATCAAGTGCTTTCTGGAGATGCTCACAATGTTAATCAATAGAGTTTGAATATATAAGAATGTCATCAATGAAGACCACAACAAAGCTATAAAGAAAAGGCTGGAAGATAGTATTCATTAGATTCATAAATATTCCAAGAGCATTGGTCAACCCAAAAGGCATCACCACGAGTTCATAATCTCAATATCTAGTTCTGAAAGTTTTCTTTGGAATATCACAATCCTTCACTCGTAATTGATGATAGACTAATCTAAGGTCAATCTTGGACAACATAGTGGCAGAACGAAGTTGGTCAAATAAATCATCAATTCTTGAGAGGGGATATTTATTTTTAATGGTGGCTTGATTGATCATGAAATAATCAATACAAATTCACATTGACCCATCTATCTTTTTAACAAAAAGGACAGGATCACCCCAAGGAGATGTACTAGGACAGATGAAGCTTCTATCAAGCAGTTCTTCTAATTGTTTCTTGTGATGTGTAAGCTCGACAAGTGCCATTCTATAAGGTGCCTTTGAGACTGTTGTGGTGCCTGATACTAAATCAATTGAGAACTCAATCTCACACACCGGAGGCAGCCCTAGAAGCTCCTCGGGAAATACATCTGGGTAATCTCTCACCACATCCAAGCTCTCTAAAGGTCTCACCTTAGAATCAAACACTAACACAACTACAAGATAGGCTCTACATCCATTGGCTATCAAGGTTTTAACTTTAACATAAGAGATAATCATATTTTAGTTTTTTTCCTTTCTCCCAAGTATTATCAACGGTTTAGAATTAGGTACAAAATGATTACTTTCTTGGCTCAACAATCAACCATGGCATTGTTGGCAAAAAGCCAATCCATCCCTAAAATTAGGTCAATATCTTCCATATTAAGGAGAATGAAATCAGAATGAAATTGATGACCACCATAAGAAAAAAGAAAGATTTTAGTTTTCTGAAGGGAGGTATAGATTTTTCCACTGGGAGTTGTTACATCCAAGATATAACTGAGATCTTTTATCTCTAACTTGATCGTGGAAGCAAGATTTCTAGAGATAATGG
The DNA here is from genome assembly GCA_963693085.1 of Alisma plantago-aquatica. Classification (NCBI taxonomy): domain Eukaryota; kingdom Viridiplantae; phylum Streptophyta; class Magnoliopsida; order Alismatales; family Alismataceae; genus Alisma; species Alisma plantago-aquatica. The sequence continues at coordinate 522,287,769 of OY856413.1, read as the reverse complement.
CATGGGTTGATTCTCAATCAAATAGGGAAAAACACGATGATCTTGGAGACATATCATACCTACATTAGGATTTTTATATGAGATCATGATTTAGAGAGGATTTCATATATATAAAAAAATTATAAACATCATTACCTTCAATCAGGTGGTTGTCATTAGCCTTAGCTTCCTTTGCATCAATTGCAAAAACTCGGCCCTGACAATGTTCTGGCTAAGCCTGAGATATGGGAGTAGCTGGTTGGATAGGTGGAGCTCCAGGTTGAGGTAATAGGGCAGGATGGTTCTGGGGTGCCCCTTGAACTAGACTTGCAAAATTGAAATTCATATGCCCTTCCTTCTTGTAATAGAAACATATTGGCCTCTCAAACTTGCATTTCCCCCCATGCATACCTCCACATTTCTTGCATCTGATAGTGTTAGGTGGTGGTCCTCAGTGTGGCCCACCTTGTCCTTGACCTCCCATGTTTGGTCCTCCTCGGTATGATTGACCTCTATGATGATTTCCTCCTCCTCTTCCCATTACATGCCTATGAGGATTCTTCTTATCCTTCCCCTTTTCATTATCTTTGGTGATGGATGCATCAGTCAAGCCTAAGTTTCCCAAACTTGGTGCTTTATTCTTCCCTAAGGTTCTTTCTTCGGTAAGGGCACTATTTATGGCATCTTCAAAGGTAGTGTGGGTGGTGGTGCAAAGGTAAACTTTTAGTTCTTGGTTAATTCCATCAATGAAGTGTTCAATCTTTTCATCTTCATCAAGGTGACAAGCATGAAACTCTATGAGTCTAAAGGCCCTAACATTATCACCAATGGATAAGGTTCCTTGGGTGAGGTTATTGAGATGCTTCCTCTTCTCCTTTCTAGCAGATATGGGCATGAACCAAGTAGAAAAAATCACCTTAAATCCCTCCCAACTTATAGGGGCATCTGGAAGTTTTGGTGTATGGTAATAATTTTCCCACAACAACTTCACAGACCCCCTAAGTTGGTATGTTGCAAAAGTGACCTTATCTTCCTCAGCACATTTAAGGGCTCTAAAGGCATTTTCAACAGATAGGATCCATGCATCAACTTTATCTAGGACTTCACCTAAGTCTTCTCCATGAAAGGCTTCGGGTTTGATTTTGAGGAAGTCACTAATGGTAGTTTTGGGATTGGTCCTAGATGATAAGGTAGTATCGTTGGTTTCCTTTAGGGCTAGGGTACGCATGCATTCTAGCATCACCTTCTTTTGTTCCTCCCATGCACCTGTAGCCATGGACTTTTTAGGATTTGAGTTAGATTCATCACCAGAGTCATCATTAGTTCTCTTTCTCTTAGACCCAGTTTTGGGAGGAATAGTCAAGTTTGTAAATCAAGAGATGATTTAGTTGATTAATTGAGGTAGATCATATTGCAAACAACAAACTTTTATCAATCATAAAGATATGTTTTCCAATTCTTCATGGATTTTAATTGTTCCCAATTCTCCTAATCTACCCACATAATAGAGAGAGTACTTCATTGATCATAGTCGAGAGAGAGAATGTAGATGAGAAGACTAGTGTGTATCATTCACTAAATAGGTGGCAGGGGTAGTCCTTAATTGAGAAAAGATTAGAAGATATATTTCTCTAAGGTACATGTTCCTACTTTAACAATAGTTATGTTATCCAGGCAGATTACTTGCAGTGGGGAACCCTAACCACTGTGAAAATGGATTGAGGATTTTATGCCAGAACCTTCTACAAGTATCCTTCTAGACACCTCGGCAACATAAAGATAAATATGGGTTACCTCAGGTCTAAATAAGGTTACTAAGTATTTGATACACATATATTGACCTATGTGCCTACTCTGAAACCATCCGTCAGGGGTTAACAACCTAACCCCAATCTACTCCTTAGACCCAAAAGGGAAAAGGTGTACAAATGGGTTAAATTTTCCCATCCTTGAGTGGATCAAACACATAAGTATATACATCCACCAAATAACAAAGCTTCCTTAAATAAACCAAGTGTTAATTACATAGGGCCCTGAAGGCATATGAGTTCTATAAAGGAAAACTTAATTATGAGAGAACTACTTGAAGAAGGAAAAGAACTTAAACTAAGAGTCCCATTTAACTTTAGCATCCCCATGAAAGATCTGATTTTGTTGAGCTAGCATATTGAGTTGTATCATCATCATCATAAGAAAAAGGTACCTAAAAAGCATTTGAAATTGGTACACATCAACAAAATCTATAAATATATTGTACTGAGCACGCCTACGTGTCTATAAATATACCTCTTTTCATATCTTGGCAATAAAGTAAAACTAAACTTGGCAGTAATAAACAATGTGACAAACGCATACTTGAACAAGAATGTTTATTAACAAGAAAACACATATTTTAGGCATATTTTCCATTATATCATCCATGCATTTACTACCTGAGAGTTCAATGCATCAAGGCCTTTATGATCTACTACCAAAGAGTTGAATCATTTCACAATGTGATCTATTACCAAAGAGTTGGATCATTTTCAAGTACTTTACTACAAAAGAGTTGAAGTACCTTGTTTCTAGCACTTTACTACCAAAGAGTTGAAGTGCTTTTGATATAATGGACAAAATATTTATGTTCAGGTTTTGCAAAATTCATATAGAGGAAACATCATTGAAATTGACCATACATAGATATTTATTTCAAATGATACCATATGCCAAGTCTTCTAAACCATAATACAACCATTTTACTTAGTAGGGCCAAGTAAGAGGTATGGGCATACCTTCTACTCAGAAGTGGCGAGTACAAAGATGCTCCTCACTGGTACCTTTGTAGTCCTGAAATTATAAGAGATTTGGTACTAATTAGCTATATTGGCAAAATCACCATTTAGTTCTACAAGAGTACAAAGGCCTTTTTCTTAGTTAAATTCATGAGAGTAGAGTATGAGTCATGGAGTATAGATTTGAGTCCATAATTTATAGTGTCATGTGAGAGTAGGATTTCTAGTTCAAATTGGTGGTCTATAGATCATGATGGATAATTATAATATTTTTGGTAAGCCAAAATAGGGAAAAAGAGTAGTAGTTCGACTTTGCTAATAATTGTGTCACATGAATTGGAAATGAACATTCCATAATTATCTTGGAACTAAAAGAAGATAATCACATGAATTTGGTGATTTAATCAAGCTTGAGTATTTTCTAAATAATTAAATAAGTTAGAATAATATTTGAGTATGTGTATTTATATGAGTCTAATTTAGGGTTAAATGATATCATAATCATGATCCTCATATTTTTCTGATAAAAAAGGAGTAGTGGTTCGTATTTTTTCTAACACTTCTACTATTTTTAGTGAATTTTCTAAGATCAGGGTATTTACTGGTGATTATTGAAAATCAAGCATTAATAAAGAAAAGGGAGTAAAGTTGGAATGTTGTTTGCCCAGATCCAACAGTTAGAGCCATGTTGCACTACCGCAAATAAAAGAAATGCTAGTCTGAGGTGGCAGATTCTTACAGGTCCACACAGATCCAGGTGGGTCCCACTCTTCCTTTCCCTCTGCAATACAAGCTTGCTCTGCCATCAACTGCAGTAAGTTTGAGAAGGCAACATGGAGCTCCTCGCGTGTATCTGGGACTGGATTCACCTTTGTGGAGCTTTCCTGGGTCAGGGTGGTGACCTTGCAAGACCTGGATCCCTTTGGAGTGTCTCACCACCAAGGGAGTTCAAGCAAGTAGCTTGATCACGACGGAAGAGATGGGGTGAGAGAGTTGCAGGCGGTGTCGGGGTCTCCTAAGGTGCGGCTGAGGTTGTTCGGAGTTCCTTGCAGCTTGAGGAGTGGTTTAATTGAATAGGTGAAGGTGGTGGCGGCTTGGTCATTAGCTACGCCATGGAGGAGGTGATCAGAGAAAAAGATGTTGAGGGTGGAGCCATCAGGGCTCTATTAGGATGAATTGGAGGAAGGGAGAGATGAAAGGAGTCACTGTGATGCTTGAGGAGGTCTTATATAGGCATGAGGGAGGGTGGTTTGTAGATGCCCAATTCGAGTTGGGTGAGCTTGAAGAGGGTGGTCACTGGTGGTGGTCGTGGAGGCGGTTTGGGTCGTCAAGGTGGGACTTGTGAGGGCTCGTCAAGTTTGTGGTGGTGAGGGGGAGTCAAAGCCTCACTTAGTTTCTCATGAAAGAGGGTAAATAGGGAAGTAGTGGTCGCGGGTTTGAACTCATGGTTGTAGCCACGTTCTTGTGGGTTGTGCAGAGGTTAGGGATGACCTCTCGGCCATCTGATCCACACTGGATCCATGGCCACTCCATCAGACGATAGCAAGAGAGCTCAGGGGGGGGGGAACCCACAAATTGTTGGGGTATGCCCTATATGACAGGGTAAAATACCCATGAATTGATAAAAAACCATTGGGTTACATATGGATGTGATTTAATTAAAAGAAGATCTTTGGAAAAACTATGAAAAATAATATAGGGAGCTAGTAACGTTGGATTGATACAAAAATTGAACCGTAGCTTCATTATAGCAAACCCTAGGAGTTGGTAATGTTTGAGCTCGAGATTCCAATCTTTGATTGATCAAATTATATTTCTTTGAAACTAGGGTTTAGGGTTAAGATATTATAAAAGAACGAGTATACAAGAGTATAGAAAACCACTTTATCACAATGGTATTAGTGATATACTTATTATTTTAGTATCTCATCTGCCTTTCGTTACTTGAGACTCCCCCTTTTCACTGGGATACTTACTAGGGAAATGTGTCTACCCATTATTGACAAAGTTAAGATCAAGTTATATTCTTAGAAGTGGGATCGTCTTTCTGATGCAGGTAGAGTAGAGTTAGTTATTTCTACTCTATCTACTTATCATATCTTCTAGTCAGTTGCCTTACCCATTCCTAAGTCAGTTATTGAGGTGTTGGAAAAATAGATGAGAATTTCATCTGGAATGACGAAAAGGATAAGAAACATATTCATACTATTTTGTGGAGCACTATGTGTAGACCATGAATACAAGGAGGCCTTGGTATTGATTCAATCAGAGACTGGTCTAATGTTGGAATTTTGAAGAATCGTTGGGATCTAGCTAGAGACAAAAATTTACTATGGGTAAAATGGCTCCATGATAAATACATGAAATTTGATTCTATCTAATTGGTTGTGAATAGGTCTAATGCCTCATGGCTTTGGAATAAACTTGTGAAAAAAGGGAAACGTTTTTAAGAATGTGAACTTTAAGGTATAATGGTGATGTGTTCAGGATCTAGAGGAATCCATGGTTACTTGATAATAATATTTTGTTTGATATGGTGAACAAACAACTTGTTTTTTGACATGGTAAAGGTATCAATGACAAACTAAGTACCTATATTGTGGATAATCACTAGAAATGTCCTAAGTTTCATGGTGCACGTGAAATTTTGTTTATTTTCAATCAACTACCACAACCTTATGGAGGTAGAGATGTGATTTGGTTTATGGGTTTACTTCTTTTAGGTTAAGGGATGGTTGGTAACCAGTTCCATTCAACCCACTATGGTTTGGGAGAGTGGATCTGGTCAAATGTTATTCCAAGAGGTGCTATGTTATTTTATGGAAATGTTTTCTCAATGGACTCTCAATAATAGACACTTTGAAGACATTTGGGTTCTAGCTATCTTTGAGATGTGTTCTCTATGTAGTTGATGAAGAAACCATAGAACATCTTTTATTAGGTTCTATGTTTATTACGAAGATTTGGAAGCACTTTCAAACGTTCCATAGGAGGAGGCCTTATTGTTTATCTAAATTGACTTCTCTAAAGAATGATTAGAAGGTGGCAACAACTCTTATTATTTGCCACACTTGGATTGAGAGGAAGCAAAAAATTTCTTAGGAATTCAATGGAGTCTTGAGATTATTTGGAGGCACATTTTTTATGATACCATTGTTGTATAGATAGTTGTACAATTTTTTTTTGTTTTATTTCTTGTCTCTCTATTTCTCTTGTTACATCCTACAATTAGTTTTCCTTTTGAGTAATGAAAAAGCCACACATGGTTCACCAAAAAAAATTCTTTATTACTGAAACCAATGAGTACACATGGAGAGGCCATAAACCTCGACCCTATTTTACAATATGCATGTAAAATAGTTACATGTATACAATGACTCCATGAAATTATTCTCAAAGTTTCACCCCATATCATGCACTAACTCTCAAAGCATGATCCACACATCCTTTATGCCACCATCTAAGTTCATAGTGTATAAGGAGGGAGAGCTCAAGAAGCTCTGACACCCATCTTTTGTCTCATAATCGTAAATATGTTTGCCTAAGTATTACAACTTGATAAGGAGACAAAAGTCATAATGCACAAAAGACATGTATTTCATTCTCTGATGAAGGTGGGGAGGTGTTTCATGTACCAAGAAATTAATTGATTTCATAAGTTATAGGAATTGAAGTTAAGTATTAATATGATGTGGATCTAATTTTTAGATATGTAGGCATGTACAAGAGCAGGGCATGTGATTTGTATGTATAAGAACAAGGCATGTGATCTGATGTGATCTAATTTAAGTATCAACATGTTGGCACATGTAGGAATAAGTTTCACCACATCTCTAACACCAAAGGAGGATACTTGAGAAGTTATAATTGATTCAGTTTATCCATCCCAGTATCACATTAGTAGATGGTGGATTAGTCATATGTTAATAATACATAGTTAGAGAAGAAAAAAATCCTTAGACATAATAAATATCTTAAGAGAATCCCTCCTAATATTGACTTTTCAAGTGATTAAATAAGAATAAATTCCTTTTTTATTTCAAGTATTACAAAATGAACATATAAAACACAAATGCAAGAATAAAACTGAGGTTGACCTTTCCATGACAACCAAACATAATCATAAGAAAAAGTTTAGCAGTTTAATTAAGAAAAGAATCATATTTGATTCAACTTGGTCCAAGTTAATAAAATTGATAAGTCTATAATAAATGAGTGGAAAAACTGGTTAAAGGGAACATATACAATACTACTATATCTACCACTTATTGACATTGTCACTTTACATTATAAGTTGTTGTCATTCCATTGGAACCTTTGTCTTAATGATGTTTTATGACATGTTTTCATGGTTGATTCAGGTCAGATAAAACTATATATTGGAAGTCTCTAATTTTTTAGAAATTTATCTAACAATAAATAATTAACAATCATAACACATCTATAAGGATTGTTGCAATATTACTCCAATACATTATGCATATGTATGTAGGGAAATAATCCCTTTGACCCAAACTAAGACTTCAAACAAATCTAAGAGCAATGACCCATTCACTTTTAATCTCGCTCAATCACTAGGATCAAACATGTTGGTGTTAAGAATAACCCTCCTTCACTTAATGTCTTTGTACATGATTCCATCTTTGATGACATCTCACTCATCTCCCATTACCTCTGTTATTATACCTTCATCCTCAAATACCCTACCATGACTCACCTCTTACAATGTAGTGATGCCCCTAGGAACCCTTCCTTCCTCACTCTTCTGATGACATACAGGAGACAAAGACAATGCTTCTAGTCAATTATTCCCCCTAAAAAATGATGTTTTTATAGAAGCTTCAACTGAAATACCAACTATAAAATTAATATGTCAAACTTTAGAGTAAATAGAAACCCATGAACATTAGTACATATTGCAAATTTATAACTACTGGATGTATCATGAGAGACCTAGAAATAAGGTCAAAAACTATTTCCACAAGTTATCATTTTCAATATTCTACCAAATAAAATGATCATGACTCTTGAAGATAGACATGATGGAAATAAAAAAAAACAAATAATTTTTATTACTACAATATTCAATTTTATCTTGGAAGTTATTTAGTAAATCAAAGGAGGGAAATTTAGTAGTCAACATCTATATGATTACATGATAAATAATAGAAATATTGATCAGTTTATGTACATGAAGATAGTGGTTTTAGTCACAAACTCATATTTGTTTTTGAATTATCTATGTTTATTGTTGCTCATGTACCTTAGAATAATTGGCCTAAAGGTTTTACATCTTCAATTTGCACCATAAAGGTTACCTTCTTCTACTTTCAATAAGAAGTCACCTCTCATCATAGTTTGTTCTCCATCATACTCATGGCATGTCAACACCATTTAACAACATCTCATCCAAAGCGAGGATGACAATCATTCTTTTTAAACACCATCCCACAGAGGATGAACTCCTACTGATTGTGATCATGCAAGATCTTCCCAAGATGATAAACATCATGTGAGCCCTCTACTAAATAAGTAAACATTCAAACGTAATACCATGTATTCCTTGATAGCTTATCCAGTTGTTCAAATCTCATAATATATCAAATCAACATTAACATTGTGGATGATCAGTTGCAATGAAGATAGAACTTGAATCCCTACATTATAATAACACATGTTGCTTGGCACTTGAATCTACTGATCAAAATAAGGTTCCATTAAAATAGAACTATATAAATGAGCATGTAATCACAAAATCACATGGGATTGTAGATTTTCATAAAAAACCAATGAAATCAATATCTCAAAAGTAGAATACATGTGATTTCTACTACTAAATGCAACAATAACTAGTATGCAAAACCTACATTCTAGTGTTGTCTTGCAACATCATTTTATTATTCAAAACTTCAATGATTTTAGGAATTTTTTATTTAAAAAAAATTGGTGATTCATTCATCACGTCGCCTGGGTTTGAACTCATGACCTCTCAATCTTACATCATCAATTTTACCATTGGGGTGCCACTTCATTGGTAAGATTTTAGGATTATTAAATTGGCAAGGATTGACAAGATCAATATCTTGCAATTGATTAAATTATTTTCTTATGTGCCAAATCCTTTGATGTTTTGTAGATTCAAATTCCAGCCCATGATCCACTTGGCAGAGACCTTTTTAGCTAGTTGTTCCACAACAAGATTGGCAGCCATTTTGTTCTTCTTCTTGCGGATGAAGTTATGGTGAGAAGGCACAAAATTTCTTGTAGAAGTATTGTCACAAACTAGCATTTAGTAAGCAAGTGCACATGTCTATGTATTTTATTAGATTGCAGACATCTAGTGATTTCCCTTTAACTATAATGGAATATGAAAGTGCAAGTTTGTATTGCTCAAGATAGGTGGGATAAACACATCTAGAAATTTTATGAACTAGTGAATACATGACACCTAGGTTGGATATTAGAGTAAGGTATAGTTACTTTCTCTAGTAGGAAGACTAAATGTTGTAATGAACATTCTCTTGAGGTATAACTGACATCATCTCTTTGTAGTGCTCGTATATGAACATATTTCATTTATAGATATTAATTGGATAAATGGAAAAATTATCATGGCAACTAAAAATTCTAGTAGAGAAGGTATCTTCTCTATCCCCAAATTTTGCATTTATATATTCAAATCTGAAATCTTCTTGGTGAGCCCATCACCATCTTCTCGAGAAAAAACTTGGTGTGTCCTTGACCAATTGTTCAATTTTTGTGTTAGAATTCATCTTGGATGGTATTTGTTTCTACATTTGAAACATTTTTTCGATCTACCATGCCATCATATCTGTTCATTTTTCAACCTATTGGATTTCTAAAAAGGAACCACACCTAGTGATGCTAGTGTTTACACTATTTGCTTCATTTGAAAGTAAGGGTCATTATTGGATATTTTAATGACATATTAAATAATACTAGGAGGGTGATCGATAATAATACCTATAAACATAAAAAGTTAACAAATTCAAGCACTATCATATCTTAGATGAAGAATAATTTCAAAAGGAGGAGTTAAATCTGTCAATAAAAATATAATAACAAGAGTGGATATATTACTAAGGGTGCACCTGCACCTTAACATGCTTAACAATTGCATCATCACAATCTCAGGGACTCCAAACCCTATGTAATGCCTACTTTACTCACTAGTAGATGAGTGAACAAGTAAAAAAAATCGAAAATTATATGATGAAAAGTAAGGGAGAGCATAGGATAAGAGGGAGGATAAGTTATTGGGTGGGGAGTGGTTGAATGGGGAAATGATGGGTGGTGTTGTCTACTAAATTCATAGGATCGAAGGGGAAGAGGGATACAGAAATTATGGGGTGTGATCTGAGAGAAGAGAGGATGGTTCAATCTTTGGTAGGATTAGGGAGTAGGAATAAAGATGGGGGAAATGCCTAGAGTGAGAGTAAAACATGACAGAGAAGAGGGAAATAGGATGGAAGAAGCAAAGATGGAGGAGGTGGGAAAATGTGGGACAAGATCACAAGGGAATATCTAGAGAAGAAGCAAGGAGGGAGGAATGAGACTTCTAGGTAGAGAGAGGGAAAAAAAAAGTCAGTGGAGACAAATGGGGAAGAGGGAGAATAAAAGTGGTAGATGTTGTTGTAGTGTAAGGAAGAAGATTGGTAGATTGTCATGAACTCTTCCTAGCAGCATTATATTCAAGAAAACAATATACATATTGACATAATCACATGGAATAGAATATACCTCTTCGATAGAGAATGATTTGTCAGAATGTGCCACATCAGAGTCATAAAATTGACCAAAAATACTACACGAACCAAATAAAAGCTCAATGAATTCTATCACAACAACCATCATGTGAGATTCATTATATTCCTGGTTTTGAACAACAACATGAAGCTTTTATACAAAAAAGTTAGATTTAGAACGCAATAATAAATCCAAGAAGAACAAAAGCATTGATCTATTAAATGATCTATGAAGTTACTTGAAGCCATAATTTAGAAAAGGATCTTGTGTGGTTTTTTAAGTTCCTATTTAAAATGCAAACAATTTAGTATATGGATCTTGTTTAGGGTATCTTGTACACTTTTATGAAATTTTGCTTATTTAGAAACATGAAAAATGTACAAGTACAAGTTAAATTAACCAATATCTGGGTCAAAATATGGATCTTAAGGAAAAACATGCTTAGGAAGAAAATAAGCATAGATAGAAGTATAAAGACTAGATAACATGAAATTATTTTTCATTGATAATTAAAACATAGTCAACTCTTGCTTTTGAGGGTCATAACTAGTTATATGAAAATCATAGTACAAACAACTACTTGATGCAGACTAAGGAAATTATGTGAAGTAGGAATATAAGAAAAGGGAGAAAACACGTATTACCTAAGCCAACAATAAGAATGTAACCAAAGTATACAACTTCTAATCTCGTAAACATCAAAACACCATGCAAATAAAATAGAAGCAAGACCTACATTGAACTAAGAGTAAAGAGGACATGTTGATCATGCTCACACTCCCATTAAATCCACATGTTTCTCAAAAATTAACATTTACATATCAAAACTCTATAATATCTAAAACCATGTCAATGAGATTACCACAATCATGTTGGAACTCTATGATTCATGCAACAACCTCATCAACATCAGTTGTATCATTTATATGGATCATGTTGATGATGGTAAGAGCCCCAATATACACTGCTCATGTGCATATGCTTTAAGGCCACTACATAAATGTTGTCCTTCCTCTATTAAATAAAATACACGTCATAGTAATGAGTAGGGTGGAGTGAGAATGAAATGAAATAACACAAGATAAGTTGGAGTATGGAGTTAATGAGTTGCCTTTACAATATAGATAATCTAAGTGATGTGGTTATTTGAGACAAGTTCATCCTCCATTAAAATGAAAGAAATGTATAGACACTTGCCTTTAATTTTGTTGGTTGTATTTGTGTAGATGTATGGTTTGATTAGTTGAAGATGCATGTATGAGGAAGAAGCTGATAGAAACCATTGAATAATATCCATGTAGAAGCAAGATTGCATCTACCTCAATATTTGAAGAAAAATTGTTGGAGTTGGGGTACAAAAACACTTTAGGAAAAAGATCCAGATAAGAAGCATAAATAATATAAACTTATGTTTGTGCATAAATAGTATCCCGTGTGTAACAAAGACTATATTTGAAACTTGATCACTTTTTGCAGCTTCTCTACTTCAATGGGTAGTGCTTGTGACTGATCATCCATAGGAGGTGGCATGCCATTTTGGAATTCGGATGTGGTAGAGGCTATACGTGGAAAAACTATGATTTTGAGAGTTGGGTGATAGTGAACAATTGGGAGGACAAAGAATGAGAATGGGGGAATTATTTGGAATTTGGATGACCAAAATTTGACCTTCAAACTAGAGAGGTAGAAATACCAAAAAGAAACAATTCTATCCTCCTAGTCAGCAACAAGTGATAGACCGAATGGCCATTTTCTTTCAAGCAATATATGTTTGATATATGAAGTAATATGAAACAAAAATCTATAGATTTCTTCACAGGAATAAGATTTATACTTGGGGAATCATATTTGTATCATACATGAAATAAGACAAATATAATTTATTCATGATTGAAAACATTTCATAGAAAAAGAGTATTGCAAAGTCTTTATATTGTCATTCTAGATTTTTATCGCCTATCGATCCATTGTAAGGCCGAGTAACAAAAGGATTATCCTTTTGAGTATTTGAAATATGGTATCGTCTACCACTTTTTTCCATCTTGGACCAACAACTCTTATGATACACAGTAAGAGTTCTCCATGTGAATACCACATTAACTCTCTGAGTTTTTCAAAAAAAACGTCCTATAAGAAATATTTAGTAATACACTTGCATGTCCCACAAGATAGAGCACATTTAGGCTTTCTTGATGGTGAACTTACATGATAATTGAGTTTGAGGATTCATCTACATTTGTAAACCCAATAATGTATGACCAACTATTGCCTATACTCATGCCCCATATCCATTTGCTAGATAAGATACTTGGGCGTGTCATATTGAACCATGTGGGTGGATGATATGGGATTCATAGTATTGATGTAGTTGATATTTTATAGAGGTTCTTATACAAGACAACTAGAAGGATATATGTTGCTTCAAACCTCTAGAGAGAGATAGTCTTCTAGTGTCACATGCATCACACATCTCAACTCACTAATAGTGAGAAATTCATAGAACACATGGATGTGTCTATAACCTATTCGATATATGGTAACAAAGATGAAATCCTTATAGACTACTCTAGGAGTTACTCCCTTATCAAAATTGTGTGGCTAAACCTGAATCTCGTTGGTATAGTATATAAGATGTATGAAGAAGAATGGATACATTTTGTCAATGATGGCCATGTTGGTGATAGGAAACAATCGATAATGGTGAACATCACTTGTTGGGTTCTTTAGAAAGTGTGGAATGGCTAAAATCATCTTGAAAACAAGGAAAACTAATATCCAACTATTCCTTCATCATAGTGAAAACCAAATTTAATTTAGAAATGCCTTACCCTCATAGAAGAGATACTACATGACAATATCATTGTATTTCTATTGAATGTATGAAAATACAATTGCAATGGTATTGCATGCCATCAATGATGAAGGACACTATATATTTGGTATGTAATGCCTTTACTACCTTTGGAAGCAGAGTTGAAAGCATCAATGAAGCAACATTGATACACAATCATAATGATTCATGACACTGCACCATCCCATCTCACTTTTATTATTCTTGGGATGGCCAATATGAATACCTTACCACAATGCAAGTACAAGTTACTCATTAGTATATTCCAAAAGAATGTTTCCACTATGCTTTCCCTAGTCATAGTCTATGTTCAAAGGCATCTCAACCTAGTGGTCACAAATTCTATAGAGCACACTTTATATAATTTGTATACCTCTCTTTTCTCCTTAGACAATCATACTTAGCTCCCCAACAATGGAATCATTTGTATCTAAGATATTTTACCTATAATTAAGAGTGGGATGAACAAAACAAAGCCTCATAGAAGCCCTAGTCCATTGTTTGATCATAGCATAGGGTACAATTTACATTTATGAAGAAACCATTGGTCACACAATTTAATTGATAGGATCATGGGGAGAAAAAAATTATATAACTAGTAAGTAAGTATCTCTATTTTATGGAAAATATAAATATACCCTCTAAACTCCTGATCAGGGTGTTGTACAAGACATAAGCACCCTACTAGTCTATGAAAAACACGCATGTCTATTTAGAGACTTAGAAGAAAGTTTTTATAGAGTTAAGAGATCTCCTAATTGATCTGCTAATATGATTTGAACCATGAAACTAACTACTCAGGCATGTTCTTCATAATTGGAAGTCCACTTAGGGATATCTTACTTGTCAGATTATGGAAAATGTCATATATAATTCATGTATTTTTAAGTAACTTCTGGTTTTTAAAACCATCCATTTAAGAAGGGTTGACACTAAGGTTTTTGGGAATAAGATAACTATTAGATTATAGATTTTACATAAATACATTGAGATTCTTACATCTACTTGGGTTCTCGTACAATGAAAAGGCTATCTTGTTGATACCTTATCAAATATTTCAAACCAAATGAGAACTGCAAATGAGTTGATTTTTCAATTAGGAGTTCTTAATAGTATGGTTTGATCTAGTAGGAAGCCAGACACTCTATAACCCAACAAAGACAACCTTAATATTATTGCAAGTGCACAAATAATCTATTATCTTACAAAAACATCACATCCACCCATTAAGATATATAAAATAATGGGTAATGGTAATTTGACTAGTCTTATAACCTCGCCATTATCAACATTGAAAGGTTGTTTTCTGAAACAACAAAACATTTGTACTTCATGATATACTTCTGATGATCTTTTTCATGCTAACTCTTCCCTCAGATTATTCATTAACATTATGCTAACAAAATTGAATAGAAATTTTTTGATGGTGATTCATGGGTTTAAATGATAAAAAGGAGAGAATGAACACAAAGATTACTCAAAGGATCATAGCATATACTAAATGTTTCTCAATGATCTAATCTCTTAGATTCTTACCACAGAGTTTGGGATGCACCACCTCATAGTTCAAGCAAACTTGTTAGTAGTTATTCTTTATGGAAGTACCATTATTGAAAGCTATCTGTTCACAAAATGCTAGATCAATTTTTATACACAATAGGTGATTGCAATGCTCATACATTTAAAATTGTCACTACTTAAGTGACACCAGAAATTAGACATTAACTTTTATAGTTTATTAGTTTACCATTTATAAGATTAGTTTCAAAAGGTTTATTAGATGGAAGACGAATTATAACAAGCTCTAGATTTATTTGAAGGAAGCATCTTTACAAGGTGGCAAGAAATGATCACTAGATATAACATATAAATCAGAAGTCAAATATTCATGATTCATAAATCTTGGTTGAGTTCTATTGGTACCTTCTCGATTAAGCACAAACTTGAGTTCACTCTACGGTTGAACCAAAAGTTTATGACCTATGAGGTTGGCATTGTCAACCTTCCAGTCAAGTATAAAATCACAAGTGGAACTACAATATAATGATAAATAATTTGAGGTTGTTTCTAGTATAATCATCATATGACATAATAAATATAAAACACATATATGTTAAGGAAAAAATTGGTTAATTGCTTCATTATTGACATATATATCCTATAGTGGACAATGAGATACAAGCTTTGGGCATGGTATTCCTTGCAATTAATTCCAATTTAGGATTTTTTCATAACATCCCAATATATCACAGAGTATTAACTAGTAGGAGTCATTCACTTTGAGCTATGAAACTTTTGGAAGGAGGGGTGTTCAATGTGACCATGTGGTTATGTTAATTTAAATTATTGAAAAATGTGCTAAAGTGTAATGACATAGAATTAAAGTTGCTGAGAATCGATTAAACTATTGAACTAGAATAGAGAACATTGCTAAAAACTATGCATGGGCACAAATCTATAAGGCCTCTATTGGAGAAGCTATCCATATTGAAACTATTGGTAGATATCAATAGCTCGGTTGTTCATTATGGGATTAAACCCAGTAGAATCCACATTAGATTTACCTATCCTAGTGTCACCTAATGGATGTGAAACTAATCTACTCCTAGAAGGCTTGGTTTCCTGATCACAAAAAGAAGAACTTCTTGATACTAAGACTAGTTGGCTTCACTACAATAAAGATGTGTATTTATAAGTTTAGTAGTTTGATCATGTTGAGTTTGCAATATGTGAATGAGTTTGTTAATAGATTGCCTAGACATTAGGAGGAAAAATTGGTGGTTATAAACATAGCATATTATTTTACAAATAGTTTTGAAGACCTACAAAACGCTAGACTAAGATTAACCAACTACATTATTCTCACTAATCTAGGTGAATGGTTCTATGAAAATGTCAAATTAAATAAACAATATTTATGAAAGGTGGAGTTTTTCTTATTGCGTTTATATTAATTTCAGGCAGTGGGGGTCCCTTCAATGTTGTTCCTAGGAAAATTAGAGCTTCAATAAAACATGGATGCCTTTTTTAATTAAAAAATCCATGCTATCTCTCTCTCTTACTCACACGTGAACAAAGATTTCAATTTTTCTATGAGGTTACCTATAAAAGGGAGAACATCCATCCAATGATTTGGGACGTCATCCTCAACTTTTTCCCAATAATCTATCTATGAGTGTAATAAGAGCAATCAAATATATATCAAAACCTTGTGCATGTAATAGAACAACCATAGAGCTAGTTGTCTTCTACCTATCCCCTTTCCAAATCACTTATCTATTTACTCCCAAGGGATCACTTCATCTATCACCTCCTTCTCTCTAAAGATCGACGGGGTTAGGTGCTAGAAGAGGGGAGGGAATTATAAGACCCCTGATCTAGTTTTATTCCCAAATATGCTTATTTGATTTAACTGGGTGTTTAGTTTCATAGTTAAACCTTAGATTAAGTTTTTACATTATTGGGCAAAGTTATGTTTCAAATTTGGTCAAAATCAGATTTTGTTAACTTATTTTTTTTTTCAAATTTATTTACATGCTAATCATTTATTTATGGTTTTGTGTCACTATAGCCTTAATATGTCCAAAATAACCCATGTTTCTTATCTTTTAATAATTTATGTATTTTCTTAGGTAAAGTTGCTCAACTAGCCAATTTTGGGACTTCAGGCACCAGACCTGAAAAGACATCTATTCTCTATGATTTCTCCCCAACACACAATTTTTGTAGCAGC
This sequence comes from Alisma plantago-aquatica, assembly GCA_963693085.1. Taxonomy (NCBI): domain Eukaryota; kingdom Viridiplantae; phylum Streptophyta; class Magnoliopsida; order Alismatales; family Alismataceae; genus Alisma; species Alisma plantago-aquatica. Next base: position 522,270,668 of record OY856413.1, on the reverse strand, counting down.
TAGACACCCATCCATCACGATTGCGGTGGACTAAGCATCACACTATATGCACCATCTTAGGAGACGGTGGTCTCGCTAACCGACTAACATGCCCAAGAAACTTTTGATATCTTGGACCCTATTTTCGATGTCCAGTCCTTTATCATGATGCACCCTCGCCAATCAAAAGGGCTCATCGACGCGGCCCCCTCAACCACCAGTAATAGCCCCCCTGGGGTGGGTTCATTCCATGATGCCACGACTGTAGCCAAGAAGAAGGGACCTCGACCGCGACCGAGGTACATTTTCCTCGACCTCGATCGTGACCACGGTATCTGGCTACCTCGAGACTGCAATCGAGGCATCCACCTCGACCGCGATCTAAACCTCGACCATGACTATAGGATTGACCACGACCATAGGGTGCACAACGACCACGACCGAGCAAGGTCGCTGTCTGGATCAGTACCTCGACCATTTTTTCTATAAATACACCCCCCCCCCCCCCCCCCGCAACCTGGAGGGGGGTTTTGATCTGGGGGGTTTTTCCACCTAGTGGTTATGACCTGGTGAGGGTCCCAGAGCCCTGTGGGAGAGTCTGGAGGTCTGAGAAGGCCGAAGTGCTTGTTCTATGCCTGTCTCTTCAGGGTGCTTCCACCCCCACCATATTCCACCTCCAGTCTTAGATCTCTAAAGGCAGAAGCTGAGGAGAGAGAAGACTAAGGATCCATCTTCTTCAAGAGAAGGAGTACGTCCACACCATCATCTTCCACCCCCATCCACCAACCAAGCTACTGTTCAGGGCAGATCTGGAGAGTAAGGAGGCCAAGGAACCCAGAAGATCAAGGAGGATGACCCAAAAGATGAGATCTAGCCTATACAGAGGATAGGGAGCGAGATCCACCCCTCCTCTACGGGATAAATCTCTTCTTCTTCTCTTTTATTCTACTATTCTCCTTTGTTTCTATACGAATGATGCTCTTTCATCTTTATTTGGGGCCAACTATGTTTGTCCATGGCTAGTTGAGCTCCTTCTTGTCTATGTAACCTGTTTTGGGCATGTTTATGTACTTTTACCTTAAGCAAGTAGTTTTATTTCATATCTAGCACATTTTATGTTCTATCTCCTCTTTTTGGTTATGATTACTAGTTTTGTTGATCTCTTTCTTGCTTGAACTACTATTTCTTTCGACATCGAGAGATTCATTGTATAAATAGACAAAAGAAGATAGTTTGGATCAGAATCCAAAAGGAGGATGGTTCAAGGTCATATGTTCCTAACATCCCAGTGTAATCTAGACCTAAGAAGTTATCTAGGATATTTGAGGATGTTGGTTTGTCATCATCGAGAGAGGTTTCATACCATAGATGGGTTTTAGTCACACTACACGAGAGCGAGTGGGATGACCCCACAGGAACAGATACCATGGTGCGTCTTATGTTTGAATGTAGGTTGCTTGCTGAGATGTTTGAGGGTTGTCTACGCCTGAGAATGGGTGCATAGACTGCCCAACTTGTAGTTACATAGCTGGGAACTCCTTCTCTCTGATTTAGTAGAATCCTACGGACTCTGTTTTATTTTCTTTTCTTTATTCTTCTTTAATTTGTGACAACCCGCTAGACTAGTTCTAGCCCTTATCCTTCCTCAACTATCGTCTTGGCTTATCTGACTTAAGAATGAAATCTCAAGCATCCTAAACGTCACCACGTCCCTGTGTTTGACCCCATATACCTACTTCGACCCTGTAATAAAGTTGTGGGTGTCCTTGAAGGTTTCATGTTATAAATTTTAAAGTTTTGATTCATTCTGAATCTACCTCCCCTTTCGGACGTGTGATTCGAGAAGATCAACTTTTTGGCACCGTTGTCAGGGAGGTGGTTTTCCACGTTTACACGCCTAATAGATTTTGTTTTGACACTTTTAAGACTGTATATATATATCTGTATAGTTCTTCTTTTATTTTAAACATACTTGTCCATATATATTCAATAGCTTTCCTTTTTCTTATACTTTTTCAGTCATGGATCTTGCTTCTACAAGACCAGTCATCTTGTCTACCTATCCTCCTGAATTTTTCCACAGTTCCGTCTATTGGAAAATAATTGAAAATCGTACCTTATAACTCATCGATCTATATTCACCCCCACCATCATGATATGTAGACGTTTTGACAACATAAATCGCCATCCAACCCTTGACTTCTGTGCTATCGAGAGATCAAGAATTGGTTAGGGTAGTAGAATTAGTTGAAGAAAGTGTTAACGAAGTCACCTCCTTAAATCCTCATCTCCGAGAAAATGTAGATTCAATCCAACAACGACTAGTAAGGCAAAATCATCAACTCCAAGTAGCCAGAGAGATTGCAACCCACAGTAGGAGCATACTTCAAACTTCTGAGCAAGGGTTCACCTAAGCACATCAGTTTGATACAGTGAGCCTCCAACAGGAGTGCAATGCGGAATTGATGAATCTTGAAAATGTTGTTGCACAAGTCCAACAGATTCATGATAAAGATGTTGAACAAGACAAGAAGCTTCAAGAGCTCATCAATTTGGTTACAACACAGTTGCAACCTCCACTGCTTGACAATGAATATTTTAGTCATAAAGACCATTCCATTGGGCCTGGAGAGGAGTAGGCCTCACCATCCTATTCAAACCCTCAACTAGATTCACCAGGATTTTTCAATGAAGACCAACCCACTTGGGGAAGCCCTTCATTCTATCCATACGACCCAACCGATGAACCAATGGAAGATATAAGTCGTATGCATGAATGGTTTTATGATGATGCTGATATACACTCTTATCCTCACCAGAATAGTCAAACTACCTCGCAACCAAAAGGTTGGTTTGAGGAACTTGAGTAAAACATTGATCCAGACCACAGTGATAGCTCTCACATTGAGACTTGTCATTTAGCCTTGAGTAGTATGCCCATCATGGTTTGGAACAATATGTTCGATGATGACGACGAAGAAAAATTCTCAAATTGGAGTAGTGAATATAATGATGATGATGAGTTGTAGCAACATGAGTTGACATTTACCACCATTCCCTTAAAAGGCTTGGTGGATATCGATGGACCAGGATGGACAATCCATTACAACATGGTTGTTGAGCATAAAGACACCCTGGACCCCACAAAAGGCGATATGCTTGGGGTGCTAGAACCCCAAATACATCCTTCCAAAGGTAATTCTTGTTGAGAAAATGATTGGATAACCCAGAATGTAAATGAGAATTTATCTGTGCATCCAACCCCAAATTCAGAGGAGGAGAGAGAAGAGATAAGTCCTCCAGAAGACATCCAACATCTCCCCTCATTCGCATCATGTATTGACATCCTAGGGCCTTCCCATTCAGATTCATATCTTGGAGGGTACCTCAAAGATCATTTGCCAAAGAATTCATCCCAGTGCAGTTCAAGTAAATCACATCACAAAGATGACTTCACCGAGTTGCAATGTTTTATTCTTCTTTTCCAGACTCGGAAGGGGTCACCGCACCGCATATTCTGCCAAAACATGGTGAGCTCGAGCAACGAGATACAAGTAACTCAGATCCCAAAACTAAGAATATGGGATCCAAGTGTAGTACTTGTAGGGAAGCCACCCCCTACTACCTATACTATTCTTCTTTCATCTTTACTTTTAAAATATTTCTTAATAAAGTCAATTTAAATTTTATCTTTCCTCTAACTGCTAGAAATTTAGTTTATCTTGCATCATCTAGTTTTCTTTTAAATTTACATTCACTTCCATCTTCACACCCTGACATATATGTTTGGTCTATATCTTGTGTGAACTTAATCGACATACTTTGTTACTCTTCCATGAGGTTTGATTTAGATTTTATCTCCTTTGTCTTTCCACCCTCATTTTCCCCTCACGTGGTAGAGTGGAACTGCGACCGTGGCCTGCTAGGTACACCGCGACTGTGGTCTAAAGGCTAAGATCATGACCGCGGTCAAGCCCGCATTAAACCGCAACTGTGGTCTGCTAGCTATCCTGTGACTACGGTACGTACTAGTGATACCGTGACCGTAGACACTAGAGACCACGACCGCGAGCCAGCAGGACCGCGACCGCAGACACCCGAGATCCGAGTATGCTATTTCAGTCTGACTGTCACATATTGACATTATTAAACTACCCCTAAAATTTTATTGCAATTGGGTCAACCAATTGAGAGATATGACCAATTTAATTTGGTGCATATTCCATTCATTTTGGACCTTATGACATAAGTTTCGAATTTCCTTTTGATTAAATGTGTCACACAACTTACTCTTGGGTCCAGGTGTTTCCGACCCTACGATCCTGGCCCCTCAGATTGCTTGGGGATCCAAGGTTCAAGGACCCATCACCTACCTCCCGCTTTTCCTGGCCTCGACCCCAACAAAATCCCCGGGCCAACGGCGACCTCATACACCTGACTCCTGCATCGAATACATGAGATATTTGGAGGATGTGCTCCTCTCACCGAAACGAACTCAACGAGTCCTCACACATCACCCAAGACCCTCAGACCAGGGAGAAAAAACTTCCTTCCTTCCACACCTCTCACTGGAAGCGGTGCCCATGTTAGGGCTTCTTCTTCTAGCACCCCTCGTGCCTATTTAACCCCTCCAATAGCTCCGCCATACCTCCTTTTCTCATCTCTGACTATCAATTGTGAGCCGAGCAACCTCAAACAGCCATCCCCATTCCACCTTTTTCAACCTCTAATGCCCTCACCGCCCCATTACCTCTGATCTCCGTCCACCATTTCCTCATTACCAACACCTTCCCCATTCAACTTCCGAGCTTCCTGTCTAGGACACACTACCCCAGAACACCATTTCATCCCTGACCTCCACCTCGCCGGTGACCTCGCCCTCACTGCAGCGGTATTGAGTTCTAGAGGGAGCCGTAGATCGGAAACCTCACTCCTCCGATCGATGAAGCCTCACGAAGGTGAGGGCACTCTCATCCAGACTCCAACGTCACCAAAGAGCGAGCGAAGCCTTGTTGGAGTGCCTACCTTGCTGCTCGAGCAAGCAGCAACAGAGGAAGGGGAGGTGCCAACATAGACCCAATTGGACCTATCAGCAAATGCCACGTCGGCGGCCCGAGATCGAACTTGCAAAGTCTTGGATCATCCTGAGCCGTTGATCTAGTCGGATCCGACCGTTGATCAAGGTAAAATTCTTTTATTCTTTTTCTTTTATTCAAGAAAATGGATTTGCTTAGAAAAATCCTAGCAAATGGTAGGAATGTCGGATTATAGTGAACCTATATACCATTTTGATCAGAAAAATATTCTCTATCCAAATAAATGTTTTTAGGACCTAGATCCGTTTCCTATTTCAAAATTAGTTGCCTAGAGCTTAAATAACCTTTTTTATTATAATTAATTACTAATAATGGTTTTCCATGATGATATCTGACCTTCTAAAATATATTTAACCCTAGATGAAACCTTGTTTCCTGTATAACTCGAAACACTAGTCTAAGTAGAAAAATGATGAAATAATTAGGAGAAACCCTAAATCTAGTCTTCTCTCTCTACATGTAATTAAATGTACATCTTTATATCAAATTTAATTTTATTAGAGGATGATTAGTGATCATGAATGGTCCTGAACTCTGAATCGAACCCTAATTTTATAAAATCATTAATATCCTAAGGGTTCCTTTCCTTTTTATCTGACCATCCTAGAAACCCTAGATTATGAAAATATTCTATTTGATTAAATTAAATACTATCTTTTAATCAAACTATTTTATGATGGATCAGATCTAATAATATCTCAAAACCCAATTAAAATTTTGAAAATCCATGATCTGAATAAGATAACATGAAAGGAATAATAACTAAGAACATACTTAGTCTTGGTTACATGGACCAATAGTAATGTTTTACCCTTTCTTTCCTTGTAGGGTGACTTAATCCTTGTTGATTCTAAATTTTTGGATATCTGATCTAAACAAGTAGGTATGTGGTCTTATAAGTATAAGACTAGATTTCTTGATTGCCTATGATATGTAGTATCTTGAATGCACCTATTTGGATATGATTTCTTGGTTGAAATAGTATGAGTTATACTTCTTCAAAATCAAATATAACATAAATGATTATGATGGGTTGTAGCTACTAGAGCACATAGCTTGGTGTGGATGTATGTTTCCTAACATGGATGTATGATTCCTTGGCCCATGTTAGATGTATGATGATATTATATTTCCCACACTAGATGTAAGTCAAGTGCAAATATGTGTAGTACAACCACATCAAAATGAATGTAATAAAAAGGATGTTTATCTGATTTTCGCGTTAAGAAATGGTTTTATCACTCTTTTCTTCTTTTTCAAATATTTTCCTTTATGCAACCTTATTAGTGTAAATTTTACCATGTACCAACTTTGTTGATGTTTTTGTTTCTCCTATTTTCTAGGTGCAAGGAACAATTGACAAACAAAGTGAAATGCATGCTCAAAGTACCCTAAGGCATAAATTAACAAGCATGGAGGATATATTAAATAGATCTATTCCTCTTATCTCATTCTTGCAAGATGTTATTTTTTTTTCCTAGTTGTTGTTGGGGATGACTGAGATCCTATGTAATAATGTTATCTTTCTCTAGAACAATATTTTCTCTCTTTATGTAATGACTTTATTTTATCCATATGAATGAATGTTTGTGTGGATTTATGAGATGATGTGGACTTTGATCTTGGCTCAATCTCTGATTTTAGTTAATTACCTTAATCTCTTATATTTTTCCTTTTGACATCTATAGATATGAGTGCACGCATATCTGTGAATGTCACTCTGGAAAGTATATAGAGATTGGGGTCGTCATAGTTGGTATCAGAGCCAATGTTCACACATCAAATCACATGAACTTCATTCACCCTATTTTGAGTCTAGGGTAGTCCTTGAGTTAGGGATGTGAAGGGTGGAGGTGTCTAGGATAGCATCTGCCATGGGTCTGACTAAAGTCTCTGAGCCACTTAGCTTGGCAATCACGAGCCTACCTTTATGGAAGTATAAGTCTACCTAGCCAATACCCTAAGTGTCCCCTATTCTTGGGCATACCTTAATTTAGGAACCTTCTTATCTATAGATTTTCTCTCTCATCTCTTATATAGGAAAATATTTTCCCTCTCATCTATGTTATAAAATAAATTTTCCCCCTTACCTTTATGATATAAGGTTAGGAATGAGTCTCTCTATTTAAAAAGTCTTAAGGATCGGCTGATAAGGATTTAGGGTATCCTCCACTCATCATGATATTAAGGTAATTAATAATTAATGAAGAAGAATAATGAAATTAAAAAAAAGAAGGAAAAAGAAGAATGATAAATATATGATAAATGAGAAAAAAATCTAATATTCTCCATTAATTTCAGGATGCCTCCAAAAACTCACAACTCAAAGGCCTCGGAGGAATCGTCCTCTAAGAAGAGAAAAGAGCCTGAAACCTCCGAAGTACCTGATCCCGATGTCACGGCCAAGGAAAGGTGGGAGGAACAAAAGAAAATCCTTCTAGACTTTATGGAAACCCTCACCACAAAAGGAACCCCTGAACCTGGCTCCTCTAGGAAAAAGGAAGTGACGGTGATAGACTTCATTAAGCTCAACCCTGACTGCTTTTGGGGGGAAGACCAACCCGAAGTCATGGACAAGGCTGAGGCCTGGGTCCTTTCTGTAGAGAATGCCTTTCGTACCCTAGAAGTACCCGAGGAAAAGAAGGTCAAATTCGTCACCCATCTTCTTATGGGAGGGGCGAAGATCTGGTGGGATAACTATGGTGGGAACTAGGGAGATAAAGTAGACAACTTGGGGTTGGAAGCCTTCAAGACCCTCTTCACTGACCATTTCATGCCCATAGCTGAGAGGAAGAGGAAAGAGAAGATGTACATGGAGCTTAGACAGGGCAGTCTCTCAGTGGCTGATTATACCCGAAAGTTTAGGCTTCTGGAATGCTATGCCCCTATCTGGACTGAGGACCGCCTCATTGAGCATTATGTAGACTGCCTCTCCGCACACCTGAAAACCCTAGTTATAGCCTCCCATCCCCGAAACATTGATGAAGCCCTAGACATGGCCCTTAAGCAGGAAAGGGAGCAGGGATTGTAGAAGCCTTCTAGTATGGGATATTTAGGGTTGACCACCACTGAGGAAGAGAAGTTGAAGAAGTTCCACCTCAGTCATAATAAAGGATCAGGAAAAGGAGGCCGTTCAAGGAAGAAAGGACAGAAGAACAACAAGCTGATGGATTATCACAACAAATGCAAGACTTGTGGACAAGGACATGATGGACCTTGTTGCTACACCAATCCGGTCTGCTACAACTACCAGAAGGAGGGTCATTTCCTTGCCAAGTGCCCCAATGCGTCTATCCTTGGCAAACCTCCAGCGAGTGCTCCACCCCCTCAGGGACACCGCAATGCTAGGGTGTTCGTAGTAACAGCAGAAGAGGCTAGGGCAAATCCAAACCAGCTGGTCGAAGGTAAGCTTAAGTCTTTTTCATATATCTAATATCTTGTTCAATGTCTTCAATTATTTAAAATATAATTATCCTGTGTAGGCATTGTTTTCTTGAATGGACATCTTGTTAAAGCATTGTTTGACTCACGATCCACAAATACATTCATTTCTCGAAATCTAGCCTCAATGTTGCACTTATATATAAGGGGCTTGGGTTATATTTTGTATGTGTCAACTCCTAGTGGAAAAATATTCACTACATTACAGAAAACTGATGTCCTGATAATCATCATTTTGCAATATCAATCACTAAGATGGTTAATCCTAGAGTTTAAAGCTTTTTTTACTTCCGGTTTTAAGGGTAGTATAGAAGGGTCGATCCCACAGGACAACTTTTTAGAGATTGTTCTTAGAACCCAAAATTTGAAGAACTTTATTATTTGTTTTTGATATTTTTCTTTAGATTAAAGCAGAAAGTAAAAGTCAAGTTGGGGGTTTGATTGATTACACTAATGCAAGAAGAAATGCACTCAACAAGAATAAACATGCACAAGGAAAAAATAAGGTGATTGTTAACACAAGCAAAACTATATGAATGAAAGACCAAGAATTAAAGAAAACAAAGGATGCAGTGGTTAAATCAAGAGATGGAAATCGAGCCTCATAGGGGTTTTCACCACCTTAGCCCAGGTGATAACAACTAATTCTTAAACGATGATTCGATGAAGGTTTGTGAATTAAAAACTCACAAGAGATAAAATCCAAATGAGCCCATTGGTCTTGGTGCTCATGCTTCCTAGTTTATCATCCTAAAAGATGAAAATCCACGGTCATATCAAAACGTATATGTAATCGATTTTATTGTTCTAAATCTGGATTTCCATTGTCATTTCCATCCAGATTAACATGTGATCCGAAGATCAACTGTTAATTAAAATCGATTACCATTTAATCATTTAAGAAGAAGTCGTTAAAACCATAGCTAAGGGGTTATTCCCCTTGCCTCGATAGAAGTCTACTCACTCATGGAGACGGAGGAAGAAAGTACTGAAGCCATAGTCTAGCCCAAAAATCAGGAAATTAATCCTTATGCTAGAGACAATGAAATGGCTTAGTTCTTTGTTCCTTTCTCCAGAATTAAAGAACGGAGAAAATAAGATTAAGACTAAGGCGGAATGAATAGACAAGAACAAGTATGAAAGAACTATGATTGAACTAAAATCTACTTTATTGCATAATAAGAAGATGATTACAAGACTAATTGCTTCAGAATCCCAATACAAAGAAATCCAAGATGCCCTTTGAGGAGCAGGAAATGCCCCTCCTTTTATAGGAGAAGAAGGAGGCATTTTTACAATTAGGTTAAGGGTTTTTAAGATTGGCGGCTGGGATTTTGGGTTGTCTGCGTGCCGCCAACCGACCGGTTCAGCAACGAACCGATCGGCTGGAAGGTTTTGGAGTGTGGCAGCCAATCGATCGGCTGCCAACCCTAATTAGGTTGGAGACACAGTAGAAACTACTCAGTGTCGTTTCTTCTCGTCAATAGGGCACCAACCGAGCATTTGGTTTACGAATCGGGCGATCTCGACCAGTCGTCTGATGAGAGCAATGATCGATTCTTGAAGGTAAATCAAGCGTTTCACTTGGTCAGACGACCGGGTCGATAAGGTGAGATGATCAGTTGACAATACCAGTCGATCGGCTCAGGTCCTGAAACTGCTATAAAATGCACAAGATTATCATATTTGTGATAAAAATGAGAAAATATCAATATGTGCAATTCCAAGAGATGAATGGGAATATTTCTATGTGACAAGCTTGATAATTCGCAGAAAAGATGTGCTGAAATAGCACGCATCAAAATACCACAGACTTAAAGTTTTGCTTGTCCTCAAGCAATTGAAAAATCAAAATGATTCAAAATTTTTGAAATAACAAATTCATCCTCCCTAGATTAGCAATTCTTCTATCCTTTTCATGGCCAAGCGACCCATCTCCTAGAACCACAAATTGCAAGGACTGTGTTTCTCAAGAAAAGATTTTTCATAACTTCAATTTTTTTAAACTCATACTTTGCAAAGACAGTCTTGATCTAACTTGCGCTTCGACACTTTTTTTTAATTGGGTTGATTGTTGCACGGGAATAGAGAATTTTAGGTGTGACGGAAAAATCCCTCCTCTATTCGACTTGGGATATAATTTTTTCATGGACTTGTGATTACATTGACCACAATTTGTTTGTGTGCCTTTTTTTGGCATCTTTTTATGGTACACCCCTTTGTGGGTTATGGAAGAAGGGCATTCCACCCCGAACTTAGGGTTTGGCGTGCGATTTATTTTTCCCGTGCAACAAATTTTTTTTTTGAACTTTCGTTGCATAAGATAGAAGAGACATGTAGCTACATTATATAAGAGTAAAAACAAATAAGTTAATCGAATGCTAAAATTAAGAAAATATGCATTTGATCTATTTGATACTCTAAGGCTTGCCACCATTTCCAAAAATTGCTATCATGATCATAGGGAACTTTATATTGCAAAGTTTTTTTGAAATAAGTTTGATAATGCAATTGATTTTGAAGATAAAGTACAACATTCGGTCGACTAGATAAAGGCCTTATGTTTGAAAGTAAACAAAGCAAACAAAATAAAAAATGCAAAAAGAAATGTTGAAAAGGGAAGATAAAGGGTGGATCACGTACCACCCACCCCTACCCCGGACTTAGGAATTTGCTCGAACCGAGCAAACTCTAAGAGAGAGATGGAGGGAAGAGTCACTGCGGTGGAGGGTGATGCTGGTGGGAGGAGTACTAGTTTTCCCAATAAGGAGAATCAGGGCCTGGATAACGTTGTTGTTCTCCGTACTCATCATAACTTGGTCAACTAGGGGCATAGTGACTGCAATCCACATGCCAAGACTCCTGTGAACGCTGCATCAGGTACATGTGATTGAGCTAGTGGCCATGTCTCTGCTGCTCTTGCTGAATCTCATCCAGCTGAGTCTGGATCTCGTAGAAGCCGTAAGGACCGGAGTCGTCATCTGGTCGCTGCCTGGTGTGACGTCTGGAAGGTGGCAGTGGTGGTCCAGTGTCATCGCCGTGTGCCTCTAAAGAGAGGCTCCTCCTGTGAGGCTGTGGCTCGGGGAAGGTGTATGGATCTGGATGCTCTAGGTAGAATCTCTGGATATGGCATGGTAAATAAGTCAACTCGTAGACGTAGTTTGCTACTACAAATCGTGAATGTAACGGGAGCTGGAGGACCACCTGGGTGTCTTTGAACAAAAGATAATAAATGCCCTCGGTGCCCAAATGGATAAACCTACTATTCTTCAAATAGTGAGTGTTGATGAGGTGATTTTTGAGATCAAGCGAGGAAAGGAGATGTGGGTGTTGCACAAAAAGATGGCGAGTTGGGTAACATAGTGGCCAATGCGGAAAGAAGAGGAAGTGGCTCGGCTAGCTTGGGTACCAAAATGCTCAATGATAGCATTGCCCCAGTTAAAATGTTCTTCATGTAAAAGACACCAAAGGGCATAAAGCTCTACCTGAGTAATTGCACCCTGAGTACCCTCCCGACTGAAAATGGTGCAAGCCAAAATGCGGTGAAGGTAACGGACTACCGGGTTGTAAATGCAGGAGGCCTTGGGCCCACTAGGAAGACGGGGAAGAAGTCTGGTGATCTCTGCCCAAAACGTATCTCTGTCGTAATGGTCTGGGTAGGAGTCATGAGACCGTTCCATACATTGGTCTAGCCAATAGTCATCCCTGCCGTCTAGGGTGAAAGAAGTAATTTGCTTGGCGGATGATTCCAAAATTTCCCCAAATATCCGATATTTACAACTCGAATTTCTGAAAGAACAGTGTAACCTACGGAAAGTGCTCAAAAACTCAAGGGTAAGATCATAGTAGACGGAGGTGACATGGTAGGGAAAGACAAGGATGTGGTTTCTGTGGAGGATATCGTCGACGGCATCGCAGATGCCCAAAGCATCAAGGGTTGTGCCGCACGCCCAACGAGGCAAGGAAACACCAATTGCGAACATATCCTCATAACACTCGCGGTGTTCAGCGCTAGTGAACTGGTCATAGCTACCCAAAATAGGTGCTATACGGGGTGAACGGGGGGTGGTTGTGTCTGGATCATTGGCTGCCTTCTGAGTTCCCTCCATCTCGCAGAGAAGCTCATCCGCTTCGTCGATGTCACGAAGCATCTCCTCGACTAACTCAGGAGAAGATTCACCCATAGGGGAGGGCGTGCGGAAATGGATTCCGAGATGAGAATTGGAACAGAGAAGAGGATCCCTAGAAGAGGATGCAGGGGCCTTGCCTTTGCCCTTGCAGAAGCGTCTGAACATCACTACTGTAGGAAGAAACCGATCGTTTGGAGAAGCCAACCGTTCGTTTGGAGAGCCAACTGATCGTCTGGAGAGCTAAAACGAGCATTTCGGCTTCTGAGACGGGTGAGTGGAGTAACCAAATGGTCGGCTGAGTCTGGATCTGAGCACTCAGCGGACCTAGCTAGCGGCCGTCTTGTGGAGGAAGCCGAGGAGTTGGTGATACAGAACCCAACCTGCCGGTCGTCTGTCGATCGAAACAGGCGGCGTCCCAGCCAGGCGGGCGACTGAACCACCAGGCGTTCGACTGAGCAATCGGCGGATCTGGCTTTGGTCATCTTGTTGAGGTGGCGACGATGGAGGCTCTGTCGGTCGTCTGCCGATCGAGACGGGTAGCGTCACCGTCGGGCAGGCGGCTGAAACAGTAGATGTGCGACAGAACCAACTGTTGTAGGTAGGCCAAATGGCCGGCTGAGGGAAAACCGGTCGGCCGAAGAGCGGACTTTGTCGTTCGACTGAGGATCAAGGTGGGCGGCTGAAGAACGGGCGGAGCTGCGAGCGATCGAGTGAACAGTGAAGGGGGTGGCTAGGGTTTGTGAGGAGATGGGAGAATGACCTTGCGTCTGGTGCATTATATAGATCAATGGATCCACAAGACGATCAGTTGGAAAGAAAGCCGACCGGCTGATCTGCCTCGGGCGCCAACATAAAACTGTAAAGGACAGAGGCTGCATTCAAGGTTTGCGGAACGGTCGGCGGACGAGTCGAGCGTCTGGAAATCCAGCTGGTCATTTCACGGTCTCGAACCGAGCGTCTGGTAATGCGAACCGATCGACTCGACAGAAGGAACAGGGAAAAATAGAATGGAAAAACAAAAACAAGAAAACAAACGAGAAGGGAAGATAGTGTTTGGTTGCCTCCAAACTAGCGCCTTATTTTACGTCGTGGCTCGACCAAGATCAGATTAATTGGAATCCGGGGGATGTGAAGGGTCCGTGAGGTTCAGATCTTGCAAGGGTGGAAATTCGGTTGAGTCTGAAGCGACAACATCTTCAGTGGTGATATATCTTTTAAGACGGTGCCCATTGACCTTAAACTCGCCCAGAACTTTATCCCATAGGAGAAAGGCACCATGTGGGTAAGCACATTTTACAATGTAGGGGCCATACAACCTTGACTTGAGTTTTCCAGGAAAAAGTTGTAATCTTGAATTAAGAACTAAAACTTGATCCCCTTCTCTAATATCTTTGCGCTTAATATGACCATCATGCCACATTTTGGTTCAGTCTTTGTAGATTCTTGCATCTTCATAAGCACTCATCCTAAGTTCATCAAGCTCATTTATTTGGAGATAACGTTTCTCTCCAGCCACGGAAAGGTCGAAGTTCAACGTTTTGATGGCCCAGCTTGCTTTGTACTCTAGTTCTATTGGTAAGTGACATGACTTACCATAGATCCGTCTGAAAGGGGTGGTGCCAATAGGTGTTTTGTAGGCAGTACGATATGCCCACAGAGCATCATTGATTTTTAACGCCCAATCTTTCCTAGTGCGTCCAACAATTTTTTCTAAAATTGATTTATTTGTCTTTTGGATACTTCTACCTGCCCACTTATCTGAGTATGGTAAGGAGTGGCGACTTTGTGATAAACCCCATATTTTTTTCAAAAGAGTCTCAAAACTTTTCTCCAAAAAATGGGATCCCCCGTCAGAAATGACGGTGCGAGGGACTCCAAATCGAGGAAAAATGATATCTTTAAAAAGTTTCTTAACGGGTTTAGAGTCACATGTTTTAGTGGGAATGGATTCAACCCACTTTGACACGTAATCTACTGCGATTAAAATATAAGAAAACCCATAAGAAGAAGGAAATGGGCCCATATAGTCGATTCCCCAGACATCAAAAATCTCTAATTCCTGCCAAGAGGTGAGAGGCATTTGGTCATGCTTGGAAATATTACCCGTCCTTTGACATTGGTCACATGAAAGCACATAATCATACGAGTCTTTGAAGATGGTGGGCCAAAAGAATCCACATTGTAGGACTTTTCTAGCCATTTTTTAGGAACTCATGTGACCACCATAGGGGCCAGAGTGACATTGTTCCAAAATGGCGATGCTTTCTTCATGGGATACACAACAACGATATAAACCATCGACACAAAGTCGAAACAAATAAGGTTCATCCCAATAATAATTTTTCACATCATGTAAAAATTTAGCTTTAGAGTGTCCCGTATACTCGGGGTGCAATACTCCTACAGCTAAATAGTTTACAAAATCAGCAAACCAAGGAAATTGGGAGACTACCTTGAGAAATTGGTCGTCGGGTAAGGATTCATTTATTGGATTTTCATCAATGGGGTTATAGATAAGTCTAATGAGGTGGTCATCCATGAAATTTTCAGATCCCTTTGTGTCTAGGATTTCTAGATCAAATTCCTGCAATAACAAAATCCATCTTATAAGTCTAGGCTTGGCATCTTTCTTGGTCATGATGTAGCGAATGGCTGCATGATCAGTGTAAACAACTACCTTTGAACCAACAAGATATGAGTGAAATTTATCGAAAGCATAGATAATGGCTAGCATTTCTTTTTCAATCATGGTGTAATTTCGTTGAGCCTCATCTAAGGTCTTGGATGCATAATAAATGACATGGTGTTTTTTGTCAATTCGTTGTCCTAAAATGGCACCTACAGCAAAATCACTAGCATCGCACATGATTTCAAAGGGTAAGGCCCAATCAGGAGCACGGATGATAGGAGTGGTGGTGAGAGCCTTTTTCAAACATAGAATGCTCTCCATGCATGCCGTATCGAAATGGAAAGGCACCTCCTTTTGAAGAAGATTGGTGAGAGGTTTTGTGATTTTGGAAAAATCACGGATGAATCGCCGATAGAAACCGGCGTGTCCTAGGAAGGCTCAGATGTCTTTGACTAAGGTTGGGGGAGGCAGCTTGGTGATGACCTCAATCTTAGCTTGGTCTACTTCAATGCCCTGGTTGCTCACCTTATGGTCTAGAACAATACCCTCCTTGACCATGAAGTGACACTTCTCCCAATTAAGGACTAAGTGTGATTCAATACATCTATCCAGGACAAGGGAGAGGTTTTGAAGGCAGAAATCAAAACTGTCTCCATAGACAGAGAAATCGTCCATGAACACTTCCATGACAGTTTCAATTAACCCTGAAAAAATGGCAGACATACATCTTTGAAAGGTGGCTGGTGCATTGCATAGGCCAAAGGGCATTCGTCTAAAAGCGTATGTACCAAAAGGGCATATGAAAGTGGTCTTCTCTTGGTCTTCAGGATGAATGAGATCTGATAAAAACCTGAGTAGCCATCTAAATAGCAAAAGTATTGTTGATGAGCTAAACGTTCAAGAACTTGATCGAGGAAGGGAAGAGGGAAGTGGTCTTTCCTAGTTTCTTTGTTGAGTTTCCTATAGTCGATGCACATCCTCCACCCTGTGACGGTACAGGTGGGGATGAGCTCATTCTTCTCATTCCTAATGACTGTAGTCCCACCTTTTTCGGGGACGACCTGGACAGGGCTGACCCAAGGAGAGTCAGAGATGGGGTAGATGATTCCTGCAGTCAAAAGTTTAATTACTTCAAGACGGACAACTTCCTTCATGTTTGGGTTGAGTTTCCTTTGCGGGTCTCGGGAAGGTTTACTATTTTCAATAATTGGGATTTTTTGGATGCAAATGGATTGATCTATCCCAACTAAATCCGTCATTTTGTACCCTAAATATATTTTTCATTTTCTAAGTTCTCTCATAAGCATATTTTCTTGTTCAATGGTAAGGTCAGAATTGATAATGACAGGGCATAATTGTTGTTCATCTAGAAAGACATATTTCAGGCCTATGGGGAGAGTCTTCATTTCTGGGGCCTTTGGCGATTCGGGTCGTTCTTCTATGGTGGAGATCATTTTAAGGTCTTCAATCTCAACACATGGGATTTCCTCGAAGTTCTCCAAATGAATCTTGAGTTGATTTGATGGTTCATTATCAAAATCACATTTGGTGGGGATGGTAAGAGTAGTGCGTAGGCGATCATCAACTAATTCCCATTCTTGCCTTAGTTGGGTTAATTCATGAATGCAATCAAGGAGGTAGACTTCTTCCTCAAGACTAGGTCCCCTCATGCTTTCAAACACCCTAAACTGTAGGGTTTGCTTCCCTAGCCTTAACACAATGGTACCAACCTCAACATCAATTAAGGCACGAGCAGTGGCTAAGAAGGGACGTCCGAAAATGAGAGGGTAGCATAAATCTTCCTTGATATCCATGATCACAAAATCACAAGGGATGTATGCATTATTTCCAACTTTGACCGGAATGTCTTCTATGATTCCCATGTGTTTAGTTATGGATGAATCTGCCAGTTGGATGGTCATGGCTGTGGGTAACATGTCATTGAATCCTAGTCTTTTGCAAAGACTATATGGCATGATGGATATACTGGCTCCTAAATCTGCTAGGCCTTTTCTACAAGCATTGTCACCCAAGTAGCAACCTATTCCAAAAGAACCTGGATCCTTCTATTTTTTAGGCATCTTACTTAGGATAATGTAAGATGTGGTCCTAGCAAGTTTAACAGTCTCGTATTCTTTAGTAACATACTTCCTAGTCAAGAGAGATTTCATGTACTTGGACCAGGCGGGCATGTCTGCCAAAGCATCAAGGAAGGGAATATCGACATGTATTTTTCTCATAGCATCCCTAAATTTCATGAAGCGGGCATCAAGTCTTGTTTGTTTGAGGCAGGCTTGATAGGGAGGTCGAGGTTTGTAAATTGGTTCTTCATCTTCCACTTGAGGGGTTTCGGGAACGGATGGTTTGGGTGTGGCTTCGGGTTCGACAACTACCATGTCCTCATCCTCAAATTCTAGAGGTGGGTCTGAAGATTTTTCTGGAGGGGGAAGGGCATGCACTTTTCCCGAACGCGTAGAGACAACCTTGAGTTGTTCAGGATGTTTGGGGTTGTTTTCAGGCTGCCTTGTAAAAGTCCCAGCAGGAGGTTTTTGTTGGGCAAACAGATGGGCCAACTGTGCATCGGTTGCCTTTTGATGGGCTTGAATGGACACGAGGGTTTGCTCTATGCTTTCCAGGCTAGGATGACTTAGGGGAGGAGGAGGGGGGGCATTTTGAGGTGGCTGGGGAGGTTGAGGTTGGTTTATATTTTGGGTTGGAAGGTTTAGGTTTTGGAATTGTTGGTAGTGTTTTTGATTTTGGTGATTTCCAAAATTTCTTTGATTGTTGTATGGAAATCCAGGTGGTGGTCGATTGTTACTTTGAGGGTAGGGAGGCCTTTGTTGAAGTTTGTTAGAGTTCTCGTCACCTGAAGGGTTCCCATATTGAAAACTAGGGTGGTTTCTAGGTTGGTTGGGATTGTAGTAACTTTGGCCTGGTATTGTATGAATCAAATTGAGGTCTTCTAGTTGTTGTCCTACTTCAGGTTGCATGGGCATGTTGTAGAGATATTGACAGTGGAGAGTGGTATGGTCATATCCTTGGCAAATACCACAAAGGGAATCCATGGCTTTTAGTTGTTGGGGTGACTCCCTAAGGGTGACCAAAGATGACTCTAACCGATCTTGTTTTAAGGCAATTAATTTTAGGCTTTCGCTATGATTTGGATATCATTATTAACTTCTGCCTTGGATACCTTAAGGATTCCGCCAATCCTTCTTCTAGCCCTTGTTTCGGAAGCCCATTTGACTACCTCCCATGTGCTAGTCAAACTTTGGTGCATGAAATTTCCTCCAGATGAGGAATCGAGAAAAAAATTGGTATCATCATCAACACCATGATAGAAAATCTCTATGAGTTGAGCTTGAGAGATATCATGGTGGGGGCACTTCCTAAGTAAGTCTTTGAACCTTTTCCAGGCTTCACCTAAAGACTCTCCCAGGGACATAGAAAAATGAGTTATTTGACCCCTAAGTTCATAGGTGAGAGACGGGGGGTAAAATTTCTCAAGGAAATTGCTTTGGAGAACTTCCCAAGTTGTGACATGTTCTTCGCTCTCCATGGTGTTGTATCAGGTACTAGCTTGTTCGGAGAGGGAATACTTAAACAACCTAAGACGGATGGCATCTTCAGAGACACCTGAGAGTTTGTTCAAAGAACAAAGGTCAATGAACCTTTGAAGATGATCTTGGCAACTTTCCCCATTGTTTCCTGAGAAGGGGTTGGCTTGCATCATGGTGATCCATTGTGTTCGGATTTCGAATTGTGGAGCAATAATATCAGGGGGTATAACCGGATGTTGTGCATAAGCCATTTTGGGAACATAAAAGTCTTTTAATTGTTTTTGCCTTTTGGCTTCCCTCCTATCGGCTTCTATGGTTTCTTGTTTGGCCCTAAAGGCTGCTCGCAAAGCGGCTTCTCTTTCCACTTGTTCGGCTTGGATGAGCTCTCTTTGAGCTGCGAGAGCTTGGTCGATCCTACAGGCGACCTCTTCTTCATTCATTCTCACTAGATTTTGACGGTTTAGACGATGAAAAGTCTTTTCTATTTCTGGATCAAACAGTTGGAAATCGTCATTTGAGTGTCCATGCACAATTAAAGCAGTTATTCGTGTGCAGAAAAAACGTACTTCCGGAATGGAAACTTGGCAGAAAGAGGAGTACACTTCCGGAATGTTACTCAGAACGCATGAAAAAAGGAAAAAAAAGTTTTTCAAAATTGTTTTGGGGTTCGAGAAAACAATCTGTTGTCCCCGGCAACGATGCAAAATTGATAATCGTCATTTTGCAATATCAATCACTAAGATGGTTAATCCTAGAGTTTAAACCTTTTTTTACTTCCGGTTTTTAGGGTAGTATAGAAGGGTCGATCCCACATGACAACTTTTTAGAGATTGTTCTTAGAACCCAAAATTTGAAGAACTTTATTATTTATTTTTGGTATTTTTCTTTAGATTAAAGAAAAAAGTAAAAGTCAAGTTGGGGGTTTGATTGATTACACTAATGCAAGAAGAAATGCACTCAACAAGAATAAACATGCACAAGGAAAAAACAAGATGATTGTTAACACAAGAAAAACTATATGAATGAAAGACTAAGAATTAAAGAAAACAAAGGATGCAGTGGCTAAATCAAGAGATGGAAATCGAGGCTCGTAGGGGTTTTCACCACCTTAGCCCAGGTGATAACAACTAATTCTTAAACGACGATTCGATGAAGGTTTGCGAATTAAAACTCACAAGAGATAAACTCCACATGAGCCCATTGGTCTTCGTGCTCATGCTTCCTAGTTTATCATCCTAAAAGATGAAAATCCACGGTCATATCAAAACGTCTATGTAATCGATTTTATTGTTGTAAATCCAGATTTCCATGGTCATTTCCATCAGGATTAACATGCGATCCGAAGATAAACCATTAATTAAAATCGATTACCATCTAGTCATTTAAGAAGAAGTCGTTAAAACCATGGCTAAGGGGTTATTCCCCTTGCCTCGATAGAAGTCTACTCACTCATGGAGAAGAAGGAAGAAAGTACTGAAGCCATAGTCTAGCCCAAAAATCAGGAAATTAATCCTTATGCTAGAGATAATGAAATGGCTTAGTTCTTTGTTCCTTGCTCCAGAATTAAAGAATGGAGAAAATAAGATTAAGACTAAGGTGGAATGAAGGGAAAAGAACAAGTATGAAAGAACTATGATTGAACTAAAATCTACTTTATTGCATAATAAGAAGATGATTACAAGACTAATTGCTTCAGAATCCCAATACAAAGAAATCCAAGATGCCCTTTGAGGAGGAGGAAATGCCCCTCCTTTTATAGGAGAAGAAGGAGGTATTTTTACAATTAGGTTAAGGGGTTTTGAGATTGGCAGCTGGGATTTTGGGCTGTCTGCGCACCGCCAACCGACCGATTCAGCAACGAACCGATCGGCTGGAAGGTTCTGGAGTGCGGCAGCCAATCGATCGGCTGCCAACCCTAATTAGGGTGGCGGCGCAGTCCAAACTGCTCGGTGTCGTTTCTTCTCGTCAATAGGGCACCAACTGAGCGTTTGGTTTACGAATCAGGCGATCTCGGCCAGTCGTCTGGTGAGAGCAATGATCGACGCTTGAAGGTAAATTGAGCATTTCACTTGGTCAGACAATCGGGTCGATAAGGTGAGACGATCGGTTGACAATACCAGTCGATCGGCTCAGGTCCTGAAACTGCAATAAAATGCACATGATTATCAGATTTGTGATAAAAAATGAGAAAATATCAATATGTGCAATTTCAAGAGATGAATGGGAATATTTCTATGTGACAAGCTTGATAATTTGTAGAAAATATGTGCCGAAATAGCACGCATCATGTCCTCCCTCTAAAATTCAAAAATCATGACATGCCCTTTAAATTCATTCTCTTAACCATGGAATACTTTGATATTATTCTTGGCATGGATTGGCTATACACATATCATGCTCACATTGACTGTAGAAATAAGAAGGTAGTTCTCTCTCAGCCTCATTCCTCTCCTGTGGTGATCCCTCAGGGAAGCGAATTCTGTAATAATGTAATAATTTCCTCTCTTAAAGCTAAAAGGATCATATCTAAAGGATGTAAAGTCTTCCTCGCATTTCTCTCAGAGACCAGTCCTGACAATGGGTATGTAGAAAGCCTGGAGGTGGTACGTGATTTCCTAGACGTATTTCTAGAGGATCTTCCTGGGCTGCCTCCAAACAGAGACATTGAGTTCTCCATAGACCTTCTTCCTAGAACCAATCCAATTTCTAGGGCACCATATAGGATGGCACCTACTGAGCTTATGGAGTTAAAGAAACAATTACAAGAACTTCTTGATAAGGGTTTTATCCACCCTAGAGTTTCCTCTTGGGGCACACCTATCCTTTTTGTTAAAAAGAAAGATGGTTCAATACGAATGTGTATTGACTATCGCATGTTGAACCAAGCTACCATTAAAAACAAGTATCCTCTCACTTGTATTGATGACCTCTTTGACCAACTTCGTACTGCTAAAGTCTTCTCAAAAATCGATCTTCGTTCTGGCTACCATCAACTTAAGGTCAAGGATTCAGATATATCTAAGACTGCTTTTCAAACTCATTATAGGCACTATGAATTTTTGGTGATGTCGTTCAGGTTGACCAATGCACCTGGCGTATTCATGAACTTGATGAACAAAGTCTTCCAACCTTATCTTGATGAGTGTGTGATCATCTTCATTGATGATATTCTGATCTATTATGATTCTATGGAGAAACATAGAGAGCATTTGAAGTCTATCCCTGAGATTCTTCGAGCCCAAAAATTCTATGGCAAGCTTTTTAAATGTGAATTCTAGATTGAAAAAGTCATGTTTCTTGGTCATGTCATCTTTGGGGGTAATATATTTGTCAATCCCCCCAAAGTCTCGGATGTACTTGATTGGAAACCTCCCCAGAATCCTTTTGAAATCTGGAGTTTCTTGGGTCTGGCCAGATATTATCGTCGTTTCATCCCAAACTTTTCCAAAGTCGCACTACCTCTGACCAAGCTGACTCGGAAGGATGAACTTTTCATCTAGTCAGCTACTTGTGAGTCTATCTTCCAAGAGCTCAAGCAGACGTTGACGTCAGCATCTGTCCTAGTTCTATCATCTGGCAGTGAAGGATTTGTGATATTCACTTATGCTTCCCGACATGGACTAGGGTGTGTTCTACACTAGAACGGGAAAGTAGTGCCCTTTGCTTCCAGACAGTTGAAACCAAATGAGATGAATTATCCTACGCATGATTTGGAGTTAGCTGCTATCATCCATGCTCTCAAAATATGGAGGCACTACTTGTATGGGGCAACATTTGATATCTTCACTGACTACAAAAGCCTCAAGTACATTCTGACACAAAAGGATCTGAATCTGCGACAACGACGGTGGATCAAGTACCTGAAGGACTACGACTTCACTATTGGCTACCATCCTGGTAAGGCCAATGTAGTTGTAGATGCTCTTAGCAGGAAAAGAGTTATGGGTGCATCCCTGTCTGTTCCTGAATGGAGGAACATGGAGGACCTAGCAAGCTGGAGACCACAATTCCTGGTTGATTGTATGCATGTCAATAACATCTCTATCACATCCAACCTACATTCTGAACTTTTGGAGGCATAGAAAGCTAGTCCCGAGCTTGCAGAGCTCTCCTATCTCCTGGCTAAACCTCATACACATCTGTCTGTGGTCTTGATGGTGGTCTTTGATATAAGAACCATATATGGGTTCCTGAACAATCAGCTGAAAAGACAAAGATTCTTTCTGAGGCACATGGGTCCAAGTACACCGTTCATCCCAGCACAAAAAAGATGTACAAGGACCTACAACGTCAATTCTGGTGGAGGCATGAAGCGCGATATCACCGATTTGGTGTCCAGATATCTGACATGTGAGAGAATTAAGGCAGAGCATCAAAGACCAGGCAGTCTACTACAACCCCTCAAGATCCCAAAATGGAAATGGTAACACATCACCATGTACTTCGTGGTAGGATTACCCAGGACTGGGAAAGGATACAACGATGCATGGGTCATAGTGGATCGTCTCACCAATTAAGCTCATTTCCTTCATGTAAAAACCACTGTGAAAGTATCTGAGCTGTTCGACCTCTACATACGGGAGATTGTGCATCTGCATGGAGTTTCAGCATCCATTGTCTCGGAGCGGGACCCAAAGTTCACTTCAAAGCTGTGGAAATAGGTTCAAGAAGAATTGGGCACCAAGTTGAACTTCAATACAGCTTATCATCTGCAGACAGATGGATAGTCGGAACAAACAGTGCAAATTCTGGAGGATCTTCTACGAGATTGTGTGCTTGACTGGGAAGGCTCATGGGATCATTACTTGCCTCTAGCTTAGTTCACCTATAATAATAGCTATTAGGCGAGTATTGGGATGCCACCATATGAAGCTCTCTATGGCCGACCGTGCTCCATTACATTGGGACAATGTCGGAGAACACACCTTGATGAAATATGAGGAGATGCAACTGTATGCTAAAAATAAAGGTGCACTGATTAGGCAGAGAATGAAGCAAGCATAGGATAGGTAGAAATCTTATGTAGATGCTCACTGATGGAAACGTCAATTCAAGGAAGGTGATCATGTCTTTCTGCAAATCTGACCTATTCAAGATTTGACCAAGAATAAGGGAAAACTCAGTCCTCGTTATGTGGGACCCTTCAAGATCCTTGAAAGGGTTGGAGAATATGCCTACCGTCTTTCTTTTCCACCTCAGTATAGTGCCATGCATAATGTCTTTCATGTATCTAATCTAAAGCCTTATGTCAAAGACCCCAGTCACATTCTGAATCATGAGCCTATTGAGATGAAAGATGATCTGTCTTATGCTGAGACACTAGCCAAAATCCTTGATTTCAAGACAAATGAGCTTCGTAGTAATCGGCATATAGATATGGTGAAAGTTCTCTGGAGCCACCATGATCAAACCGATGCCACATGGGAGATCAAGTTAGAGGTCAAGCAGAAATATCCACATCTCTTTCAGGCTGCTTGAATTTTGAGGGCAAGATACTTAAAAGGAGGGGAGAATGTAACAAAGTGAGTTTTTATAATTTTTTTCTCTCTTAAAAGTTTTATTATCAAATTTGTTGACCAAAATAACCTCATATACTTTCCTCACTCAGTTGAATAAAGATGTGTCACAAATTGAAAAGAAAAATGCAAACCCTAGTATGTTATGATGTTAAAATACATGTGATAATATATTTAGTAAATAAACATATCAAACTTTTTAATTTGGACCCCAAAATTATACCATAGTCACATATTGACATTATTAATCTACCCCTAAAATTTTATTGCAATTGGGTCAACCAATTGGGAGATATGACCATATTAAGTTGGTGCATATTCCATTCATTTTGGAGCTTATGACCTAAGTTTTGAATTTCCTTTTGATTAAATGTGTCACACGGCTTACTCTTGGGTCCGTGTGTTTCTGACCCTAAAATCCTGGCCCCTCAGATTGCTCAGGGATCCAAGGGTCAAGGACCCGTCACCTACCTCCCGCCTTTCCCGATCTCGACCCCAACAGAATCCCCGACCCAACGATGACCTCGTGCGCCTGACTCCTGCATCACCTACATGAGATATTTAGAGGATGCGCTCATCTCACCAAAACAAACTCAACGAGTCCTCACATGTCATCCAAGACCCTCAGATCAGGGAGAAAAAACTTCCTTCCTTCCACACCTCTCACTAGCAGCGGTCCCCATGTTAGGGCTTCTTCTTCTAGCACCCTCGTTCCTATTTAACCCCTCCAATAGCTGTGCCATACCTCCTTTTCTCATCTCCCACTATCAATTGCGAGCCAACCTACCTCAAACAGTCATCCCCATTCCACCTTCTTCAACCTCCAATTTCCTCACCACCCCATTACCTCTGATCTCCATCCACCATTTCCTCATTACCAACACCTTCCCCATTCAACTTCCGAGCTTCTCAGCTAGGACACACTACCCCAGAACACCCCTTCATCCCTGACCTCCACCTCGCCGGCGACCTCTCCCTCACGGCGGTGGAGTTGAGTTCTAGAGGGAGTCACAGATCGGAAACCTCACTCCTCCGATTGAGGCAGCCTCACAAAGGTGAGGGCACTCTCATCCAGACTCCAACGTTACCCAAGAGCCAGCGGAGCCTCGTCAGAGTGCCTACCTTGCTGCTCGAGCAAGCAACGGATGAGGAAGGGGAGGTGCCAACATAGACCATGTTGGACCTATCAGTGAATGCCACGTCGACGGCCTGGGATTGAACTTGCAATGTTTTGGATCAACCTGATCCATTGATCCATTCGGATTTGGCCGTTGATCAAGGTAAAATTCTCTTATTCTTTTTATTTTATTCAAGAAAATGGATTTTCTTAGAAAAATCCTAGAAAATGCTAGGAATGTCGAATTATAGCGAACCTATATACCATTTTGATCAGAAAAATATTCTATATCCAAATAAAATGTTTTCAGGACCTAGATCCGTTTCCTATTTCGAAAATAGTTTCCTAGATCCTAAATAACCTTTTTGATTATAATTAATTACTAATAGTAGTTTTCCTTGATGTTATCTGACCTTCTAAAATATATTTAACCCTAGATGAAACCCTATTTTCTATATAACTCGAAACACTAGTCTAAGTAGATAAATGATGAAATAATTAGGATAAATTGTAAATCTAGTCTTCTCTCTCTACATGTAATTAAATGTACATATTTATATCAAATTTAATTTTATTGGAAGATGATTAGTGATCATGAATGGTCCTGAACTCTGAATCGAACCCTGATTTTATGAAATCATTAATATCCTAAGGGTTGATTTCCTTTTTATCTGACCATCCTAGAAACCCTAGATTATGAAAATCTTCTATTTGATTAAATTAAATACTATATTTTAATCAAACTATTTTATGATGGATCAGATCTGATAATATCTCAAAACCCAATTAAAATATGGAAAATCCTTGATCTAAATAAGATAACATGAAAGGAATAATAACTAAGAACATATCTTAGTCTTGGTCACATGGACCAATAGTAATGTTGTACCCTTTCTTTCCTTGTAGGGTGACTTAATCCTTGTTGATTCTAAATTCTTGGATATCTGATCTAAACAAGCAGGTACGTGGTCTTATAAGTATAAGACTAGATTTCTTGGTTACCTATGATATGTAGTATCTTGAATGCTCTTATTTGGATATGATTTCTGGGTTGAACTAGTATGAGTTATACTTCACCAAAATCTAATATAACATAAATGATTATGATGGGTTGTAGCTACTAGAGCACATAGCCTGATGTGGATGTATGTTGCCTAACATGGATGTATGATTCCTTGGACCATGTTAGATGTATGATGATATTATATTGCCCACACAAGATGTAAGTCAAGTGCAAATATGTGTAGTACAACCGCATCAAAATGAATGTAATAAAAAGGATGTTTACCTGATTTTCACCTTAAGAAATGGTTTTATCACTCTTTTCTTCTTTTTCAAATATTTTCCTTTATGCAGCCTTATTAGTGTAAATTTTACCACGTACCAACTTTGTTGATGTTTTTGTTTCTTGTATTTTCTAGGTGCAAGGAACAATTGACAAACAAAGTGAAATGCATGCTCAAAGTACCTGAAGGCATAAATTAGTAAGCACAGAGGATATATTAGATAGATCTATTCCTCTTATCTCATTCTTTCTAGATGTTAGTTTTTTTTCCTAGTTGATGTTGGGGATGACTGAGATCCTATGTAATAATGTTATCTTTCTCTAGAACAATATTTTCTCTCTTTATGTAATGACATTATTTTATCCATATGAATGAATGTTTGTGTGGCTTTATGAGATGATGTGGACTTTGATCTTGGCTCAATCTCTGATTTTAGTTTATTACCTTAATCTCTTATATTTTTCCTTTTGGCATCTATAGATATGAGTGCACATATATCTGTGAATGTCACTATGGAAAGTATATAGAAATTGCGGTCGTCACATTCACTTCCATCTTTGCACCCTGAAAACTGTATTTGGTCCATATCTTGTGTGAACTTAATCGACATACTTTGTTTCTCTTCCATGGGGTTTGATTCAGAAATTATCCCCTTCGGCTTTCCACCCTCATTTTCCCCTCACATGGTAGAGTGGAACCACGACCGCAGTCTGCTAGCTACATCACAACCGCGGTCTGAAGGCTAAAACCGTGACTGCGGTCAAGCCCGCGTTAAACGGCGATCAAGCTCACATTAAACTATGGTCAAGCCTGTGTTAAACTGCAACTGCGGTCTGCTAGCTAGCCCGCGAATGTCGTATGTACTAGTGATACCATGACCGCAGACACCGGAGACCACGACCGCGATCAAGAAGGACCGCGACAGCGGACACCCGAGATCTAGGTATGCTATTTTGGTATGACTGACCAGCATGTCAGATTGTCTCCGCCTTTTTGACCGACTGTTGCACTTTTGACCTAGTCTCCAGTGCATTATCTGGTTTTTCTATCGCTCTGTCTGCGACCTCACATGAGCTGGGTCAAGGACGGGGCTGTACGCCCAGCCTATAAATACCACCGGGCCGAGGTATCGCCTCCTCACCTAACCATTGAGTTTCCTCCACCTCTACGCTGCTCCCCACTCATTTTTCCCTCTTTCCCTTGTCCCCGTCGCTGGCCAACAGGGAAGGAGCGAATGCATCAACACCAGCAGCATCAACCAAAGCTAGACTGCGACCGCGGTCCTTTAGCGGTGGAATGACAACTTCACCAACCGCCTACTGCAGGCCACACCTAGACCTGTGACCTTGGTCACGATCGGGACACGATCGCGGTCTTCACAGTCACGGTGACCAACCTACCCAGGTCTCGGTATCAAACATGTTTCACATTCGCGGTCTCCTTGATCACGGTCGCACATCTTGTGATGCCAAAGTCAGTCACACAGATCGCGATCCTCACTGTGGTTGCAGTCTTGACTACGGGCGAGCTTGGCGTATCTTTGGGGGCAGCAAAACCAATCTTCATCACAGTCATGCCAACCAGATCTGCATCAGAAGAAGCGACACCATGGATGCAATGAAAAGTAGCTTTAAAAAGCTTAAAAAGTCTATAATGAGAAAGAAAGGGGAAGGAAGCTCCACGTCACCATCAGATAAAAGGAGCCCATACCCACACCACACCACTCGAACCACAAATCCGATATATGAAGACGAGGTTATGCTTTATACTCAAGGGTTCAAGTCGCAAGAGACTGGGTCAGACTACTACTATTTATCCAGCACTCCTATGGATAACTACAATGGAAAGTCAGTCCAGGAAGCCTCCAGTGAGAGAACGTGGACAACGCGCCGTGACACTGAGCTCCAGACTTCGAAGAGACATCAAGAGAACCCATCAGTTTTGCACAGAGCTTCATCCGTAGGAGACCAGCGTCGATGGTCAACAGAATGGTTTACATCCTTACGACGGTCAACTTCCTCACGTGATTTTTTTCAGGGGAACAGACGCCACGTCACTTATGGCAGTGTCAAGAAAAGATCACTCCCCTCTCCTTTATTCAAGAGTATGAAGCAAAAGCAACACTTTGATACTCTAATTAGCGACAAGATTAGACTAGTGGACTTGAGGTATGTCGATCCTGTGATACTCTAATCAGCGACAAGCATAGACTAGTGGGCCTGAGGTATGCCGATCCTAGAACACTCCGTAGACTCAAGATCTAAGAGTAGGTCAATAGATATCTTGCTGTCGTTGGCTTAGATGTTCTTGCGTATGCATAGTACAATGCCTACCATAGACTCACTTGTGAGTTTTATGCTATGTTAGAGACATCTAAGGACCACCAACACACTGCCTTACATTTTTTCCTCCTCATACAACCCCACGAAGTTACTATGGATCAACTCAATAGTTGGTTGTCACGCTCTGCTGAAGACTGTGCTGAGAAGTCTAGAGGCCAGCTAGAGACATGGGACCACAATTTTAATGTTGTCCAAGCATGGAAAATGCTTACTGGGGAAGATAAATACATGGCTAAGGGAACCAAAGCTTCACACATCCACAACCCGACAATTCATTATCTACATCGGGTGATTGCAAACTGTGTCTTGGAAAAGAAAGACAGTCAAGGAGCACTCAATGCAGCTAACCTCTACATTTTGTGGTGTGCGATAGTAGGAATGAAACTGAATGTGGGGAAGTTCATCATCGGCTACATCTACAACTCTTTCAAGAAGAAAGTCCAATTCATGCCGATGGTGGTAATTATCACTCTTATGGCACACCATCTCGGAATTGGGGATGAACAATTGGCACTTATGCAAGAAACAACTGAGTGGTCCAAGTTAGACTTAGACCACTTGATCCGCTCAGGGGTGGTCAAGCAGTGCATCACATGCTATCTATATATCTTTGGTCACTACAAGCACATAATACTACTGCCTACTAATGTAGAGTTTGCATGCCGAACGACATTCATGGATGTCTCTCTATTAGATCCCCATGGTAATGTTCACCATACAGGCGGAGCTGCAGGAGCTTCTACTTCAGTACCACCAGTGTCAGAAGCTCATGAGTATGGACAGAAAATGAGGGCAACCTTCCATGACATACCGTACCAGGGAGGACCCTACACAGAATTGCCTACTGTAGATTACCAGCAACCCCCTCAACAGGGGCATTTCGTCCAAATCCTAACACGGGGAGCTTCTACAAGTTCATGATGGACTTTAGAGATAGCTTAGGCAGATGATTTAATACATTGGAGTGGGATGTGTAGTTCCTCAGGTAGAGGTTTGGCATAACCTTCCCTCCACTGCCTCAACCGAATTATCAACAACCATTCCAGCAACCCCTCAGGCCCTACTATCAGCCGACCTAAGACTTTGAGCAGTCATTTCATTTTCAGCAAGATCTAAACCAGAACTATGAGAACACATCAAGTGGTTTAGGCAATCGAGATCAATATTTAAACATCAACTACCAATAGCAGCTGCATTCCTTACCATCCAAGGCCTGAGATTTTCTCAGGGACTAGAAAAATTCTTAAGCTTAGGGTAGTAGTAAGCGGTATACAGGGTGTATCTTCCACCTTTCCCTTTTATTTCTTTCATAGCATCCATGCATTATTCTTCTATGTCCCTTACATCTAGTGTAAAATTTAAAATTTTCAACTTTGTAAGACTTTGTTTCGTAATTTGTAGCTTTGCAATTAAGGCTATGCAATGCAAATCTTATAGCTAAATGCTTATCTTTATGCCTAAATTTTTTTTTCATCTTAAACTGCTTGATCTTTTTCTTGACTTGCTCTTTGGCTCTTTCCTTAAGTTTGGTAATGAATCTAAGGTTATGTGCCATTTTCATAGCTTAAAGCTTTATTCCCTGGATCTATGTTGTGAATGAAAAATCCAAGGTATATGATCATTGGAAAGAGCTAAAGCATGATCAAAGACTCCTAGATGTGATTTCACAACTTGCTTCTATTCTAAGGATCATTGAATCATAATTTCTACTTTTCACACATGGGTCAAACAGATTGTGATGAGTTTTGATCTATAATCAAGTTAAAGTGTTTTACTTGATGGACTACGTGCCCTCTCACCTTCGATTGAGTCAAAAATATGAAAGATTAAAAATTTACAAAAGAGGCTTGGCCGCCAACAAAATCCCAAAAATATCAAAAAGAGTTCTCAACCAAGCCTATAAATTAGAATGTAGAGAATAAAAGCCTGAGTGTGAATAAATGAGTGCTTGTTTCCTCTTTCAGGAGAGTTGAGGATGATGCACAACCGGTGTACAACTGCACTTATGAATGTGGGTATGTCGTGCCTGGTAGTATCACTCCAAAATCTCATTAGAAAGTTACTAGGAACCCCTACGAGACCTATGAGATCATCCCAATAGCAGGGTTGGTTCGAGCGTAGTACGAGGAGTTCATATCACTACTCCGAGCCAACTATCTCAGACTATAGGGACTGTTTCTCGTTATATGGACCAACCTAATGCAGATCTGGATCCTCAGAAGTCATTAGAATCTTTTAACTTTTCTGCTTAGGACCTGAATAAGTGAGAGGTGCGTTGTCCTTAATTGGTCTACATGGATACATGATGATTGCTCATTGCTCATCACCCGCGTGATCAACTATGTGACAATTCTTGTATATTGTATAATTATGATTCAAACCCTCATGAGTATCGACATGTTACAATGGAGTAGCTTAATCTTGCTTGGTTGCTCTTTGATCTTACTTTGGCAGGATTGTGCTCAACTGGTGGGGGTTTGTTCTGAAATGTCATGGATTGGGACAATTGATGTTTTAAACTATGTTTCTTAGCCTTAGCATTTGTCTCCAAGATTAATTTGGATGTTAGCTTTTTGTTCATTGAGCATAATCTTGCTTGAGGACAAGCAAATGTTTAAGCTTGGGGTAGTTGATAACACCCAAATTTATACATTTATGCTAAGAATTTATTTATGGTTTTGTGTCACTATAGCCTTAATATGCCCAAAATAACCTATATTTCTTATCTTTTAATAATTTATGTCTTTTCTTAGATAAAGTTGATCAAATAGACAATTTTGGGATTTGCAGGCACCGGACCTGAAAAGACATCTATTCTCCATGATGTCTCCCTAACACACGATTTTTGCAGCATCTAGACTCCATCCGTCATGATCACGGTGGACTAAGCATCACACTATGTGCACCAGCTTAGGAGACAGTGTTCCCGCTAACTAAATAGCGAGCCCAAGAAACTTTTGATATCTTGGACACTATTTTTTATTACTAGTCCTTTATCAGGATGCACCCTCACCAATTAAAAGGGCTCATCGATGAGGGCCCCTCAACCACCAGTAATAGCCGCCCCCCCCCCCCCCCCCCCGAGGTGGGTTCATTCCATGATGCCACGACCGTAGCCAAGAAGAAGTGGTCTCAACCACGACCAAGGTACATCCTTGTGGTCCACGACTGCGGCCAATATGAAGTAACCTCGACCGCGACCAAGGTATATCTTCCTCGACCTCGACCGCGACCGCGATATCTACCTTCCCTGAGACCGCGATAGAGGCATCCACCTCGAATACGATCCAAAACTCTACCACGACTCTAGGATTGACCATGACCACGGGGTGCATTGCGACCGCGACCAAGCAAGACCGTGGTCTGGATCAATACCTCGATCATTTTGCCTATAAATACACACCCTCCGCAACCTGGAGGGGGGTTCCGATCTGGGGAGTTTTTCCACCTAGTGGTTCTGACTTGGTGAGGTTCCCAGAGCCCCGTGGGAGAGTTTGGAGGTCTGAGAAGGCCGAAGTGCTCGTTCTACGCCCATCTCTTTAGGGTGCTTCCACCCCCACCATCTTCTACTTCCAGTCTTAGATCTCCAAAGGTGCACTACTACAGAAAAAACATTCAGTGTCACTTTTCTAGGAGTCAATTATTTAGGTAATCCGACATCTATACTATTCGATGACGGTTATTTAGGAAAACCAATGTCTATATTCGAAGCCCAGCCAGACATGGGTACCGCTTTGTATTCAGCGTCGGCTGGGTATAACAAATCGACGCCTAAAATCGCCCGCGAAATCCAATTTTTGAGCGAAAAAATTTGCGTCACATATCAACGTCGTTTTTTTAACTATTCACCGACGCCTATTTAAGATGAAAATTTGCGTGAAAAGTTCCACTTTCGGTGTCGGTTATCCTCAGATAACCGACGCTGATAATGGTTCCCGCCAAATAATTTAGGGCAAAGATTGTCTAATTGGACGTCGGTTTTTTACTATCAACCGACACTGAAGAATAATAGGCGTCAGTTTTGTAGATAACCGACGTTGTTGACCAACTTAATAGACCTGATCACCCGGCTCTTCCCTCTTTCATCGCGATAATTTTCCTGTGCTCGCCACTCTCGCCTAAAATTGCCAACGACCCCCGCTGCTGCTCGCAGCCGCTGCTGCTGGTGCGCCTCTGCTCTCCACCGCGTCCTCTTTCTGCTGCTGCCACCGCTCGCCACCACTGCTGCTCTGCTCGTCGCCTGGTGCCACTGTGAGCGCTGCTGTGCTCTTCTCTTCGCCTGCTCTCCGCCACTGTTGCCGCCGCTTGCCGCTGCTCTTCTCCACGCTAGCTCCAAGTAGCCCTAGCCGCTTTGCTTCCTTCTCCCTAGCTCCTTACGAACAACAAGCACGGCCGTGCCAACACGACCGTGGTAGGCCAACACAGCCACAACAGTGCTTGCTGTTGGTAAGGATATGAACAAAACATTATGTAATGCTTTATGTAAATCCTAGGATACGAACACATCTTTTGCTTGCATATATATGTGCTTCTAATCCTAATGTTTGACCTAATTCAGTAAATTTTGATTTTAGTACATATGTACTTAAGATTTAAACTTGATTTTATTTGATTAAACCTAACATTGATGAAACCCTAACACCAATTGTGATGAAACCCTAACATTAATTGTGATGAAACCCTAACATGTACATATCTATTATTGTGTTTGTTGGCATAGAAACCTGTTCAAGATTTACTCATTAGGAGTAAATCTTGGATAGTCCCCGGTTTGGGACTGTTCTTGAACACCTAATCTCACTTAGGATGTAAGTGTATAATGTGTACTGGGTTTTCGAGAAAATTTAGGTAGCATTTCCCCGTTTGTTCTCTAATTACATATGTACTTAGAGAACAGCGGGGAAATGCTGCCGAATTTTTTTTGAAAACCCAATACTCATTATACACTTACTACTGAGATTAGGTGTTCAAGGATGGGATAGGTGGCACACATTTATTATATATAATAATGACATCACATGTATTTGTTAACCATAGACCCTAATCTTGTCCTAATATATACTTGTTTTCTCTTTGATCATAGAATGGATAGATCATGGATGTCCATTCACAATCGCTGCACCCCAGAGTTTATATCTGGTCTTGATCAGTTTATTAGATTTGCCGAGGAACATAGGAAAGAACCTGGAGATAGGTTCTACTATCCATGTTGGCATTGCGGTAACAACTTGAAATTCAACACTGGTGATGAAATCAAAAGTCATGTCATGTGCAATGGGATTGTATAAGGTTATACAAAATGGCACTGACATGGAGAGATTTCAAACTCAAAACTAGTGGATGTCGATAGTAGTGCTTGGGTGAACAAGAAATTGCCTCCGATGACGTAGATGTGAACGAACCAATTCCAGTAGACATCGTTGATACGATGTTGGATAGTTGTAGGGTAGAGCACACCGATCCACCTCCTATATTTAGAAACATTGTGCATGATGCTGAGATATCGTTATACACAGGTTGTGCTAAGTTTACGAAGCTTAGCGCTGTGTTGAGATTGTATAAGTTGAAAGCTAACAATAGATGGAGCGACAAAAGTTTCACTTCATTGTTGACTTTGTTGAAAGAAATGCTTCCTGAAGGAAACGAGCTTCCAATCTCAACATACCGGGTAAAGAAATTGTTGTGCCCAATGGGAATGGAGGCCAAGAAGATACAAGCATGCCCGAATGATTGTGTATTATTTCAAAAGGACTATGTGGATTTGAAAGATTGTCCAAAATGTGGTGCGTCACGGTATAAATTGATGACTTTGGGGGAGTCTAAAACTGGTTCTCCAGCCAAGGTGATGTGATATCTACCTATAATATCACGGTTTCAACGCTTGTTTGCAAATTTGAAAGATGCGAAGAATTTGAGGTGGCATGCAGATGTTAAGAAAAATAATGATGGGATCCTACGACATGCGTCTGATTCCCCACAGTGGAAGAAGATTGATCTATTGTACCCCAAATTTGGTGAAGAAGATAGGAATCTAAGAATTAGGCTTTTTACATATGGGATGAATCTGTATGGGACATTGAGCAGCCAACATAGCACTTTGCCAGTCATGCTTGTTATATACAATCTTCCTCCCTGGATGTGTATGAAAAATAAGTACGTTATGCTGTCGTTGTTGATATCGGGCCCTAAACAACCCGGAAATGATATCGATGTTTATCTTGAACCTCTGATTGATGAATTAAAGAAACTTTGGGCTGAAGGTGTGATGACCTATGATGCTTCAGGAAGAGAGACATTTTTTTTCCATGCTATGTTGTTTTGCACTATTAATGACTTTCCAGCATACGGGAATTTGTCTGGATATAGTGTCAAAGAAGATAAAGCGTGTCCTATATGTGAAGAAAACACTGATTCAATAAGACTAAAACATGGCGGCAAGACTGTATATCTTGGTCATCGAAGGTTTCTTTCAAAATTCCATCTGTATCGTAGGAAGCGGAAATCATTCAATGGATGGAATGATGAACGGAGTGCACCTAAATCTATACCAGGGGATGTTGTTTATGAAAGAGTAAAAGACATTGTCAATGAATTTGATAAGAAATCACAATGTAGTATGGCCACACCGAGTAACAATTCTTCATTCAAGAAGAAGTCAATATTTTGGGATCTTCCTTATTGGAGTTCTTTGACAGTCAGACATTGTATCGATGTAATGCACGTTGAGAAAAATGTCTGTGATAGCATCATTGGTACTCTGTTAAATATAGTAGGTAAGACTAAAGATGGGATAAAATCCAGACTAGACCTATGTGAAATGGGAATAAGGTCAGAATTAACAGAATTACGTGAAATGGGTAATAAAAGAACATACTTACCTCCCGCTTGTTACACGTTGTCTAGAAAGGAGAAGAAAGCTTTTTGTGAATGCTTGGTAAATGTTAAGGTGCCATAGGGTTACTCATCCAACATCCATAGATTGGTATCAATGAAAGATCTGAAGTTGATAGGTCTTAAATCTCATGGTTGTCACACTCTAATGCAACAAATATTGCCCATGGCAATTCGATCTATATTGCCAAAGCATGTAAGGTTTGCAATCACCAGACTTTGTTTCTTTTTCAACAGTATATGCAGCAAAGTTATTGACCCTGATACTCTCGATAATTTTCAAAGAGAATTGGTTGTTACCCTATGTCAGCTTGAGATGTATTTCCCTCCTTGGTTCTTTGATATCATGGTACATCTTGTTGTCCACTTGACTAGGGAAGTGAAAATATTGGGACCAGTTTTCTTGCATTGGATGTATCCATTTGAATGATACATGAGCATTTTTAAAGGTGATGTTCGAAACCGTTATCGGCCTGAAGGGAGTATTATGAAGGTTATGTGGTGAGAGAGGTTATGGATTTTTGCAATGACTTTCTGAGTGGTAATAACACTCCTGTTAATGACAAGAATATTGAGGAGGGCAAAGGAATTTTGGGATCACGGGTGAAAGTAATCAGCCATGAGCAGTTGGAACAAGGTCACTTGTATATTTTACACAACATGGACAAAGTGAGTGTTTATATCGAGGAACATACCAATTTCATCAAGAGACAACATGCTCGAGCAAGTTCAATGTGGTTTGCTAGAGAGCATAACAAGACTTTTACTAAGTGGTTTGAAGATAAAGTCTTACATCAACTATCTCAAACACCAAATGATATTACGGAAACTATCAAATGCCTCACCTTTAAACCAAAACTGAATGTTATGTCTTATGAAGGGTTTGACATTAATGGGTTCACATATTACACAAAGTGCCAAGATGATAAGAGTGTCATCCAAAACAGTGGGGTCACTCTTTAAGCGTCGACTATGTATTTTGCAAGTGCAAAGGATAAGAGTCCACGTGAAGCTAAAATGTTATATTACGGTGTCATTGAAGACATATGGGAGTTTGACTACATAGATTTCAGAATTCCGCTCTTTAAATGTAATTGGGTTGATAACACCAAAGGAGTTCTAGTGGATGAATTGGGTTTCACTTTAGTGAACTTTGAAAAGATTAGCGAGAAGGGTGAACCATTCATATTGGCATCACAGGTGAAACAAATATTCTATATCGATGATCCTGCAAATGATAAATGGTTGGTTGTTCTTCATGGTAAAAGACAGTTCATTGAAGATCCTATAGATGAAGAAGAGTACTATGATAAGTTTGATGACTCCAGTCCATTCTTAGTTGGGTTGCCAACTCCACAAAATATTGAAGCTAATGATGACTTATATGTGCGCGGAGATCACAATGAAGGATTGTTAATTGATAAAAGATCACAATTTTAGAGGCATGGATGTTTATATTTTTTTATTGAAGCTAAATGTTCCAATTCTAGACATTGATCAGTATTTCACTAACTCTACACTAATAATTTTTGTTTGTATTCTCTTTAAAAAATAAATATAGGAAGAAGGAAGCCACACAACAATGGAACTACTTGGACCCCAAAGACTGGGAGGAGTTTGTTACCCAAAGAAAAATAGATGAATTCAAGGTATTAAGCGCCACTCCCAATTTAATTAATATATGTTTTTATGTATTCAGCTATTCAAGATTAACCTTTAGTGTTACTAACCAAATCAATGTGCAAACTAACTAGGCTAGCAGCGATGCTCAACGAGCAAGCATCCCACACTAAGGTTATATAGATATATAGGCAGTAAGCCATGAAACAACAAAAGAAGCCACAATGAAGAGAAGCAGGATACAGATACAATACATAAATTGTAGCACGCACAAGTGTTTCAGATTCATATAACAACATGACAGACTAACACATATATAGTGCATAACAACAGCAGCGCTGAATTTACATACAACACTAGCTTAGTACATATATACTGGGACTAAGGTGACGAGTTAACAGGAGGACAAACAAATTTCACCATGAGTTAACATTGAAGAAGGTCTACTAACCTACACTGAGCTAAACAAGTTTATCAATACTATCCTAAGGCACAAGTACCGTTCGTCGGGACAATGACGGTCGTGGAAGCTTAGTGGCCACCAACTTAATGGCCACTACACGTTCAACTGGCCAGTGGCCACTAAGCTTCCACGACCATCATTTTCCTGACAAACGGTACTTGTGCCTTAGGCTAGTACTGATAAACTTGTTTAGCTCAGTGTAGGTTAGTAGTCCTTCTTCAATGTTAACTCGTGGTGAAATATGTTTGTCCTCATGTTAACTCATCACCTTAGTCCCACGATATATGTACTAAGCTAGTGTTGTATGTAAATTCGGCACTGCTGTTGTTATGCACTATATATGTGTTAGTCTGTCATGTTGTTATATGAATCTGAAGCACTTGTGCATGCTGCACTTTATGTATTGTATCTGCACGAGCAGAGGAAACAAGGCACATTCATCCCTCAGGGCACAAGAAGATGTTGAATGATATTTTGTAAATGAATATTTCTGAATGTTTATACATGTATTTGAATGTTTCTACATGTGTGAATGTGAGAATTGAATTGATGTCTGAATGTATCTACTTGTGTGAAAAGTATATTTGTTGGTTTTGCAGGTTTGTGGCCTGTTTGTTGGCTGATATCAATGGATGTCGTAAACCTGCAGTTCAAAATTGAACTGTAGGTTCTCATCCTGCTGACCAGCCACAGAAGGCCCGCAAACTGATAAGAAAAAAAAAATTAAAACATAGGCGTCAGTTATTTATAGAAAACCGTCATCAAAAGCTTACATCGTCAGTTATTGGATAAAAACCGCCTCCTAATGTGACAAACAACCCGACCGTGCAGGAAAACACGACCGTGGCGGTAAAAGCATTGGTTATTAGTATAAAACGGACGCTATAGTACTAAACACTGTGGTTTTTTAGTTGCAAACCGATGCAGAAAGTGTCCTAGATGGCGCCCTTTTTGTGGCGTGAACCCTTTTGGCGTCGGCTTACTATACATAACCGACACATATAGGTGCCATGCTGGCGCGTTTTTAGTGGCGCGAAGCCTTTTGGCGTCGGTTATAAAACTGTCGCCGAAGAGTTCGACCTTTAGCGACACCCACATAGGCGTCACTTGAGAACTGTCGCTATAAGGGGTTAAACAACCGATGCCAAAGGAGTGTTCTGTAGTAGTGGTGGAAGCTGAGGAGAGAGAAGACTAATGATCCATCTTCTTTGAGAGAAGGAGAACGTCCACACCATCATCTTCCACCCCCATACACCAACAAAGCTACTGTTCAGGGCAGATCTGGAGAGTAAGGAAGCCAAGGAGCCCAAAAGATCAAGGAGGATGACCCAAAAGATGAGATCCGACCTATACAAAGACGAGGGAGCGAGAGCCACCTCTCCTGTACGGGCTAAATCCCTTCTTCTTCTCCTTTCTTCTACTTTCACTACTACAGAAATAGCATTCAGTGTCGCTTTTCTGGGCGTCGGTTATTAAGGAAAACTGACGCCTATCATATAAGGCATCGGTTGTTTAAGCAAACCGACGTCTATATTCGAAGACCAGCCAGATACGGGTATCGCTTTGTATTCAGCGTCGGTTGACAATAACAAACCGACGCCTAAAAGCTCCCGCGAAATCCAATTTTCGAGCGAAAAGAAAAAGTGTCACATACTGCGTCAGTTATTTAAATAGCCACCGACGCCTATGTGTGATGAAACTTTGTGCGAAAAGTGTCCCTTTCAGCGTCAGTTATCTGTTGATAACCGACGCGGAAAGTGGTTCCCGCCAAACAATTTTGTGAAAATATCATCCACTTTAGCGTCGGTTGTTTGTCACAACCGACGCTAAAGTGGTTTAGGCGTCGGTTGTGACAAACAACCGACGCTTTTGGTGAACTTTATATCATGCGATCACCCAACTCTTCCCCTTTCTTTTGTTTCATCGCCTAAACTGCTCCCGCCGCAACCACCCCTCTGCTGTCGCCCGACCCTCCACTCCGCCGCACCCCTCCACGACAGTGCCGCCAAGCCTCCTTCTCCGGTGCCGCCTTCTCCTCCGGTGCCTCCATGCTGCCTTCTCCTCCGGTGCCTCCACGCCGCCGCCAGTGCCTCCAAGCCGCCGCCGCTAGGCTGACAGAAGCTGCTTCTCCACCACCGCCGCGCTGCCTCCAGGGTTTAGGGTTGGTAGCTGCTTCTCCGCCGCGCTTCCAGTTCGACCACAACTCCTCTCCACCACCGTCGCCCACTTTGTGCCGCCGTCTGCAGACCACAGCTCCTCTCCAGACCGGTATGCCCTCTTCTTTGTCCATTATTGAGTTCATCACTCCCTCTTGCCTTATACTATAATAAGCTGCAACTAGTAGAAACCATTATACAATGCTGGGGCATGCCCTTTTCCCCATATGTTGGGTGAGGTCTGTGCCTAAGTCGGTCCATATTTAACTCCCCCACTGCCACAATAAGTTTTCCTCATATGTGAGGTAGTATGGGGACCCCATCATCAACAAGTTCAACTTATTCCTAGTTTTATTTTTTATCAAATAACAACAGAGTTTTTAAATCAGAGTTTCACCTTTTTATTAATGCATGACTATATCAAGAAAACCCTAGTTTGATGAGCATGTTGTTAATCATGTTAATTATGTTTCTTCTATATATTCTGATGTCATTATATAATTATGTGATCCCAACATATTAAATTGAATTAGAATGATTTCATGAATTATAGGGTTTTAAAGTTGATAAACATGTACATGCGGAAATAGGGTTGTTAAACCAATGGTTATAACATATAATGTCTAGTAAAGATTCCTAGACCTTTTGTTTGAAACTATTGATTTCTTGATTTATTATTTAATAATTCTCTGTTGATTAGGATTAACCATGTTGCCTATAGTTTATAGACATTTATTATATATAAGAATGACAACACATGTATTTGTTGGCCTAGAAACCCGTCCAGGATTTACTCATTAGGAGTAAATCTTGGATAGTCCCCGGTTTGGGACTGTTCTTGAACACCTAATCTCACTTAGGATGTAAGTGTATAATGTGTATTGGGTTTTCGAGAAAATTTTGGTAGCATTTCCCCGTTTGTTCTCTAAGTATATATGTACTTAGAGAACAGTGGGGAAATGCTGCCGAAATTTTCTTGAAAACCCAATACACATTATACACTTACTAGTGAGATTAGGTGTTCAAGGATGGGATAGGTGGTACACATTTATTATATATAAGAATGACATCACATTATACACTTAGGTAGGATGTAAGTGTATACCCTAATCTTTTCCTAATATATACTTGTTTCCTAATATATACTTGTTTTCTCTGATCATAGAATGGATAGATCATGGATGTCCATTCGTAATCGTTGCACCCCAGAGTTTATATCTGGTCTTGATCAGTTTATTAGATTTTCCGAGGAACATAGGAAAAAACCTACATATAGGTTCTACTGTCCATGTAGGCATTGCAGTAACAACTTGAAAGTCAACACTGGTGAGGAAATCAAAAGTCATGTCATGTGCAACGGGATTGTACAAGGCTATACAGAATGGCACTGGCATGGAGTGATTTCAAAATCGAAACCAGTAGATGTCGATAGCAGTGCTTGGGTGGAAGAAGAAATTGCCTCCGATGACATAAATGTGAACGAACCAGTTCCAGCAGACATCGTTGATGCGATGCTGGATAGTTGTAGGGTAGAGCACACTGATCCACCTCCCATCTTTAGAAACATCGTGCATGATGCTGAGATACCGTTATACACAGGCTGTGCTAAGTTTAGAAAGCTTAGCGCTGTGTTGAGATTGTATAAGTTGAAAGCTAACAATAGATGGAGCGAAAAAAGCTTCACTTCATTGTTGACTTTTTTGAAAGAAATGCTTCCTGAAGGAAACGAGCTGCCAATCTCAACATACCAGGTAAAGAAAATGTTGTGCCCAATGGGAATGGAGGCCAAGAAGATACACGCATGCCCGAATGATTGTGTATTATTTCAAAAGGACTATGTAGATTTGAAAGATTGTCCAAAATGTGGTGCGTCACGGTATAAATTGACGACTTCGGGGGAGTCCAAAACTGGTTTTCCTGCCAAGGTGTTGTGGTATCTACCTATAATATCACAGTTTCAACGCTTGTTTGCAAATCTGAAAGATGCGAAGAATTTGAGGTGGCATGCAGATGTTAAGAAAAATAATGATGGGATCTTGCGACATGCTTCTGATTCCCCACATTGGAAGAAGATTGATCTATTGCACCCCAAATTTGGTGAAGAAGATAGGAATCTAAGACTTGGGCTTTGTACAGATGGGATGAATCCGTACGGGACATTGAGCAGCCAACATAGCACTTGGCCAGTCATGCTTGTTATATACAATCTTCCTCCTTGGATGTGCATGAAAAATAAGTACGTTATGTTGTCATTGTTGATATCGGGCCCTAAACAACCCGGAAATGATATTGATGTTTATCTTGAACCTTTGATTGATGACTTAAAGAAACTTTGGGCTGAAGGTGTGATGACCTATGATGCTTCAGCAAGAGAGACATTTCTTTTGCATGCTATGTTGTTTTGCACTATTAATGACTTTCCAGCATATGGGAATTTGTCTGGATATAGTGTCAAAGGAGCTAAAGCGTGTCCTATATGTGAAGAAAACACTGATTCAATAAGACTAAAACATGGCGGCAAGACTGTATATCTTGGTCATCGAAGGTTTCTTTCAAAATTCCATCTGTACCGTAGGAAGCGCAAAGCATTCAATGGATGGAATGATGAACGGAGTGCACCTAAACCTATACCAGGGGATGTTGTTTATGAAAGAGTAAAATACATTGTCAATGAATTTGGTAAGAAATCACAATGTAGTATGGCCACACGGAGTGACAATTCTTCATTCAAGAAGAAGTCAATAGTTTGGGATCTTCCTTATAGGAGTTCTTTGACAGTCAGGCATTGTATCGATGTAATGCACGTTGAGAAAAATATCTGTGATAGCATCATTGGTACTCTGTTAAATATACCAGGTAAGACAAAAGATGGGATAAAATCCAGACTGGACCTACGTGAAATGGGAATAAGGTCATAATTAATAGAATTACGTGAAATGGGTAGTAAAAGAACATACTTACCTCCCACTTGTTACACGTTGTCTAGAAAGGAGAAGAAAACTTTTTGTGAATGCTTGGTAAATGTTAAGGTGCCACATGGTTACTCATCCAACATCCGTAGATTGGTATCAATGAAAGATCTGAAGTTGATAGGTCTTAAATCTCATGATTGTCACACTCTAATGCAACAAATATTGCCCGTGGCAATTCGATCTATATTGTCGAAGCATGTAAGGTTTGCAATTACCAGACTTTGTTTCTTTTTCAACAGTCTATGCAGCAAAGTTATTGACCCTGATACTCTCGATAATTTGCAAAGAGAAGTGGTTGTTACCCTATGTCAGCTTGAGATGTATTTCCCTCCTTCGTTCTTTGATATCATGGTACATCTTGTTATCCACTTGACTAGGGAAGTGAAAATGTTGGGACCAGTTTTCTTGCATTGGATGTATCCCTTTGAACGATACATGAGCGTTTTTAAAGGTGATGTTCGAAACCGTTATCGGCCTGAAGGGAGTATTATTGAAGGTTATGTGGCGAGAGAGGTTATGGATTTTTGCAATGACTTTTTCAGTGGTAATGACACTCCTGATAATGACAAGAATATTGAGGAGGGCAAAGGAATTTTGGGATCACGGGTGAAAGTAATCAGCCGTGAGAATTTGGAACAAGCTCACTTGTATATTTTACACGATATGGACGAAGTGAGTGTTTATATCGAGGAACATACCAATTTCATAAAGAGACAACATCCTCGAGCAAGTTCAATGTGGCTTGCTAGAGAGAATAATAAGACTTTTACTAAGTGGTTTGAAGATAAAGTCTTACATCAACTATCTCAAACACCAAATGATATTACAGAAACTATCAAATGCCTCGCCTTTAAACCAAAACTGAATGTTATGTCTTATGAAGGGTTTGACATTAATGGATTCACATATTACACAAAGCGCCAAGATGATAAGAGTGTCGTCCAAAATAGTGGGGTCACTCTTCAAGCGTCGACTATGTACTTTGCAAGTACAAAGGATAAGAGTCCTCGTGAAGCTAAAATGTCATATTACGGTGTCATTGAGGACATTTGGGAGTTTGACTACATAGATTTCAAAATTCCGCTCTTTA
Source organism: Alisma plantago-aquatica (assembly GCA_963693085.1). NCBI lineage: Eukaryota > Viridiplantae > Streptophyta > Magnoliopsida > Alismatales > Alismataceae > Alisma > Alisma plantago-aquatica. The sequence goes on along the minus strand of OY856413.1, from coordinate 522,226,380 downwards.
AATGTAATTGGGTTGATAACACCAAAAGAGTTATAGTGGATGAATTGGGTTTCACTTTGGTGAACTTTGAAAAGATTGGCGAGAAGGGTGAACCATTCATATTGGCATCACAGGCGAAACAAATATTCTATATCGATGATCCTATGAATGATAAATGGTCGGTTGTTCTCATGGTAAAAGACAATTCATTGAAGATCCTATAGATGAAGAAGAGTACTATGATAAGTATGATGACTCCAGTCCATTCTCAGTTGGGTTGCCAAGTCCACAAAATATTGAAGCTAATGATGACTTATATGTGCGTGGAGATCACAATGAAGGATTGTTAATTGATAAAAGATCACAATTTTACAGACATGTATGTTTATACAAATGCTAAATGTTTGCCTTTTTCTAGTTAATACAAATGCTAAATGTTTGCCTTTTTCTAGTTAATACAAATGCTAAATGTTTGCCTTTTTCTAGTTAATACAAATGCTAAATGTTTGCCTTTTTAATGACATTTTCAGATGGCTGACCATGATGAGCATAATGTCCATGATGAGCATGAAGTCCATGATGAGCATGCTGTCCATGACGAGCATGGCGAGGATACCAATGTAAGTTCTAAAAACATATCCTGTATTTCTATAAAATTCATTATCTTCTAGTTATGTCATATATCCTATATTTCTATATTGGGCTAATTCAGTGTGTTTATTTTTGTCAAAATTTAGGTTGATGATGCACATGTACCCACTGAAGCACTGGAGCAACTTGATGCGCAACACCAAACACTTAACAAGAAAAGGGGCATCACTCTGTTGAAGAAGTTAATAGCGCTAAGTGGCAGTGGATCCAAATTGGTTGTGGAGTTTGATAATGGAGGAAATGCAATTGGAGTGAACCGCAATAATTTTGTAAACTATCTTGGGTGTACCACTCGGAGCCATTGTGGTGTTAAGTATGATAATTGGCATAAAGTTCCTCAGGGGAAAAAAGACTTGATATGGAAGGATTTATGCGTGAGTTATTATTATTTGCAATTCTATTTTGTAGATTACAAATTCTATTATTTGCAATTCTATTTTGGATACTAGTTAATAACATTTCTATTTTACAGAATCTGTTTGCATTGGATGAGAAGTTGCATCGTAAAAGTGTGATGCAACGCGCTGGAACGATGCTTAGGAATTATAGGACAAATCTGAACAGAGAATACATAAAAGAGAGTGATAAGAAGAAGAAGTCAGCCCTTGAACAATGGAACTTCTTGGACAAAGAAGATTGGGACAATTTTGTTGCTTTAAGAAAATCTGAAGAATTCAAGGTATTAGGCGTCACTCCCAATTTAATTAATATACATTGTATTCACCTATTCAAGATTAACATTTAGTGCTACTAACCAAATCATTAATGTGCATACTAACTAGGCCCTCAGTGACGCACAAAAAGCAAGGCGTGCACTGAATGTGCATGACCACACTATGGGTCCAAAAGGATATGCAAGTGTTCGCCAAAGACTACAGGCGGAGTCTGCGGCTACTCAGGAGTCTGCTGCTACTGAGGAGTCTGCCACACCCATGCCTCGCCATGATATCTGGATAGCTGGGAGGCAAAACAAGAAGGGTGAAATAAAGAAGCCCGTAACTGCTGAGGCGGCTGCAAAAATGATAAAATACAACTCTTAGAGCAATCGTTTGAATATTGATTATTTGTTAACTTACCAATTTTTGTTGATGGTGATTAGAGGGAGCTACACGAGCAGAGGAAACAAGGAACGTTCATCCCTCAGGGCACACAGGATGAATTGACAGTTGCTCTGGGTAACCCAGAGCATCCTAGATGTGTTAGGGGTGCAGGCGTTGGTGTGGGCATCAAAGCATTCTTTGGGCCATCCCAGCGCAAACCCAGAGCGGGACTTTCACAAGAAGAGGTAACCTATACTTTTTTTAGAATGTTGCTGAAAAAGGAAATTCAATAATAAGAAGTTAATGTTTCTTTTATCCATGTATAGGAGAATAAGAGAGTCGAGGATATAGTTGCTAAGAAGGTCAACGATGTAGTTGCTGAGAAGGTCAAGGAAAAATTCCTGCGGTGGCAGGCATCTCAGGCTTCCAATCAGCCGATGGCGACCCACTCTTCTCCTGATGTACAAACTACAAGTAATCCTGTAGACCCACCGCCTAACACGTATGCTATAAGTATTGTTTATGACATTGTAGTTAGTCTTTTCAAGTTGTTATGTTTTCAAGATGATATGTATATATGTATAATATTCTTTACGTAAATTTGTAGGCATTGAAGCCATGCCGCTTAAGAATGCAAGACTACGTTGTTGCAGAGGCGCAGGCTTACCCATCCCTTCCTGGGGCAATGTATCACGGGACTCCAATGCCACAGGGCTACGTTCGTGTGGGCCCATTACGTGTGTTACCCGATTGGAGGGAAGCTACATTGCCATATCCCCACCCGGATATTGATACACTTGCTGAGGCAGAAGGCAGGGTCATATTGTGGCCCAAAGCAGATGTCGTCTACACTACTGAAATTGTAAGATAAATGTACATTGATTTAGACTGTTAATGTGTATATATGATGTCAACTGATCTGAAATTATATATACAGGTTAAAAAGAAGACACCAGGAGCACCTAGGCCTCCACCTCCACTTCCCGCATTACCAACTTGGGTTCCAACTGACCTAACATACCCGTTAGGTCCTTCTTGTAGAGGAATGGCATGTTGGCTACGGGCACATAATATACATTGCCCGATAATTGTTTCTTTAGATGCAGATTATGCAGGTCAATCATATGATAGCTCTTTATTCATACAAGATATTATTGAGCTGTTTATGTATGATTGGCTGAATACATCAATGATAGAGACATGGATAAGGTGAGATCTTGTTTATACATCCATATACCTTGTGTAAGATCCGGTGATCTGGTTTCTTATATATTAATGCATACGTAATACATGTTTTGCAGCTTCTTAGTCGAAGATCATTGCAAACAATTTGCATTGGATCATGTGGGATTTTTTATTCCATCATTGATTAGTATGGTAGCTAAAGACCCTGATATTGTTCAACAATACTGTATAGATGCTTTTACAATTTTTGGTCAGCAAAAGAAGATGATAATAATAGCTCCATTCAATGTCAAGTAAGTTTACTTTATTTATAATTTGGACTTAAGAAAATTCCATTTTTATTGTGCATTTTGAGTTATTAATTGTTAACTTTTTACCTCTAGCGGTAAACATTGGGAGTTACTAGTTATTGTCCCTGGGACGTTCACTGTTTATTATCTAGATCCCGCTGGAAGTACATTAAACACTAAAATTGGACACGTAATGAGAATGCCATTATTCTGGTGAGAAATATTTCATTTTTGTATATGTTAACATCTCTTATTACATTACTATTTACTTATGCATTTTATTGTATTATATTAACATGTAGGGGTTTAGATGCATTCAAAAAGGGTGGAGGAACGGTCCCAAGGAAAAAGAACCAGCCAATAAATTGGCAGAACGTACAAGTAAGTTCCCGACTCCAATGTATATATTATTGATGTGAATTGTGCTTTGTTGTATTATTTTGTATGTTTCAATTTATAGTGCGCTACACAAGACAATGGCTGGGCATGCGCATACTATGTGATGTGATTTATGCAGATGATTATCCGATATGCCGCATTGGACATCGATACCATACATGAGGTATTATATATAGTCACATTAGTTAGTATGAAATATATCAATCTTATTTTTATATTATTACTTATATATATACATCATTCTCTTTGCAGGTGTTTAAAACTGACAACACTACAGGTAAACGCTTAAAAAATATACATGCTCCATATACGATGGAAGCATTAAATGAAATAAGAGAAGAATGGGCAAAAGCCATACAAGTAGTGGCCACTGTAAGATATAATTGGGATGTTGATAGCGATAATGAATGATACTTTGTAAATGAATATTTCTGAATGTTAATACATGTATTTGAATGTTTCTATATGTGTAAATGTGAGAATTGAATTGATGTCTGAATGTATCTACTTGTGTGAATTATTTTTTGTGAATTTTACAGGTTTGTGGCCTGTTTGTAGGCTGATATCAATGGATGTCGTAAACCTGCAGTTCAGAAAACTGAACTGCAGGTTCTCATCCTGCTGACCAGCCACAGCAGGCCTACAAACTGATATAAAAAAAAATAGATATAGGCGTCAGTTATTTACAGAAAACCGTCAGCAAAGACCTACAGCGTCGGGTTTTTGCAAAACATCGACGCCTAATGTGGCCACAGCCATACAGGAAATGGCGTCGGTTGTTCGTGTCAAACCGACGCCTATTTAACCTATAGGCGTCGGTCTTTTAGTAGATAACCGACGCCAAAAGGGTTTGCGCCACAGAAAACAGTGTCATCTAGGACACTTTTTGCGTCGGTCTTTTAGTAGATAACCGACGCCGAATGTGTCCTAGATGACGCCGTTTTCTGTGGCGCGAACCCTTTTGGCGTCGGTGATCTACTAAAAGACCGACGCCTATAGGTTAAATAGGCGTCGGTTAAAAAACCGACGCTGAAGCGTTCGACCTTTAGCGGCGCCCACATAGGCGTCGGTCGGAAACCGACGCCAAAGGCTGTTTCTGTAGTAGTGTTTTGTCCTTTGTTTCTGTACGAATAATGCTCTTTCATCTTTGTTCGGTGCCAACTATGCTTGTCCATGACTAGTTGAGATCCTTCTTGTCTATGTAGCCCATTTTGGGCATGGTTATGTACTTTTACCTTAAGTAAGTAGTTTTATTTCATATCTAGCACATTTTATGTTCTATCTCCTCATTCTGGTTATGATTGCTAGTTTGGTTGATCTCTTTCTTGCTTGAAATACTATTTCTGCCTACATCGAGTGATTCGTTGTAGAAATAGACAAGAGAAGATAGTTTAGATCAGAATTTGGAAGGAGGACAGTTCGCGGTCATATGTTCCTAACATCGCAGTGTAATCTAGACCTAAGAAGGTATCTAGGATGTTGGTTTGTCATCCTCAAGAGAGGTTTCATACCATAGATGGGTTTTAGTCACACTACGCGAGAGCGAGTGGGATGACCCCACATGAACAGATACTACAGTGTGTGCTATGTTTGAATGTAGGTTGCTTGTTGACGTGTTCGAGAGTTGTCTACGCCTGAGAATGGGTGCATAAACTTCCCACCTTGTGGTTACATAGCCGAGAACTCCTTCTCTCTGATTTAGTAGAATCCTACATACTCTATTTATTTCCTTTTCTTTGTTCTGTTTTAATTTGTGACAACCCGCTAGACTAGTTCTAGCCCTTATCCTTCCTCAACTATCATCTTGGCTTATATGACTTAGGAATGAAATCTCAAGCGTCCTAAACGTCACCACATCCCTATGTTCAACCCCATATATCTACTTCGACCCCATAATAAAGTTGCAGGTTTCCTTGAAGGTTTTAGGTTATAAATTTAAAAGTTCAATTCCTTTTGAATCCGCTTCCCCTTCCAGATGCATGATTTAGGCAGATTAGGTGTGCAAACTGATGGTTTTCATTGAGGACTACAAACTGATGGTTGCACTGGGTGTGCAAACCAATGGTTTTCATTTAGGTTGCAAACTTATGGTTACACTGAGTGTACAAACCAATGGTTTTCCTTGAGGACTGCAAACCAATGGTTGCACTAGGTATACAAACTAATGGTTTTCATTAAGAGATACAAGCCAATAGAGGTTCTGGTTGTCGAATTAGATTGAAAACATGACCTTTGACTGATGGTGGAATAGTTTTCGATATTTGACCTTCTTTTTCTCTCCTTATAACTATAAATATCCCTCCACTCTTCCCTCAAATGAACCTTTCTTCCTCAAACCCTCTCTAACTACTGGAGACCACCCAAAAACCATAGGTTGAAGAACGAGGAGCTTCTCGAGGAATAAGCCTTGCTAGAGCATGGTTGCATGTTGTTCAAGGACTTGAACCTAGCTCTACTAGGATTGATTGAAGCTTTCTTGACTATTTTTTCATTTTTTGCATCAAAGATATTCTTATCGAACTTTTGCTTCTTGTTGTCTTCTTTCTTCTCTCTTCTATCATGAATGGAATTCATGGTGTTCATTGCTAGAAACTCGTACACGTTGATGAAGAGCCCTCTTTCTTCTTTCTTTTTACCCTGATGTAACACTTTCTTGAAGATAGGAGATATCTTACAGCTTTTGGAGTATAAACCTGGGGTATTCACTTCTTTTCTTCATGGTTTCTTGTTGTTTGAACATTCTATTTCACTAACACAACTGATATAATATTTAATGTATTTCTTGCCTATAACTTGTTTTATGTAAACCATGCTCTAGAAATCTTGTATTATAAGAAAAGATGGCCTTTTGTGGACTATTTAGCACAAGGATGGTGATTATACAAGATCTTAAGCCTTCCTTAGACCCTATGAACATTTCTTCTTCAGTGAATGCACTTTTATTTGAACATGCAAGGTCTAAAATCCTAAATAGTGGTGTTATGCCTTCTATAAATGTCACACTAATGCCATTTTGGTACATAATGTACATAAGTCCCACTCAAACTTCAAACCTTACTATGTAGTTGTTAATCAATGACAGTTATGTATATTTTATTTATTGTTTTGGTGTTGAATGATACATAGATGAAAATATTGTATTGAAATTAACTCATTCATGCTAGGATTTGAACATATAAATTGTCTAATTCTTGGAAATACCATAACTTTTACATACGGTAGACTTTTATGCTTAAATTTTGGGTGATATATTTTATATGCCTCATTAGACTCTCAGTAGTATTTTAGAGGATAACAATGTTTCTACAAGAATCTATTACTATTTTTCCTAAATGACATTTTTGACCATTATGCACCCTACTTTGAAATCTAGTCCTTTTAATTCTAGGAATGGATGAAAATACCATTATGGAGTATCGTGGAACAAGTTTCATACATTCAATATCTTTTGAAGTTGCAATCTACAATTTACTTATGTAAGCATACTATAGGAGCTTGTATGTAACTTCATTGATGCAATCAAAATAGTTAAACAACGTAATATGATCAAGTGTAACCCTAATCATGTAGTGCCTTGTGATCATAGAACTAATTCACCATAAAAAATGGTTGGATAAGAAACGAGAAATCCCAAGAGGAGCTCAGAGTTGTATATTGTTGAGTATATAAGGTGTAGGGAGGGTATATATCTGCCATCCAGATCACAAGGTTCTAGAGAGTGGTCGAGGTTGTGTCTCAGAGTTGATATATGTTGAGAATGAATGTGGTCATAACTCTAATTTTAGGGTTCACACCCTAGTTTCTAACACTATGTCTTGTGTGCCCAGGGTGGACTAGGTTGTTTTAGTTGTTGGGCTGATGTGCCACTATAGTTGTTACTTGTACTGACTGAAGGGAAGAGATCTTAGGATTCGAGTCATCCAATATCTAATACGAGGCTGATTGTGACTTTGCAGTGGTCAAATAGTAGTTCAAGTGGTACGACTCAAACTACCCATGGCTTAATAGAATATATAAACTGACCATGTAGGATATATGTTAGGGTTACTTGGCAACTCAAATTGGATAATGAACCTTGCCTTTTTTCTTTTATTTTGTAGATGATCTATAATTTGGTAAGAGAAATCAATTGTACTTATGATTCTAGAAATTCTGAGAATTTTGTATGATTTGTATAGTATTTCCAGTCAGTAATATTATATACCTTAATATTTAAAATACATAATCTTTCTACAAGAAATAGGTTCTTTACAAGTTATATCTCTTGCTAGGACATGGGTCTCATCTCGCGGGTCACCACATATTCTTAGGTGATTGTTAGCAGCTCCGTTAGACCCACGATAGCGAGGAAGAACAAATTGACGATAAACAGAAGATTGGTGGGTTGTTTAGTGAGTTCTAGAGTCATCATTGTACTCTCAGCTCTAGGAAGGGATGTTTTGTAGATGATGTACATCGAATCAAGATTTTGGTAGTGTACTTGTGCTATTTACATGTTGTAAGTATGTGTACAATATATTTTGTATATAGATTGTGGCCAAGGCCACTGATTTCATGTAAAGGTACATGGTAATAAAATATATATGAAGTTGGACCTTCATGCAAATATTACTTTATAAATGTTTGGAAATTTTTTAAGCCCTAGGTAGTTTCAGTATAGTAGTTTCTTATCCAAGGATAGTAGCACAGTCACAGTGGTATCCTAGCAAGGGGAGAAGTCACAGTTTTTCACCATATGGGATGAACAATTCTTGATTGGTGCATGTGACAGTGCCTTCTAGGCCAGAATATGACACAAGGACCCGTTTCAAGTGCATTCGTGTTGGGCATGTGAGGTGGTCTTTCCCCATGAAGAATCAAGAAGTTATGCAACAACTAAGGTAGAGTAAGTAGGGCTCATATTAACAATAATAGGACAATAGTGATGGTAGTAGAGGTTGAGAATAGACATCACAGGTCGGGTATTCAGGACCAGATAACAAGGGTCAAGGTTCAAAATAGGGAACGAACAGATTTTACACCATGAATCAGTCGGAAGGAGTGCTCAACCCAGTATTCATGATAGTCTAGATGGAACTTTTTCATTCTGACTTATTGACTTCTACCTTTGTATTTGTTTTAGTTGACCTGGGTGTAGTGCATTCATTTATTACCAGAGAGGTGGTAAGTAGTTGTCTCTACCTATATATAGTAGGTATGATAGCCTCTTATTAGAAACCCTTTTTCCTGGTTCTACCGTGTTGTGATAGGTATGTCCATATTGCATTCTATCTTTCTCAGGATGCAACATTCAAATGGATCTAATGCCACTTGATATGCATGGATTCAATGTGGTCCTAAGTATGGATACCTTAGAAAAGTATGAGGTTGTTTTGTATTGTAGTTCCAAAGTTATGACATTTTGTGATGGTGATGCCTTGTGGACTTTTCAAGGAGATAGGAAGATTCATCCTACCTGTCTTGTGTCAGTTGTGATAGTAGATAAGTTGATGAGATAAGGATGTGAAGATTTCTTAGTTCATATAGTGGATACCAGGGTGAAGAGTCCTAGTACCCAGGATGTACCTATGGTGCATGAGTTTGAGGATGTTTTTCTAGATCAACTTCATGGTCTTCCAACCCCTAGAAATATTGATTTTAAAATCAATCTAGTTATTAGAATGCAACCCATAGCTCAGGCACCCTATAGGATGGAATCGACTAAGATGAAGGAGTTGAAGAAGTAGTTGCACGAGTTCCTAGAGAAGGGTTTTATGTGACCAAGTACTTCACATTGGGGTGCTCCAATGTTATTTGTGAAGAAGAAGGATGGTTCTATGAGGCTTTGCATAGATTACTAATAGTTGGACACGGTCATTATGAATAACAAGTACCCATTTTCAAGGATAATTGATTTGTTCAACCAGTTACGAGTTGCTGGAATGTTTTCCAAGATAGACCTGAAGTCAAGATATAGCCAATTGAGGATCAAGGTATACCTAAGATTTATTTTAAGACTAGGTATGATCATCATGAGTTTGCAGTTATGTCATTTGGGATAACCAATGCACTGGAAACATTTATGAACCTGATGAAGAGAGTTTACATATTGTATCTTCATCAAATTATGATTGTGTTCATAGATGATATCTGTATATAATGTAGGGACAATCAACAACATGAACAACATCTTTATCAAATTTTAGAGTTATTGAAACAACATCATTTGTTTGATAAGTTCAATAAGTGCAAGTTTTGGCTGACTGAGGTGTCTTTTCTTGGTCATGTCATCTCAGCAATAGGTGTTTGTCTATACCTTATGAAGGTTGAGTTAGTGTTTGGATGGGAGCAGCTCAAGACACCGGCTAAGGTTAAATCTTCCTAGGTCTAGTTGGTTATTACAAGAGTTTATAAGAATTTCAATGGCATAGCTTTACCTTTGACTAAGATAACCAGGAAGGGTGTTCCTTTTGTTTAGAATAAAAAGTGTCTCTGTTCTTTTTAAGTTCTTAAGGATTAGATGATGAGTGCTCTAGTGTTGGTGTTTCTAGAGCCGAGGGGAGGCGACATCATATTATGTAATGCTTTGAAGAATGAGTTGGTATGTGTGTTGATGCAAGATAAGAATATGATTTCTTTTTCCTCTCGACGACATAAGAAGCATGAGGAGAACTATCTAACTCATGACCTGGAGTTAGCAGTTGTGGTTCTTGCTTTGAAGATTTGGAAGAACTATTTGGATGGTGAAAACTATCAAATCTTCATAGATGATAAGAATCTATAATACATCTTTCCAAAGTAGAACCAAACATGAGGCAGAGGAGGCGGATGGAGCTGATCAACAACTATAGATGTATAATAGACTATCATCCTAGAAAGGCAAAGTTAGTGGCTGATTGACTAAGCATAAAGTCATCTTTGTCAACGCCTATAGTTAAAGCATAGTTAGAATTCATGGCGTGCACAAGTAGGACATGCTAGTATCACTTCAGCAGATGAATGTACAATGGGAGGTTTCCTTGTTGGTAGGTTTGTTGGCACAAATATAGGTAAACAATGTTTATACAATAGATCAAAGATGCATAAAAGGATGATACTATGATATAGAACATCAAATTATACTTTGGTAGCAGGAAGCATGATGGATTTCATGACCATGATGATAGGATATTGTACTTTCACAACTGGATGGTGGTTCTTGATGTTGGCAGCTTAAGGGAGATGGTACTTGAGGAGGATCATTACTCAATGTACACGGTGCATCCTAGAAATACAAATATGTATCATAATCTGAAGTATTTATATTGGTGTCCAGGTTTGAAGTGTAACGTGGCAGTGCTTGTAGCCAAGTGTACAATGTGTCAACAGGTCAAAGTGAATCATCAAGATCCAGCAGCAATGTTGTTTTCTTATCCAATTCCCCAATAGAAATGGGATCACATAACCATGGACTTTATGGTTGGCCTTCCAAGGATAGCCAAAGGTCATGGTTTCATTTGAGTGATCATTTATTGGTAGACAAAGTCAGATCAATTTCTTCCAGTCAAGAAAATCTATACTGCAAAGAAGTTGGGATGGGTCTACATTGATGAGATAGTTTGTCTTCATGTCATAACAATTACTATAGTGTCTTAAGAGGTCCTTAGTTTAAAAGCAGGTTTTGGAAGCATATGCATACAACTTTGGGGACATTGTTGACGTTCTGTACAACCTTTCACTTATAGATAGATGGTCAGTCATAATGGACCATGTAAATGTTTGAGAATCTTTTGAGAGCATGTGTTCTTCAATTTCTTGGGAGTTGGGATGTCCACCTGAGTCTATTTGAGTTTCCCTGCAACAATAGTTATCAAAGAAGCATAGAAATGGCACCATATGAGGCTTTTCAAGGTAGACTATGAAAGTCACCTCTTGGTTTCTATGAAGTAGGCGAGTATCAACTTTTGGGTCTTGAGTTGGTTCAACAAACAACATAGAAAATCAAGGTGACTCAACAACAGTAAAGGCAGGTCAAGATAGATAGAATTCATATGTCAATCATTGTTGTAGACCATTAGAGTTCCAATTTGGACACCACATGTATGTCAAGGTATCCCTTTAGAAGGGTGTGTTGAGGTTTTGTAAGAAGGGTAAGTTGGCTCTGTGGTTATGGGACCTTACTCTATCATGGAATGAGTTGGAAAGGTGGCTTACAAGTTGTAGTTAACGCTAGAGTTCCATGAGTTGAACAATGTTTTCCATGTTTCTATGTTGAGAAAGTGTCACCTCGATACATAGAAGATGATACAACCAATGGAAGTAGAGTTACATGAGGATGTTTCTTATATGAAGGTCTAATTTTGATCTTAGATAGACGTACGTCGAAGCTGAGGAAGAAGGAGATAAATTTAGTGAAGGTGTTTTGGAATCATTATGGTGTAGAAGCATTTGGGAGTTACAGGATGAGATGTGTAGTAAGTACACATCCTTATTTTTTTGATTTAATTGGATTCTTAGTTTTGTAAATAAACCTTGGTTTATGTTTTGAGATCATCTGGAAAGCTATGTTTCTAATTTGGTCCAAATCAGACTTCATTTGCTAAAGTTTTTCAATTTTATGTACCCGCATGAACCTTTGTGCAATTTTCCCATTTCTAGGGATCTAACTGCAATTTTAACACATGTATACTTTTCTTCATGGCGTTCTTCATAATATGATAGAGTTTGTCCCATTTAAATACTTTGGAACCTTGTTGTACAAAGGTTTCAACCATTAATATTTGTTTAGTTTGGAGGTGAAGGTACTTGCACCTTTTGATGCTTGTTTGGGTTCGACAACCGATGGTTGCACTAAGTGTGCAAACCGATGGTTTTCCTTGAGGTATGCATACATATCATTGTGAAAAATGATGGTTTTACTTAGGGATTGCAAACCGATGGTTGCACTAGGTGTGCAAATTGATGATTTTCCTTGAGGGCTGCAAACTGATGGTTGCACTGCGTGTGCAAACAGATGGTTGCACTGCGTGTGCAAACTGATGGTTTTCCTTGAGGGTTGCAAACTGATGGTTGAAATAGGTGTGCAAACCAATGGTTTTCCTTAAGGGATGCAAACTAATGGATGCAATGGGTGTATAAACCAATAGTTTTTCTTGAGGGCTTCAAATTGATGGTTGCATTGGGTGGGCAATACAATAGTTTTCCTTAAGGGTTGGAAACTGATGGATGTTCCTATTATATAAAGAGATGGAAAACTTTACCTTTGACTGAAGGTAGAACAATTTTTGACCTTTGACCTCCTTTCTCTCTCCTAATAGCTATAAACACCCCTTCCCTCTTCCCTAAAATGTAGCTTTTTGCCCCAAGCCTGTAGCCACTACTGGAGACCACCCGAAAACCATTGGTTGATGAAGGAAGAGCTTCTCAAGGTCTAAGTCTTACTAGATTGTGTTTCCATGTTGTTGTAAAGCTTGGATTTAGCTCTTCTAGGATGGATTGAAGCTTTGTTGCCTAGTTTCTCATTTTGTGCACGTAAGATCTTTTCCCAACTTCATTTTCCTATCATCTTATTTCTTCTCTATTCTTCCATGGACAGAATCCACGGTCTTCCTTGTTGGAAACTCATACACATGGATGAAGAACCCTCTTTCTTCCTTCTTTTGCCCTAGATATACCACATTGTTGAAGATAGGAGCTATCTTGGAGATTTTGGAGTATAAATCTCGAGTCTTTCCTTCTTTTATTTGAGGTTTCATGCAATTCAGACGTTCTTCTTCATCTCAAGGCGAATGACATAACATTTAATGCCTTTCTTGCCTACTCATAACTTGTTTTATTTAAACCTCATTGAGAAAACTTGAAATATGAGAACAAGATGGACTTTTGTGCAATATTTAAAATGGCGATGGTGATTATACAATTTATTAATCCTTCCTTAGACTCTATAAACATTTCTTTTTCTGTGAATGAACTTTTCTTTGAACATGCTAGGTCTGAAATATGAAATATTGGTGTTATGCTTATAAAAATGTCACGTAGGAGTTGTTTTGGTACCCAATGTACATAAGTTCAACCCAAAATTTAAATGTTACTATATATAATTCTTAACGAATGGTGATTATAAAGATTTTATTTATTGTTTCGACGCTAAAATGATGACTAGATGAAAACATAGTATTGAAAGTAGCTCATCCATGCTAGGATTCAAACATATAAAATGCCAAATTCTTGGAAATATCATAACTTTATTCTTGAGATCCAGTGGACTTTATGCTAAATTTTGGGTGATATATTCCCCATGACTTGTTAGGATCATGGTAACATTTCAAAGGTTAATGATGTTCCTACAAGAAGTTATTACTATTTTGTCTAAATGAAATTTGGGACTGTTATGCAACCTAGTTTGAGATCTAGTCCTTTTTATGTCTAGGAGTGGATGAATATACCAGCATAGAGTAACATGTAACATGTTTTATACTTTTTATATCTTTTGAAGTTGCAATATACCATTTACTTTTGCAAGCATACTATAGGATCTTGTATGTAACTTGGTTGATACAATCAATGTACTTAGATGACATAATAATCAAGTGTAACCCTAACCATGTATTTCCCTATGATTGTAGAACTATCTCAGTTTTAACCATGTAGTTCCCTATGACTGTAGAACTATATCAGTGTTAGAACTTGATGGATAGTGAAAAGAGTAATCCCAAGAAGATCCTGGAGTCATATGTTGTTGAGTATGTCTTGGTGCAGGGAATCTCTTCTATCCAATCCCAAGGTTTTAGAGAGCATGTCAAGGATGTATCTCAAAGTTGATATGTGTTTGGAGAAATTATGGTCATAACTCAAATTTTGGGGTTCACACCCTCATTCGTAATTTGTATACCCAGGGTGGACAAGTGATTTTAGTAGTTAAGTTGATGTGCCACTATAGTTGTTACTTGTACTGATTGATGCTAAGAGATCTTAGAATTCCAGTCATCCTAGATCTTGTACAAGGCTGATTGTGACTTCATAGTGGTTATCTAGTAGTTTGAGTGGTACACGTCAAACTACCTAGGTCTTAATAGAATATGTAAACCAACTGTCTAGCACATCAGTTAGGGTTACTTGGCGACTCACATTGGATGATGATCCTTCATTTGTTTCTTTTATTTTATAGATGATTTGTAATGTGGCAATGGAAATTAATTGTACTTATGGTTCTAGCTATGAATGGTCTTATGTATCATTTATATGGTCTTTCAACTCGGTAATACTATATACCTTAATTGTTTAAAGTAGAAGATTTTTGTACAAGAAATAGATGATTTTAGAAGTTATATCTCTTAATTTGACATGGGTCTCACCTCATTGGTCACCGCATCTTTTTTAGGTGATCATCATTAGTGCTGTTAGGCCCGTGATAGTGAGAAGGAATAATTTGGATATCTGTAGAGGCAAAAGGTTGGCGGGTTGTTTAGTGAGTTCTAGATTCATCCATGTACTCTCAAGTCTGGACTGGGAGGTTTTGTAGATGATGTACATCGACTTGAGATTCTGGTAGTGTACTTGTTCTATGTATGTGTTGTAAATATGTGGACAATATCTTTTGTATATAGGTTGTGGCCGAGGCCACTGATCTCAAGTAAAGTTACCTGGTAAGAAAATATATGTGAAATTAGCTCTTTGCGAAAATATTAATTTTGAAATGTTTGGAAATTTTTTATTTAGTTTTATTCTATACTTTTTTGGCAATATGGTTAATTAGTCTTCGATTCCTATTTTAGTTTTGTGTAATCTCAGTTAGCAAGGGAGGTTTTCCATTGGAATTGGGGGTGTGGGTGAGTAGAGATGGAGAGAGTGATCCAGTGGGGAGAAGAGAGTGGGAGGGAGAGAACATGATCGGGTGGTGTATCTGGCAGTAGAGGTGCAAGCATTATTGGAGGGAGAGACAAACGAGAATGGGAGTAGAAAGTTACAAAAATTTAAGTTGAGGGAAAGGAGTCTGGCAACACCAAATAGAAAGGATCTTCTCACACACAAAAAAACTCAATTTTTTTAGGCATGTTGGTTTTGATAGAGAGGGTGGTGTGGGATAGAGAGAGGTAGTAAGAGTATATTTTGTAGTCACTTTAGATATATGTAGTAAACTTGTAGTCTTTAGAATCAACTACATTTGTTTTACTTACAATATAATTTTTTGTGTGAAAAAGTAATCTTTTACTACAAATAATATGTATCTTTCTATGATAATTATAGCTAAATCATCTTTTTTCTGTGGTGATGCTTACCAAACACACAAAAGTACATTTACCTTCCCCTCTCTTCCCTACCTTCCACTTCTACCCAGTCTCCTCCCTTCCCCTCCATCATTCATCATGAGCCAAATCTAGAATAAATATCCTAAATCTATTAGTTGAAAGCCATGAAACATAAATTACATGTCATGAATATGAGATGCTAATAGTTGTACATAATAATGTTTTTATGTAACCCTAGTCAAGAATTATTGTGGATTAGACAACAAAAATGCACGTGAGACTAGTATATGTGGTGATTCATGGCCATTTCTACCCAAATATGACACATACATACTTGATAAAGAATAAGTGTAATGGGCATACCCACTCCGAGAGTGATTTGTGAGCCAATCATTGCCTTTATGACAATGGTTTTACAGTCCTTCAACCTAAAGTCACAATTACGATGACATGATGACACTTAGATTCCAATACTTCTCATATTGATCTTAAAGATATTTCCACAAGGGCAATGATTGTGTGTGACAAGTCATGCTACACATAGTGAGTGATGTAGAAATGATTCATCTCTCCCATATAATAAGATAATGTCCTAGGCCACTTGATAAGTGAGACTAGAGAAATGTATGGCTATGCTCATGTGAGTAGGTATGTGATATTGAGCATATGTGTATCATGATAGTCAACAAAGAGATTTAGGAACTTGGACTTAAAATGATGAGGGTGATGTGTCCATGCATCTAGTTTAGTTTGGATATCTACAGCAAAGTGGTAATACAACATGCTAAAATTAGTTATGTATAATCTAGGTTTTCATGGCTACTCTATTGTTTGGGTAACAATTATGTGTATCTAGATAGCATTTCTAACATGGTATGGTGCCAAAAGGGCCACACACATAGAGATAACTTGAAAAAGAAAGATTCATTATTTTTATTGTAATTACTATAATTTATCCAACAAGCATGAGCACAAATTTATCAAGGTTTGTGATTATTGTTGAAAATAAAAACTGCTCATCACAAAAGAGGAATGTGCAATCCATAGTAGACTGGAAGGACATTGCATTTCACAAGCCCTAGTCGAAGGTGGAATTCTTCATTTCATGAGGATGTTCCATCCTGGTCATAATGGGTTTAGGAAATCCTTACCATATTTTCCCCTCAATATAAAGGATATGAGATGAATTCTACATGGTGTGAAGTGACTTATTCTCATTGTTTCCTCTAACGTTTCAAAAATCTTACAAACAACTAAGATATAGAGGGTGGAGACTGTAAAATCCAGATGTTATTCTACGGTCGTGTGAGTATCGTGGACATGAGTTCAAAAGAAAAACATATTTACAATGTGTAACTCCATTGGTAAGGAAACCATTGTAGAAGAAATAACACCACAATAGGCTTCGCTGATGAAGCATGATTTTTTTCAAGTGAGAATCAACTCGAACACCAAGATCAACACACTATAAAATTCATGTATAAATCTAGTCCACAACATACAATGCATTATATATTCATATATATTATGAAAATAAAGTGTAAATCATTTATAATCTTAATTGGAAACTAATAGATTTTGATATCATTTGTTCATACAGTTTCATATTTTAAAGACATGTAGTCAAAATAAGTAGAAAAAATAGACAATCTAGAGATTTGGGCACCACTCTCAACACATTATTATGATATAAATTATGCAAATAATACTTTTAACTTGTAAGATCCCTACATAAAATTAATAAATTATGAAAACCCCATATTCTTTGTCCAACATTATATATTTTGACCAGAAGAGAATGGAAACATCTACAATATAAAACAAATAAATTTTCTATTCATGTTCAGGTATAAAGGTATGTCAAGGACCGGGAAGTTTCCCCGTATCTTGGATATCCATAGTTGTATACTTATTAACCTATAGTCTTTGCATTAATATATTGTATTCCTCATATAAACATTGACTTACAATACCTATATAATATTTATTTCTTGTGTCTCATATCTCTTTTCACTAGAGGTATGTGATATGTGTACAAGGCTTCCACATCTAGTAAAATTTTTCTATATTGCATTTAAATTTCCTTTTAATATAACCATATGGTTTTATTTTTGTGAAATACACAATGAATCCACGACATAAACTCCATCACAACAAGATCAAGAATAAGGTTACAACAATGTCATTGAGATACAATTTAATATAGGTATAATGCTTATGTACAGATCTCTTCATGTCATCACAACACATTTTCAACAAAATCCTCCACATATTTTTCATCTTATCCCATGAAGAAAATTGTGATCACACAAAAATGAACTAGAAATGAAGAAACAAACACAATTATCATTAACCTTTCTCTTTTGATAGAATGGATATGGTAAACACAACACTTAATCATAAGAAAGTGTAAGAATAAACCTATGAAACCAGTTGGGACAGTAAGGAAACCTATAACTGTTAAGATCTTAAAGGGACATAATACTTCCCTACTAATGAAGGAGAGAGTAAATAGACAAAAAGTAATAGGCACTACCTATGAGGACCCCATCCCCCAACATTATCCCCCATTGAAGGAGGGTCATAGGAATAATTATCATAATCTCATTTCTTTCAAGATATCGATAACTAAGAAATAACACATAATAACCAATAATTTCATTTCTTAAACTTATTTCACAAAAAAAGTAAGGCAGAATTATCCTCAAAGGAGTGTGCATAATTTCCCATATGAAGATATCACATGAAAGGAAACATTACTACTACACGGAAGAAGATATCATGAGTTGATATGTAACTAATCTTCCTTATGACTTCAGCTTTTTTATATTTAATACATTCATCTAAAAATCCATATCTTAAATATTTATATAAGTCATTTACCTAAAATGCTGACAAATAAAACTTGCAGTTAGTGTATTATTATATTGTGTACAAGAATGTATAAAAAGTGTGCATCTATACTTATCAACATACATTATCAACAATCAAATAGTTGTAAATATGAACGATTAAATATCTTTACACATGCTTGTCATGCAAGCTTGGGTATAATTAGTTTCTTTTCCATCATTGGATTTATAAGACCTATCCCTTGGTAGGAGTAACCCTAAGATGAATTATATTTTAGTATGTAGTATGTGATACACATAACCATTATATTTGAAATAGAATGAAATAAACATCCAAGAAGATTAACATATGATCAAACACTTCAAAATTATCCAAAAATCCATCAGCAGTGTATATGGTCGAGTATTCATAAAATAATGAAGTACCTTCAATGAATAAACCATGAAATATTATCCATGGAATAAAAGTATGTATGTAATCCAAAGAATCAAGCATATAATCAATCAATCATTAAATCCACAAGTATGTATAACACTATAGTGTCACCATAGTATTCATATGATTCACATTAGGGTTGTGTCTAGGTCTGTGTTATATGAGTCATGATTTAGGGTTTATATTAGGGATAGGCTTCAAAACCAAAATTCTCAAGTATAAGATATAATGACTTTCTAAACCCTAGATAGTCATCATGATCCTCATAATATAAGTAAGATCTCGATATTACATTACCATTCAATAATATCAAACTACATCATAAGCTAAACGTATTTGATATGTCTAACATTCTGATTATAAAATCTAGTCTAAACCTTATATTCGTGTAGTAAAACATTATTTTTGAAATAGGAATAGAATCAGATGTTGAAAATATTTTATTTGTACTGAACATATTTTTCTTATCAATTTGGTATATAAGTTGACTAGCAAAAAAACTCGAATTCATTTTCTACATTTGTTGCAATTTGAGAGTTCCATGTCAGCAATGTCAATCTATTTTTATTCAACCTAAGGTTGGGCTTACACTAGTGGGCACACGCCACATCAGCATAAAGATCTAGCATGAGTTGGGTTTTTATCAAGTGCAAAAGAACTTGATTGCCCATGTGTGGTAAATGGATTTGTCAAGAACCCTAATTGCATATTAGTCCAATCACCCACGGTATTTCTTCATCCTCAATGAAGTAGCTCGTACCCGCCATGGAAGGGTCAATCCATAGATTGAATTTTTTCCTTTCTCTAGGGAACGTGAGTGAAGATGCAAGAACATATGCAAGGACATGCCGAACTTGGCAAGCCGATATGTGTGGATTGTGATGGCCTACACTTGGGGACTGAGGTTGAGAGATATAACTCTAAAATAGGAACACAAATATCTATATAGAGGATAATACAATGTTACGTGGACATCTTAAATGTGTTGGTTGTGTCATGTGCTCCTTTCTAGATTCTTGTGACTTCTCACCTTGCCTTGAGGTGTAACAAGAAGTATTAGTTTTCTCTTTATTTCCATCAATAAGTTTAATGCTCAAGAAATAGGTCACGGTGCTTCCCAAGTGCTAATAGGGGTTGAATTCTATCATCCTACTCATGGATGGTCTATTAACATCCTTGTATAAGAACAAGGTGGAAAGGGGAATGAAGGGTGAACTCCCTAATCATATGGATAAAATCAATATTGGGCATTATCCTATTTCAATAAGATAAGGGCGAGTTAGGGGGTGGTTGGATTTGTTCCAACCTCACAAATCTATTGGCATAAGAATTGCTTAGAAACACAAGGTACAAATGGAGAGGAAGAGTCGAGAGTTGGTTGGACTCATGTGTCCATGGGAAGGGGGACTCCAAGCAAGGAAGGAAGCTTCCCCATCCATGTTCCTGACTTCACACGGAGAGTCTAAATCTAGACAGGATCCTCTCCTTCTTTATTTCTCAATTTTCTTTAACCAAAACGCATTTTCCAAGACATAACTATATTGGCCATGTTTATGCGTCATTAATAAAAAATTCTAGCATGCTGATCACATTAATATTAACTTTCATTAAGAAAAAACATAAATCATTAAGTAATTTATGAATTTGATAAATCTTTGTTTTGAAGCAATAACTAGGTAATTACTTACATGATAATTTGGAACCTTCTAGAATTTCTTCCATGATCTAATAATTTTATTATCAACCAACTAAAATGATCACTACTATTTTTTATTATAAAGAAATACTCAATTCCTATTTTGTATTCCAAGGACCAATCTATAAAATCAAAAATGGTCTTGTTGGGCTTATATTGGATTCTAGGACCCATGGCTAGAAATTAGGCCTTCTAATGGACTAACAAGCTTTACAATGTTCTTAATTACACAATCAAAGAATTAATCACCATCATATCTTAATTGTAGTTTCATAACAATACATTCTATCATTATTTCTTTATTGACTTGAATTGAGGAATCTTTTTGGTCTAGGGCTCGAAGTCATCAGATATAGTCATACTATTTCTTTTGTTATTTAACTTTGATTACCACATAAATTACTTGAATTACATCTAAGAGTTCCCAATTTTGAGGACCTCATATTCACCACACTTGAAATGGAATTTTGTCCTCAAAATTTTGAACACATACATGTTAAGGTGAATGACAAATATATTATCCTCCCCTTTAGGTCTAGAAACTTACATTGGATTTTTTTGGCTAGAATAGTTTTAATAACTATCATGGAGGTGGAAAAGTTTCTATGAAACTGATTTTGGAACTCAAATTTATTAGAAGTGTCATTGTATTACATTATCATTTAGTGATTTCATTTTCACTTTTTGGTTACATTTTGACCTAGGTTTCAAACCTACAAATCAATTTTCATCTACAATTGTGACTTAATGAGGAAAAACCTCTACACCCTCATTCATATCATTAAATTTAACTTGCATTGTTCCATCTCATATATTAATTGTATGTATCACATGTGGCTACCCAATGTCACGCCCTCATATTGTGATGAAGTAAATATTTGGTTGCAGTCCAAGTATAAAGATATTCTTATTTCAAGTTAGTGATGGTACAACCACACATTATCTTATAGTTCAATATTTGTGGTTGAGTTGTCCTCAAAACTGATTCCAAACCATGGATACATTTGAACTTCATGGCTTCTATTAATTTTGATTATCCCAAGGGGAATGTGTTTTTTTATCAAAACTCTTAAGTTTCTGCACAACCTTCTTAGATTTTATTTCAAACATTATTACATAATTTCTTGTATATTTTTATATGGATCTTGTTTTCTCTATATCTAAATCCCATGTATTATTGACCTCAATCATTGCCTTAATGTCCATAGGGGTATAGGTCATCTACGTTTTATTCCAAGGACCTCATGTAATTATGGAATGCCTTTCCATTGACCCCTGAGTCTTCTACAATCATATAGTGACCATTCTCCTGGTCCCATCAGTTTTATGTACACCAGGACAACCTTCCCCTAATCTCAAGGGCCTTGTATACTTGGGTCATGATCATCTCTTGACCCTTTGGGTTTTATGTAGCACTAAGCATCCCTACTTGAAACTACATTGACTTAGGTCCCTTCCCTTCTAGGGTTAACTAAGATGTTATAACATTATTTTGGGTCTCTCATTAGTTACACCTTGATTCACAACAAGGGTCTCCAATATCATCATATTTTTATGTCTCATGAATTATCATGAACAAGGAGCGTATATAATTTAAATGCATATCATTGAATTCAGTTTCACTATACACTTATAGCATTGATTTTCTAACTAAAGTTTCCACAATTATATATACATCAAGGACATCAAGCCAAAAATACACCTTTTTTATTTAGACTTGGCCACAGTAGGTCATACATACCTTGGATGCACATTCCTTCCAATGTACTCTATCTTCCATAACATATTTACCCCTACAATTTTCTGTAACCAAGGTTCTCACATTTAACTATGTTAAAATTACTTTTTAATTATTAAGGACAACTTATTAGGACTAGGTATGTGCTTTCCTACCTTGTATCCCTCGCCCACCTAATATTTCAAGCATTACGTCCTTTTAGGACATCCAAAGTCACCTCAATTGCTCAAAATAGAAATGAGGTTTCTCAACCCAAATCTTTGGTGAAGTCCATTCTAGGGTGTTTGGTTTTTATTAGGAGTTCGGTTTTCTATTCATAACTGACCCTAGGGGTTTAGGGTTATTCTTTCTTTATAGACCATTTCCCTCACTGAGAATGACCCACACCTAGTCTGAACACCATCCTTTAAAAGTGAGACGAGGGTCATATATTCGTCCTTATGTAACAACTAATGCCCTATGTTTATTTATATACTAATAACCCTTAATATGTATGTTATGTACCTACATACATGTATGTACTCTACGTACTTCATGCATGTGATACTACTGGTATCTAATATTTATAATCAACAAGATCACCCAAACCTATTTCAATTTACTCTTTCCATTAGACCTACTTAAGGTTTGGGTATGGTATTATTTTTTGTCATGCATTATGTGTATATACCCAAAACTAGCGTTTTTGATTAGGTTTAAGGGTTAATATCTGTATCATAGGGTTTTACCTCTCCAAAATCCACTTAGGTTTTCATAATCGATTGGGTTATCCCAATCCAAGTCCTTCATGGATGGTTGTGGTATCCCAACTCATCCCTTGGTATTTTTATAGTTTACCCTTACTAGAGATACATAATTGATATGACACATCTTCCAAATCTATTGTAGAATTTAACATTATACATACTTTTATTACCAAATAATTCCTTAATGCTAATCATTTTTAAAATCATAACTTAATATGAGGATAGAAGTGAAATTTAGGTCCTACAAAAAAAATAGACGAGAAGAGGAAGAAATTTAAGGTGAGAAGACCTAACTGTATTTGATTTCAGAAAAAACCTCTGACTTTGGCCTGGTGGGATTCACAAGGGCTAGGAGTCCTCATTTACCAACCAGTGGTGCAAAGAAAAATCTTTCCAGTCAATATGTTATGATCCTTTCTAGACATATTGTCTTTGTAAAATGCCCAAATATTTCCCTTATGGCCTTATTAAATAATTAAAACTATGAATTATATAAGGTTTTACATGAATATGGATTTGATATCAATTATGATGGCCCACTCTCATAGTTATCCCCTATTAAAAGTGGACCATAGGGGCAAGGATAATCCATCTTTTTCTTTTAGAATCCAGATTTAAGAAATAACCAATAATTTCACTTTATTTACTTTTTTTATACAAATGTATGCTAGAATTATCCTTGAATAGAGATCAACAAATTTTCTAATATTGACATACTACATAAGAGGAAAAATTACTACTACAAGTAGACAATCTTGGTGGGAATCATGGCCCTTTTTCCTAATAAAAAATGGTTTATCTACCTCCTACCATCCTTACAACCCCATATTTATCATGAATTACTATATAACTAATCCTCCTTTTATAATAATCTTTGTTATCTTTAATGCATTCATAGAAATCTTCACTTTTTCAATCTTCATATAAGTCAACTATCTAAAATTCTAAAAATCAAAACAAGCAATCAATATATTACTATACAATATACATGGGTGCATACAAAAGTGTGCATGTATGGTTATCAAAATATGTTATCAACAATCAAATAGTTGCACATGTGAACTTTCATTTGCATTTAGAAATCAGAATCCATGTTTGTCAAGACATCTCCAGTGTAACCAGTTCTTTGTTCATCATTGGACTCATTACCCATCGGTAGGTCTAAACATGGGTTCAAAAATATCATAGCATGTATTATGCGATACACATAAGCATTATTTATAAAATAGAATGCAAATAGAAAATGTTCAAGATGTTTAATGTAAGATCAAACGATTCAACTCAGAATCCCTCGATAGTCGTTAGGATCCAATGCTCATAAAATAGTAAGGTATATTCAATGATGAAATGATGCAATATTATCCATGTATTTCAGGTATGTATCCAATCCAAACAATCAAGCATAGACCTAGGCAATCATTGAATCTACATACTAGGGTGTCACCATAATATTCATATGTTTTACATGAGTGTCTAGCCTATGTCTTGATTAAATGGGTCTTGGTTGTGGTTTGATGTTTGGGTTAGGTTTCAAAACTGTAATTATCATGTACAAGACCTAATGACTTTATAAACCCTAAATGGTCAACATTATCATCCCAATCTTACTCTGATCTTGATAATACATTATCATTCAATAATATCATATTATTTCATAAGTAAACATATTCAACATGTCCACAATTCCATTTATCAAACATGGGGTTTGCATATAACCATTAACTTATATTCATGCATTAATAAATCATTTTTAATTAGGAACATAATTAACCATTTAAACTGTTTTATATGGATTCTACATATTTGTTTGGTCAATTTGGTATATAGTTTGACTATCATCAGAGCTATGATTTATTCTATATATATTGCAACTTAACCCTACATAAACCAATTTTAGTGCATCATGTAAGGAAAATAAATATTATTTTACTCATATCAGGACTGATACTCTTCCAATGGACTCACACCATGTCATCATAGAGCTCTAGTATAGAAATGTTTTTCATCAAGTAAAAAAGGACCCAATTGCCCATGTGTGGAAATGGATTCGTCATGCACCATAAGGGCATATAAATTTCATCACCCCTAGGATTCATTATTCCTTAAAAAAATTTCTCCCTCCCTCCATGAAAGAGTCAACTTGTTAGCCATGTTTCCTCTCCTAGATCCAAGGAACTAGGGTGAAGATCCAAGAACCTCTATAAGGCCAAGCCAAACTTGGAAAGTCACTGTGTGCAATGGACTAGATCTCATGGACTAAGGTTGGAAAATACAACTCTAAAATAGGACTGAACAACTCCATCTAGGAATAATTCAACATTACCTGGGCATCTTAGATGTATCAGTTGTGATTTGTACTCCATCCCAGAATGGTCGTGAATTTGATCCATGATCTAAGGTGTAACATGGAGTAATCCCCTACTCATGATTGTCAATGAGAAGCATGAAGCTCGAGAAATAGGTTGTGATGCTTCCTAGGTGCAAATGGGGGTTGAATTGTGTCACCTTATCCATGGAAAATCTTTGGGAATTATTATATAGGAATAAGGTGGTAAGGAGAAGCAATGGCTCTCATCCCTTTTCTTTGGGATAAAGTGAGATTGGGTATTATCCTATTATAGGAAGATAATCATCAGTCATAATTGTTGGATTTGTTTCAACCTTCCAAAGTAATTGGATCTAGAATTGCATTGAAGCACTAGATAAAGAGGGAGAGGTAGAATCAAGGATTTTGTAAGACTTATATGTTTGTGGAAAGGGAGAGTACAAGAAAGAATAAAAACATCACCATGCGTTCCTGACCCAACGTGGTTAGTCTTTATCCCACTGGAATCCTCTCCTTCTTTACTTTTGTATTTTCATCATCCAAAACCCATGTTCTAATAATAATTATATAGGATGTGTTTAAGATACAACCAATATTAAACTATAGTATAATGATGGCATTACTATTATCTTCCATTATGCAAAGATAATTCTTCAACTCATCTATGAATTAGGTGGAACTTGGCTTCCAAGCAATAGATAATTACCTAATTAATTACCAAGGCCACATGATAACTTGAAATATTCTAGAGTTTCATCCATGATCTAATAATTTGATTATAAACCAACCAATATTGTCATTTGCATTTAATATTACAATGAAATACTAAATTTTTATATTATATCCAAAGGACCTATTTGTAAACTCAAAGTGGTCCAATTGGGCTTGAATTTGATTTTGGGGCACATGGCTTGAATCTAGGCCTCTAATGGATCTAAAAGCTTCACCATGTTCTTAATTACACAACTAGAGTTTTTCATCATCATATCTCTAATAAATATCATATTAATCATCTGTTGATTATTTATTTATTTGCTTGAATTGAGGACTCATTTTTTTGTCTAGTGTTCAATGTCATCAACTGCAGTCATACCATTTCATTTATTACTCAAATTTGATTCCCACATCATATTGTTGAATGTGATCTATGAATTCCAAATTGTGAGGCCTTTACACTACCCCAACACAAACACAATAAAAATATTTAGAGTAATGAGAGAAAAACAAAAAATAACAATAGAACAGTGACATGACCGAGGGAAGAAAATGCTTCAAACCAATTGGGCATCGATGTCTTTGGTGCATGTCTTGCAAGGAAGGCATGGAACCAAATTAAATTTCCTACATTATCAAAAGGATTCTTCCTCTAGGAATACCCCCAACCCATTTAGAGCTAGATGAATCTGACTGGAAGCATGACATCTCTCCCAATCTAAGGCCTATCTAAGGAACCTCCTTAACATCAACACCAGAAATGATTGTAGTGGGACATGCAAGCACAAGACATTAGGATGAAAGGTGGAGCCTGCATACCTACCATAAGCTAGAGTAGTTCTCGAAAAAACCCTTAGTTACACTTTTTGTCAACATATTGCAAAACGACAATCCAACATGTACATTCTACTAATGGTTTTCAATTCCTATTTCATGCTAATTTTATATAAGTAAAATGGGAAATTTTTAGCAAGACAATTAAGAGTTGTGTTTAATCAATATCGTCTAAGATACTAAGGGTCCTATGCTCATGGAAGAGTTTCTTTAGATTTTTTACTATTACTATCAAAAAGTACAATAAATTATTATAAGTTCTTTTGAATTATGTATAATTCAGATAATATTAGTTTTCAGAAGATAATATAATTTATTTTTGTAACGTAAAAAATGGCCCATATTAGTTCAAAACTCTCACTGTAGTTATTTGGTTGTATTTAAGAAAATTACAATTGAAAAACAAGTAGGTATATAGTTACATGGGATACTCCCAATTCAAAATTTATAAGGCCATGCAGCCATATAGCATGCATCCAATATAGCACCAATGTGGCAAGTCATCAACTAACTATACCTAGTATAGTTTAAGATAATTTTAATCTGATTTATTAGTCACACATACAATTGAACAAGTAGTGTATGAAGATATGATGCCCATGCTAGTTATACTAATCACCTTCACTCAAGACTGGCAATTTCAGATCCTACATAATTCAAAAGTATGTAATTTTTCCAAACTTTGATTTTCTATTCGATGGAATCCTATCTTTATTTTCGATCAGGATAATCTAAATAAGCAAGATTTAGTCCTGAAATTGCCTACAAAATATTTTATTAATATTTAGAAATCTGAACACAATATTTTTCTAGAAAGGACCCAATACAAACACGTTTTGTGTTAGTCCTACTATTATCACATTTGGGATGTATGAGGAAGATTAGTGATTTCTCTACTGGGGCTTGCAGTATTTAAGATGGGGATCTTCGATGGGATGCAAGATGGTGATTGTAGCATATTAGATTTTCTTGAATTCATGAGACTTTCCTAGGGGCTCAAAGTTTGGCAAACCAGTCACTAAGAATCTATTTTATAAATGTCACTAACAACGCAATAAACATGGTTTGATCCACCCCCAAGGTAATTTTGAAGCAGTTCTAGAAGCTTATGGGGGTGACTCTGAAAGGCTATGTTCTTTATTTGACAAAATCAACTAATTTATTGGGACAATATGATAATATAAATTGACCACGACTTTACGTTAGTGGTCTATTAATAGTATAAGACTTTGTCCTAAATAAAATCTTTCAAAGATAATTGTATAATTACAACATTACTAATGTATAGTTTTCTCAAATGTGTGGATTATGTAGGCACATTTAGAGCTCTACATAAATTTTATTATATTTAGATTATGGGTTCATGTCTTACTAAGAGAAACTCTAACTACTGCTACTACTTATGTAACTATTATAACTAGTTACATGGGAGAGAGGTCCAGTCCTATCAAAACATCTAAAATTGAACTTTTCGATGTTTCTATATGTCTTTTCTTTATTTTTTTGGGTGATGCAGCTGAGAATCGAATCAGTGATTTATGACTAGCAAGCCAATCAAACTTATTAGTTGAGCCAACTGACAAGTACAATCCTTACTAGCTGTCCAAAAGAAAAAAAACGTGGTAGTAAGAAGTAAGGGTACCCATCTGTATTTACTTCCCCTAGGATTTGCTGCTCCCGGTTTTATGCTGCTACAGATGTAAAAGGTCTAACCAAGGTCGGTCCATTTAAATCGTATTTGAAAGCAGAAAACAGTTACAAGCTTATATATGCATAACTGAAACGGAATGAAACAACAGGAACAAAAGGTTCGATGCAGGAGCAGCAGGACGAAAGAAGGAGGGCTTTTGTGACGGTGAAGCCTCCTCCAAGGAGCGTGGAGTGGGGAGGATTCGATGGTATCAAAACAAGGTAACCTATATTACGACAGATCAGATCAGATCGATCTGATCTGATCTGATCAGATCAAGTCGGATGTTGTCCGCCCGTGATAACTAAACCAAGCAAACAACCCAATCCCGTGATGGCCACATTGTTGCCTCTTTTTAGCCCGCTCGGGGATCATGTGGGGGCCAATGTCTGATGTCTTTTCTATAACTGACCACACCCTCTTTTCCTTCCACTCATCCCATTACGACACATGCATAACGTACCAAAGCTAGCTTCATAGGTTAAGGGCTGGTTGATGCTTTTACCTTGCAAGAACAAAAGGCCACCTTCTCCCACATCTCTAACGGCTGTCTATGCCTTGCTTTGTTGCTAGTGCAAGTCGACATAAAGCATAACACCCCACCTCCTGAAACCTACGTCCATGTATAGACGGGGTGTCGAGAAATTCCCTTTACACTAAAACCCAGATCAGATCTTTAGCTAATTGGAAAAAGGTCGACGAACAGAAGCTTTAGGTAGCGCCTTTCGTCGTGGTTTACTATATTGTATTGGTTTTTCACATGGGTGTAGAATCCGTTGGTGCTTGCAATTTCTTCATGCAGGCTTTCCCTTTCACATGAGTATTATCACAACTTGAGTTTCGGGTCACGATATTTATACACGTCGGTTCTTGTGATAAGTTCTGTACAGGCTGCCACGGCGTGTTATGCTGGTCAGAAGTCTTGAGTTTTAAGCACTAGGTACTCCGTCACATAAAACGGATGTGCAAGATTGACTCATATAACCTTAGCAAATGGCGTTCACCTTGTTGTTTCTCATATTATGTCTAATACCGTAGCTATACCACCATTTCACGTCTGTTTTAACGGCTTTACCCATCATGTATTCTTATGCTCAGAATGTTGGGTAAATGATGTGATTGTGAGAATGATCCCATGTCTATGAGTTTGGGGTGTCCATGGGTTTATAAGGTGTGGTGTCCTTTCATCCACTGCTAATTAGTTTTGAGTTGAAAGCCCACACTCACAAATTTGAATTGTTGCGCAATTGAATTGTCAGTTCGGAGGTCTAGAGACAATTGCAACGTCATAAATTATCTTCAACGGTATTGTATTTTTAACTTCTGTATCTATCATAAACTTACGTCACTAACGAAAATAGGGGTCTAAGTTGGCATTCTTTACATCACTACCGGGAAGAGAGGGTTCTAAATTGACATTCCTTACCAAAACATCAAATCTCTGCTTTGCCCACTTGTCTCTAGCCTCTCATGTAAAAATTGGTAGAGAAATATTTTCCATCCCAATTCTCAAAAACCCTCCTAATTCAAAATGTGTTATATACCCGATTCTTCCTTCCACCTTGACTTTTTGTCATTTTCCCTTTCTACTCTTTCTTGTCATGTCCTGCCTTATTATGTCTCACCCTAACCAGTGGGCACCACGATAGAAAGGGACAACAATGAAGAAAAAGTGAAGAGACATTAGGGGAGTTAAACGAGGGAATCTTTCTTGTGGAATAGGAAGAGAATAAATCATGACAAGGAGCTCAAATGTTTTTTGTGGTTGTCAATAGTGGGGTTCGTTTGGTTGCATTCCTACTAGCAATTTCTTTCCTGATGAAATTATTAATAGCATATACTTTTTTCTCTGGACAACTTTTTTCCTTCTACATCATGAGGGGATTCTTCTACCCTCCATATGACTCGTATGTTTTTCCTCCATTAGCATGATTGAATATTTCAATTCAGTAAGCCCCCTTCTAGACATTTGTTCCAAAATACCAAAAGTGATCAACACATATTCAACTAGAAACTCAACTCTAGAATCATTCTTGGTCATTCCCCCAAGATGTATCCCCCCTCACATTTATCTCAGTCATACTTTTATCTATTCAACCTCTTCTCTACGTCCAACCCTTCCCTCTCTATGCTAGTGCTCGGCTTCACATTTGTTCCCATCCCAATACCCAAAAAGAGCACATGCACGATCTTAACATTGTATTTGATCACAACCCCTCGTCTCCCCGTATGTTAATGGTACTTTTCATGAAAGCCTTTTTAATCTTGAGCTTGTAGTGGTTTTAAGGCTGATAATGGGGCCATATAGAGGGGTCTTCTTAGCCCTTATTTGTTGTAATTGTACGGAAGTGTATATATTACCAACTATACTTATTTCCATAGAAACAATGTTTTTGTTTTCAAGAAACAAATTTAACCTTCACCTTGTCAATAATAGGAGACCACATAGATCTACTCAACATTAAACATAGAAAAGAAGGACCTAAATGGATTAATGAACATTTTAATAATAATAATATATAAGATTACATTACATCATTAATTAGCCAACTTATTATGAAAGAACAATTCACTATTTCAATTGTGATGTTTCAAAGTAGAAACATTTTCCTAACCTTTTTGAAATATATTCCGATGAAGCATCGACATTATCAAATTGAGAAAAAAAAGGTCATTTGAAAAAATGAGAAATAATTAGGTATCCTGAAGCATCAATATAAATATGAATTTTGTATCTTAAAATATTATTAATGCATATAATTTCTCTGGGATGGTACTTCAATTTATTGGTAAGAATTTTGAGTCTCAACATCATAGACGACACCATAGAGGGTAATAGTGTAAGGAGGCAGGATCACCCCCCTTACTAAAATTTTAAATTTGAAGAATAAAACATCCATTCCAAATACACTCAAAGGTATGCTAGAATAGGTGAAAATTTTTCAAACTTCAATGAATGGTATTCAAAACAACCAAAGTGTAGAAGTGGAATAAAAATAATGACAATATTCAATTTTCACAAAAGATTACAAAAGTACATCATAATATCCCATAGGGGTTTACATGTATGATACAACATAAGGATCTAAGTAGAGGGAAATCCGAACCATAACAACTTTGTCTCCAAGCTTTAACTCCTTAAGCTAGTCCAAAAATTCATGCCTTATCATCCAAGTCCTTCGCCTAGGGTTGGAAGCATACCCCAGCTAGAAGAGAAAATAGATGACATTAGAAAAGTATGGTATGTGCATATTAAATAGGAAATTGAGAAATATATGGGATAAAGGACATCAAATATAAAAGGCTTCCCATAGAAATAATAAGGACCACCCAAATGGGTATCAAGAGAAAAGGAATTGAAATCATATGATAACAAAAAATATTTGCCATTAATAAAACATAAAGATTGTGCCACACAAGTACATGTAAAGAATTAGGACACACACCCCATATCATCAACCTACATGCATGTGAGATAAACATAGCCCTAGAACAATATAAACACAAAGGTGGCCAAGTCGCATAATGTTACACTCGTATCTGACGATTACCATAAATCATGAGATTAGGGCATAAGTTTGAGGATTATACTTAATACAAAGTTCACTCACAACTGTTTCTTTTTCCTTTATCTCAAACTATTTTTTTATCTTTTCGCATTCAATCACATAAACATACTTTACAAGGGAATTCAACCTTGATTACTCAAATATGATCTCAACATTAATGATACACATCGATACATTCATTTTGTTGCTCACACTTCCATGTACATACAACATGATAACCAAGTATATACTCTATCATTAAGGAAACAAAGATGCAAATCATCATGTAGAATTCTCTCTCAACTCTATATAAGGACCTAGAGTGATAGGGGCCGACTAAACTTAACTAATCTCATACTTAACTCCTGTGGCAGGTCTATGTTGACGCAATGACATCTTCAATCTATGAGTTATCCCTTAAAAAAATTGTGAGTAGAGGGGTGAGCCTACTCGCTTAGTGTATGAGTACTTCAAAGAAATAGTCTAAAGCACTTATATATTTACATATATACCTTTGAGCAACCGATATCAATTATAACAATAGTAAGCTTTAAAGAGACTGATCATTTACATACATAAATATGATAGGATACTCTAGGTATCTACAAGAGTGAACCAATATATGAACATGCTTTATTGATCATAAAAAAACTAATAATCATCAAACATATAAAGAATAATTGAATAAATGCACACACTTGGTTAACCTCTCATTCATCTTACTATGCATCACTAGTAATATACAAATATCTAAACATTTTTCTCATTATTCTCTTGTAATATTTCATTAAATTTGACATGAACGGACAATTGAACTGATTACTACTATGTTGACCAACTAAACATAACCAACTGATCTGACTAATGTACTCTTTATCTGAACTCAATTGAACTCAATTAACTTTTCTTTTTAATTTGCCCTTAAACTCACTTGGATTGTACCATCCAAGCAAAAGCCACTACTGTGTGACTTACCATACAAGTCTTAAGGTAAACACGAGACCACAAGACTACTACTAACTACCCCAGTCTGCAGCAAAGTTGCCACGTCTGGCCTAACAGCAGATAAATAACATCCGTAAACTGTGGCCCCTTGTCCTGGGTACTCAGGAGGGGTGCCTCTAGGCTAAAAAGCCCAACTCTACATAATGTGGTTCCACTAGGGCTGACACGGAAAACTGAGTAACTGCCAAAACAAGTAGGTCCACAAGGGCTTTATACTTCAACTGGTGGGTACCACTGGATCTCCAATTATTATTGGATACCCCTACTACTGAAATAGTACCACCAAGATCTCTGGTTATTGTTGGGTACTATGCTACTCAACTGAAGTACCATCAATTTCCAATCAGTTGATGTTAGTTACTTAGTTCCGATCTACTTCTTCCTATATCTAATAATCCATTACCTATTACACCCATCCCAGTACAGACCTCTAGGGAGGGTTCTACGGTGTTCATGGCATCTACTATTACTATTATAGTTTTATGGACTACTTGAGTTATTGGACTGAATTCACTGATAATACTTAGTTGAATGCAAAACATATTGGTTACCCTTTACTTAGGGTTTCTCATTTCTTATATTTTTAACATATTGATTACCCTTCTCTCATGGTTCCTCATTTCTGATGCACATAGAAGAATTTTCATATGTTTGAATAGATATCATGTCTAATGATATAAACATTTACATTTAACATTTCTCGTATTCATACATGGTATCGATGACATCCCTATCTAGGGAAATTCATTTCCTATTTTCTTAAATTACCATAACAACTTATGCATTCATGTTAATTAACTCAGCTAAAGATTTTTGCATCACAAATCAAAATGTATATGCATATAAAATGATATTTAGCTAGAAACTAAAATTATCACATAATTCATTTCAACCAGTCATGCATATGAAACCCTAGTATGAATTTAACTAGGGTTTCCAAGATGTTCATTAAAATATCATGCATCAAGAATAACTTTAAATAAATGAATTTATAACAATAAAATAATTACATCAGTTGAATTCATGAATTTATTCGCAAACCTCCAACTTTTCATTCATTTAGGATTTCACACTCTTTTCTGATATATCAAGCAAACATTGATATCATCAAATGAAATACAAGATCTTATCTGACATATATGTACTAATCATTTATATAAAACAATCACTTGTAACCAAGGAGATTCAACTAGACAAACCTTTTCATTCAATTATACAACAATTTTAGCCATAGCCGAAAACAATAGATTTTGCTATTTTCATATAAACTCTGCAATTACTTTAGGAATTCTAATTTAGATAATTTTTAAGCATTTCTAGTATGATTTATCAACTAGAATCCATCACAAGAGAGAAATAATGTATTTCATATCATCTTGCAAAATCTAGGTCAAAAGGACAGTTTAGGGTTTGTAGTCGCATACAAAATGGGTAAAGATTATTGACCATTTAACTCATTTTCGTGCAATCTACTGTTTAAAGGAAGTACCCACTCACCCTATGGTGTGAAAACACATTAAAAACGCAGCTCATCTCTGAAAATCTTGAATTTATATCAAAACCCTAGCAAATCACCTGATTCTTCTTCCTTTCAACCTGGAAACCCTAGAAATGGGGGATTATGAAGAAAGATTGAGAAAAGGGGAAGATTTGATACCATTTCAAATCAAATAAAAGGACGGACGGAATCTTGATGTGCGAGAGAAGATTCACCATGCAAGGCTATGCAAAGAAGCTAAACTTACTTGATTTCATCATATCTCGGATAGAGAAACCCTAGATCAACAATTCCACCACTTTCTTCTCTCAAACCCTAACTCTCCCTCTCTCTCTAGGATTTCATTTCTCTGGAATGGATCATGAAATATGAGAGCTACTTGGGTGTTAGCTTTATCATTTAGAGAAATTTAGGTGCTTGGGTAATTTACACATTAACCCCTCATTATACTTTTTCTTATTTTAGTAGATTTTTCTGTTATAAAATTTTTATTGTGATTCATTTATTTTAGAGGTCAAAAATCCTCCAAAAATTATTTAAATTTTGGTATGATGTCTGAAATGTAATGTAATAGCCCAATATAAATTTTTGATCATTTGGAATCGCCAATAAATAATCAAAAATCAAACACTACACTATTGAACATCACTTTGTCAACATTTTAGTCAAAGTATAGTTTGACTAAGAACCACATTAAAATAACACCCAAATATTCTAAAAATTTTCTCCAATATGCATGATTTAGTTATCCATATCATATCCAAAATTTAGTTAAATAAAAAAATTTTAGAAAATATAAAAAATCATTTACCACACTTCCATCCTGATCAAATTCCATATTCATGTACTATCAAAACCATATTTTTTGTCAATTAGGGTTTACATTTCTCAAACCCTAATTATTCAAACTAAAATCATAATTAGAGTTTATTATTAGGTTTGAAACATCACAATTGAGCTACTATCATTAATCAAGTCTAAACGATGTTCAATCTAATCAAGCATGCAATCATTCAGTTGAACCCTAGTTTACCAATTAAGCACAAATGTGTTCATTAAAATTCTCACACCTTTAAAAAGTTTTTTCCCCGAAACATAAATATGCAAACAAAGTATATTCAAAGTTTCTTTTAAAATTCTAAAATCTTATGTGTCACTATACTCTTGTATTTCATATTTGAATGTTATTTTCAATATTGAGTCATTTGTTTCTCTTCTAATCACGACATATTTTAAGCCAAACTTCTCAATGATGTCTGAAGAATAATTTTTTTTGTCACAATTAGTTATAGGAAAGAGATAGATAAACAACTATTTTTTTATGACATACCCTATTGAGATGTTACCTCGGTACTGGTAATCTAATCCCACTATCTTAATTCATACACATCAATATGTACTTATTTTTCTACATCACATTAGAGCTATTAAAGATAATTCACCTTTCTATTTTGAATTTCACTATTTTTCCACTCTAATAGAAAAGCACTCATGATATACAAGACTAGAAGTAACAACAATTTTATAAAACTGAGTCAGGCTACTGATATGAATGATTGAAACCATAAAACTTGTTCTAGTTTAGTATATTGCTCGCACATGTACAATGAAGTCATATGTAAAACAAAGTTTCATCCATTGAAATGTCTTCAACAAACTATACTTCGTTAAAACAAATTCACATATTATTGAAAGCCATTTATTTTCTCTGATTTCTCTTCTTATGCATTACAACTTCTTCTTACTTATCCTTCTCATTTGGATCATCTAGAATAAACATCCCTAACATTGAAACATTCAAGGTAAGAATAGATTATTCATCATTCTTTCTATCACTACAAAAAAATATTTTAGATTACACTTTGCTCATGTTGCACTTCTCCTTTTATTCAAATCACACTTCTTATCTTTCAAATCTATTTCTTATCCTTCATTCATATTCATTTCCATTTTGTTTATCTATCTTTCACATTTGCAACCTTTAATCCCATGAATACTAAAACTGCTATTTTTTTCTCATATTGATGATCTCAGGATTTTATTTTATAGAGATCTTCATGCTCAAGGTCAAATCACTATTGAAATCCCTTTAACTATTACAACCCTTAACTATCTAGGGTTTTATCCTTATCAATAACATGATGTTATTGTGACATGATTTTACTCTCTTATTTCGATATGCAAACCTTAGCTCTCTTGTGGTTTACTAAAGTCTTCCTTGTCTTTACCACTAGAATTTTCTTTATCTTACTTGACCATTTTGATAGATTACTTTCTTGATCTATCCTGCTAGGGTTTCATCATCATATTATGTGTCATTAGTTTATTCAGTAGATGTGTCTCTCGTGACGGTTGTGTATCATTTATGATTTATTTCCTTATCACTTCATCCCATGTTACACTCACTAAGGAGGATACAGAAGAGAAGTTGATTTTGAGACATGGAATTATAATCTTTGAGTATTCAGTTAATACAATTCTCATATTAGTCATCATCAAGGAGACTAGACTATTTTACATTTCCTCACATCTCACAATCTCTCTCTTTTATCATCTATATTACTCCCTCATGTTTCATCCCCTTCTTTATTTTTATCACCGATTACCTATTTGCTACTCTTCTCTGTGACATTATTTACTTTTACTTATCTCTTATGATCATGGTTCTCACTCTTGTGTATGATTTCATATTCCATGCCATATAACTTTCTTATCATCCTTTTACTTTTATCTAGTTAAAATTCTAAATCAATATTCTCCCTACTAATTTCATCTTATGCATAATACATTGCATGTCCTTTATTTTGAATCAAATGGATCATGTAGGGGTTAACTACAGTTTCCTTTCAATCAAGCCTTTATATTATGAATACATATGAGTTGTTCATTCATTTAGTCGCACCTTTGTTCTTCTTTTAAGAACTAGTTCCATTTCATCACTAGGAACCTATTGAACACACTTGATGTCAACTAGGTTGCTACTAAATAGAGACATTGAATGAAAAGCTAGTAAGGATGAATACTTTAAACTTTATGATAAAAGTACACATTCCATGCTCCTCATTATATCACATAACTCTTCTTTCTAAATCAAACTCATCATTTCCATCACTTTCTTTTTTGTTTCATCTTAGTTTTTTTATCCTAGTCTTATAATTTACACATTTATCTAGTTGTCTTCACTTTCATTTTTCTGAACTTCACTTCTACATACTTATTGCATACTTAACTCTTTTCCCCTATTTTCATTTTGTTGTAGAGTACATAAGTACATTTTACTTGATTATATGATCCATTCATTCTAATTAATTCTTTCTATCTTGGCTTTCCATCTAGTTTTCTCTTATCTTTCCTTTATTTCAGATTTGATAAAGTGCCACAATTAGTTATATAGTTCAGTTCTCTTTATCCATCCTTTTCTCTTCATTTTGTATGCTACATAGTAATGCATGTCTTGTATCTATATCCCTCTTCCTTCATTCCCAACTTAGGGTTTCTTATCTGAGGCCCCAAAGTTGGATCTCAGATATCAATTCCAATTGTTTTTTAACTATTCTAATCTTTCCCTTATATTTCAACATCTTAGTGTATGTACATTCTCACTATGATCTGGGTCTAATTTATCTAGAGTCTACACATTTTATTTTGTTAATAGGAGTCATTAGATCCCAGTAACACATCCTTCCATCCGGACCAGGCCGAACCTACATTCATGAAACCAAGAGCTTCTTAGGATTAACCAACTTCTATATACCTCAAACATATAGAAAGAATATCCACTCATGGTGAACTCATTCAAAGATAACTTCTGGTCTAATTGATACAAAGAATGTAAACAATAATTGAATAACTCCATAGTGTACAAGAATCTTAAAAGCCACATATATTTCTAAGAATGGAATATTCGAATTCAAATATATAATTGATAACCAATAAAAAATATATATAAAACAAGAGTTACATCACATTCTATTCTTATGCTCAATTCATTCATTTCTTTCCGGTCTTCTAACCCTAATATTTCAAGGGTTTCTCTCTAGCCCATCCTTCCTCTGAATACCTGGCCAGGGCATCCAGAGAAGAATAGACAGAGTAGCTTGATACTGGTCAAGCTAAGTAATTAGATAGCGAGCCAGGGTATCTAAATACTCAGACATCCCATAGCTATAGACACATCACCTCCTAACTGCCACACTTATAACTCTGACTTTCTATCCTAATGGTCCCTGACAACTTAGTCTAAGCTCTGAGACCAAGTTGTTACACCCATATCCCATGATTACCAAAAATCATGAGATTAGGGCATATGTTTGAGGACTATACTTAATACAAAGTTCACTCCCAACCTTTTTCTTTTTCCTTTATCTCAAACACTTTTTTTATCTTTTCGCATTCAATCACATAAATAAACTTTATAAGGGAATTCAACCTTGATTACTCAAATATGATCTCAACATTAATGATACACATCCAGACATTCATTTTGTTCCTCACACTTCCATGTACATACAACATGATAACCAGGTATATACTCTATCATTAA
Source organism: Alisma plantago-aquatica (assembly GCA_963693085.1). NCBI lineage: Eukaryota > Viridiplantae > Streptophyta > Magnoliopsida > Alismatales > Alismataceae > Alisma > Alisma plantago-aquatica. Next base: position 522,187,004 of record OY856413.1, on the reverse strand, counting down.
GGAAACAAAGATGCAAATCATCATTTAGAATTCTCTCTCAACTCTATTAAAGGATCTAGAGTGACAGGGATCGACTGAACTTAACTAATCTGATACTTAACTCCTATGACAGATCTATGCTTAGTCTACAAGTTATCCCCAAAAAAAGTGTGTGTAGAGGGGTGGTCCTACTCGCTCAGTGAATGAGTCCTTCAAAGAAATAGTCTAAAGCACTTATATAATTACAAATATACCTTCGAGCAACTGATATCAGTTATAGCAATAGTAAGCTATAAAGAGACGGATCATTCACATACATAAATATTTCAAGATACTCTAGGTATCTACAAGAGTGAATCAATATATGAACATGCTTTACTGATCATAAAGAAAACTAATAATCCAGAAACATACAAAGAATAATTGAATAATTGCACACACTTGGTTAACCTCTCATTCATCTTATTATGCATCAGTAATAATATACAAATATCTAAACATTTTTCTCATTATTCTCTTGTAAATATTTCATTAACTTTGACTTGACCTGACTACTGAACTTACTACTACTATGTTGACCAACCGACTAATCTGACTAATGTACTCTTTATCTGAAATCAATTGAACTCAATTAACATTTCTTGTTACTTTTCCCCTGAACTCACTTGGATTGTACCATCCAAGTAAAATCCACTAATGCATGACTTTTTGTACAAGTCTTAAGGTAAACCTGGGACCTTAAGACTACTACGAACTACCTTAGTCTGCAGCAAGGTTGCCATGTTGGCCTAACGGCAGCTAAACATCGTCTACAAAATGTGGCCCCTTGTCCTGGGTACTTCATAGGGGTGCCTCTAGGCTAAAAAGCCTCAAATCTACATAACGTGGTTCCACTAGATCTAACACGCAAAATGGAGTAACTACCAGAAGAAGTAGGTCCACAAGGGTTGTATACTTCAACTGGTGGGTACCATTGGATCTCCAGATATTATTGGATACCCCTACTACTGAAATAGTACCACCATGATCTCTGGTTATTGTTGGGTACTATGCTACTCAACTAAAGTTCCACTGATATCCAATCAGTTAATGTTAGATACTCAGTTACGGGCTACTTCTTCCTATATCTAATAGTACATAACATGTTTCACCCATCCCGATATAGACCTCTAGGGAGGGTTCTATGGTGTTTAGGGCATCTACTACTATTATTGTAGTTTTACTGATTACTTGAGATATTGGAATGAATTCACTGATAATACTTTGTTGAATGTATAACATATTGGTTACCCTTTACTAGGGTTTCTCATTTCTTAGATGTTTAACATATTGATTAACCTTCTCTCAGGGTTTCATTTCTCATGCACATAGAAGAATTCTCATATGTTCAAATAGATATCACGTCTAATGATATAAACATTTACATTTAACATTTCTCATGTTCATGAACGGTATCGACGACATCCCTATCTAGGGAAATTCCTTTCCTATTTTCTTAAATTACCATAACAACTTATGCATTTCATGTCAATTAACTATTCTAGAGATTTTTGCATCACAAATCAAAATGTGTATGCATATAAAATGATATTCAGCTAGAAACTCGAATTATCACATAACTCATTTCAATCACTCATGCATATGAAACCCTGATATGAATTTAACTAGGGTTTCCAAGTTGTTCATTAAAATATCATGCATTAAGAATAACCTTAAATAAATGAATCTATTCACAAACTTCCAACTTTTAATTCATTTAGGATTTCACCCTCTTTATTGATATATCAAGTAAACATTGATATCATCAAATGAAATACAAGATCTTATATGACATATATGTACTACTCATTTAGATAAAAAAATCACTTGTAACCAAGGAGATTCAACTAGACAAACCTCTGTATTCAATTATACAACAATTTTAGTCATAGTCGAAAACCCTAGATTTTGCTATTTTCATATAAACTCTACAATTACTGTAGAAATTCTCATTTAGATAATTTGTATGCATTTCTAGTATGATTTATCAACTGGAATCCATCACAAGAGAGAAATAATCTATTTCATATCATCTTGCAAAATCTATAGGTCAAAAGGATAGTTTAGGGTTTGTAGTCGTATACAAAACAAGTAAAGATTATTGATCATTTGACTCATTTTCGTGAAATAAACTTTCTAAAGAAAGTACCCACTCACCCTAAGGTGTGAAAAACCCTTAAAAATGTAGCTCGTCTCTAAAAATCTTGAATTCATATCAAAACCCTAGTAAATCGCCAATTTCTTCTTCCTTTCAACCCGGAAACCCTAGAGATGGGGGATTATGAAGAAAGAGAGAGAAAAGGGGAAGATTTGATACTATTTAGAATCAAATCAGAGGAGGGGTATAATCTTTACATGTGAGAAAAGATTCACAATGCAAGGCTATGAAAATAAGCTAAACTTACTTGATTTCATCATATCTCAGATAGAGAAACCCTAGATCAGCAATTCCACCACTTTCTTCTCTCAAACTCTAACTCTCCCTGTCTCTCTAGATTTCATTTCTCTAGAATGGATCACGAAATATGAGAGGTATGTGGTTGTTTTCTTTCTCATATAGAGCAATTTAGGTGCTTGGGTAATTTACACATTAACCACTCATTATACTTTTTCTTATTTCAGCAGATTTTTCTGTTATAAAAAAATTACTATAATTCGTTTATTTTAGAGGTCAACCATCCTCAAAAAATTATTCAATTTTATTATGATGTCTGAAATATAATGTAATATCTCCAATGTAAATTTCAGATCATTTGGAAGAACCAATAAATAAATAAAAATCAAACACTACACTGTTGAACAACACTCTGTCAGCATTTCAGTCGAAGTATAATTCGACCAAGAACCACTTTCAAAGAACACCCAAATATGCTGAAATTTTTCTCAAATATTCATAATTGAGTAATCCATATCATATCAAAAATAAAATTAAATAAAAAATCATAGAAAATATGAAAAAGCATTTACCACACTACTATCCTGATCAAATTCCATATTCATGTACTATCAAAACCCTAATTTTTTCCGATTAGGGTTTACATTTCTCAAACTCTAATTCTTCAAACTAAAATCATAATTAGAGTTTCTTATTAGGTTTGAAACATCACAATTGATCTACTATCATTAATCAAGTCTAAACGATGTTCAATCTAATCAAGCATGCAATTGTTGAGGTAAAGCCTAATTTACCAATTAAGTAGAAATGTGGTCATTACACATAAACTTAAAACATGCTAGAGAAAGGAATACTATCAATCTCCCAAATATATAAAACATGGGCCAAGAATCACACATCTTGCCCTGGGTATGAGGTTCCTTTCCATCCCAAAAGAGCAAGAAATATCACATCTGCTCGGCAGGAAATAACACTTCTACCATAAAAACCGATGCAATTACACTACTCTAGTGCTGCTGAACACATAGCACGTTAAATGTAGAGGCAAGTACAAAGTATAGTCAGAATATATAAACTAATCACCACATAAGTGACTAACATATACATCCACCTCTTAAGTGGGAAAAAGACATCACATGTCATCTTTTAGAGTTCCATCATGAACAAAGTATAAGATAAGAGTTCAAAACAATATCCATGATCACATGATCAATATCAAATAAGGTAGTTCACATGAACCATGATTTTCAAAAGAAAAGACATTGTGTATAGGCTAATGTCCATAGGACAAAGAGAATGAATAAGCATAGGTGAATTGCTCAACATAGAAGAATAGGGGATACATCATACCTCAACTTCAGAGTCTAAACATTCCAAGTCAATTATAGATCCAAGCCTAGGCCTCCAAAGAAGCTCTAGGGAAGGTGGATAGGTCCAATAAGTAAGGTTCCCAATCTTATAGAGGCTGGTTTCTGCAACAAAGCTCCTATCTCGAGCAAGAAGCACCTTCTCCACTTTAGAGGTGAAAACACTAACAAAAGAACATGGAGATGAGGTGTTTATGGGTTCTAGGTGGGGTTTCACCATGGAAGGCCATGGTTACGACCTGGAGGAAGGTGAAAGGAAGATTAACAACATGAAAATAGGGAACAAAAGGAGGATACTTACTAGTTTTGGTCAACATCATCAAGGAGGAGCTTAAGAAATCCTAAATTGAGAAATTTGGAACCCTAGGAGCCTTCTTCACCAAGGTAGGCACCTCCTTCTACCTTGGGATAGCACCTTTGTGGAAAAACATAGTAGGAATGATGTTTTAAGCTAGAGGGAATAAAGGAGAGAAAGTGTTTTTAAATTGGGAGTTGGGAAGGGGTAGGTATGGCTATTTAAAGAAAGAGGTCAAGTATGAGGTGTCTATGAGACTTTCCATGTGTCATGTATAAGGGTTTCTATGGACATGCAAGCCTTTCTGGATAAGGAAGAAGTCAAGAATGAGGTTTCAAGTTACTTTCCACGTGTCCAATGCTTAGGGTTTCCATGGACATGCAAACCTTTATGGATAAGGAAGAAGTCAAGCATGAGGTGTCCATGGAGCTTTCCATGTGTCCTTAGCCTAGGGATATCATGGCCATGAAAGAGGACAGGTCATAGAGGCTTCTTGAATATCAAATTTCAGTTTATGGACACTTATAGGCCATCCCAACCAACCTCCAATCAAAGAAATAACCCCATTGGTTGATTGCTTCTATGATAAGCTCATATATAAAGAGAGTAATCCCTAAAATGCCCTTGGAAAGAAACACCTTCAAACAAAGGTGCGACTAGGTGAATTATGGTTCAAAAACTCAAGAATGGTAAGGGAATATACAGAGATTTTAATGAATTTGACAATTTGCAAAGAAAACCTCCCAATTGGATAAATTGTAGAAAAGTCTAGAATGTACCTAAAATTGTATAACTTGCACAAACAACATCCAAATTGGATCAAACTTCATACACAAGTTATATTTCATGTGTTGAATATGAATTTGACATTATTTACTTCTTTTGAAGTTATATAATCACATTATTCATTACTTATGCCGTTTACTCATTTTCTCTCTCCTAAACTAATCGTAATATTTCAAGGTTGTCCAAATTAGATGAAATTTGACATGTATGCTAATTTTGATATGTAGATTTCGAATTTGAAGTTTGTTTCTACTTTTAGACTTCTTTTTATGGCATATGTAATATGGCCCATTAATGGCCCATTATCTAAATTATTCATCCAATTAAGTTCATTATCTTCATATTACCACCAAAATGAGTTATGTGGCATATTTTATGTATCCATTATAAACCTAAGATTAATGTTAGAATATTTGGTTACATTTAGGTGATCTATACATGCATTAGCTCATTGGGGTTATACTAAACATCTATTTTGGTCTTACCTTCAACCTTGTTTGGCTAAGTCCAAAATGTTAACTTCCAGGGTAGGGTCTGAGATCTAGTATGTTACAACACACCACCCCTTAAAGATATTTCATCCTCGAAATAAAAACATCTACATATAAGAAAAAACCTTACTCACCACCCCTTAAAGGATTTAACCTACCATGCCAACTAATCTAGAGGTAAAAGGGTAGTCTATCTAAACAATATACAAAGTCCATCACGCTTCACTGCGCACTCTGATTGCTTACTAAACAACAAACTTCAAAGTCTAGGTTCTAGGGATAACTATCCAAACATGTAGTTCTATCAGTCATAAGGGAACTATATTGGGTATCCATCTTCAAAGAAGTCATTACACCTAGGAGACTAGTTCAACATATTAGGGCCCATAAAGATAAATCATATAGATGTCTAAGTCTACTATTGCCTAAAAGCATGCTATCTTGAACAATTCATATTAGCTCTGGCCAGGCTGGTATCATATGGATTCAAGAGTCCTCGTAAACAAAGCTAGTGGTGCGGAGGAAAATCTTGCCAGCCCCCGGACGAGATCCTTTCTAGACACCTTTGCTTTCAACTGCATGTCCTAGTAGCTACCTAAAGGCCAAGCTAAACAACCTCAAGTTATTATTTTTACTTATACATCTTTTACTTGTAAGTATTATAAGGATTTATTTATCATTATTCTAATGTGAAACTATAGGATCCTAAATCAACCCTTCATCATCTATTGATCAACTCTAGGGAAAACATGTCACTTAAAGGTAAGGCAAGGATTCTAACTAGCGAGACAAAATTGAAATATTCAGATTCTGACTACCATGAGCTCTGATACCATGCTATAAGGAGGCGGGATCACTCCCTTACTAAAGGAAAATTAAAAATTAAACATCCATTCTAAACACACTCAAAGGTATGCTGGAATAGGTGTAACATTTTCAAACTTCAATAAATGGCATTCAAAACAACCAAAGTGTATCAACGGAATAAAAATAATGACTATATTCAATTTTTACAAAAAATTATAGAAGTACATCATTATATCCCATAAGGGTTTACATGTATGATACAACATAATGATCTAAGTAGAGGGAAATATAAACCATAACTACTTTGTCTCCAAGCTTTAACTCCTTAATCTAGTCCAAAACTTCATGCCTTATCATCCAAGTCCTTCACCTAGGGTTGGAAGCATACCCCAACAAGAAGAGAAAATATATGACATCAATAAAGGCTGATATGTGCATACCAAATAGGAAATTGAGTAATATATGGGATAAAGGACATCAAATATAAAAGGCTTCCCTTACAAAGGATATGGACCACCCAAATGGGTATTAAGAGAAAAGGATTTGAAATCATATGATAAAAAAGAATACTTGCCATTAATAAAACATAAAGATTGTGCCACACAAGCACATGTAAATAATTTGGACACATGCCCCATATCATCAATCTGCATGCATGTGAGATAAACATAGCCCTAGAACAATATAAACATGAAGGCGGTAAGGTCTCATAAACTTGAAACCTGGTAGAGAAAGGAATACTACCAATCTCCCAAATATATAAAACATGGGCCAACAGTCACACTTCTTGCCCTGGGTATGAGGTTCCTTTCCATCCCAAAAGAGTAGGAAATATCACATCTGCTCGGCAGGAAATAACACATCTGCCATAAAAACCAATGCCATTACACTACTCTAGTGCTACTGAATCACATAGCATATTAAATGTAGACGCAAGTAGAAAGTATAGTCAGAATATATAAACTAGTCACCACATAAGCGATCAACATATACATCCACCACTAAAGTGGGAAAAAGACATCACATGTCATCTTTTAGAGTTCCATCATGAACAAAGCATAAGATAAGAGTTTAAAATAATATCCATGATCACATGATCAATATCAAATAAGGTAGTTCACATGAACCATGATGTTCAAAAGAAAAGACATTGTGTATAGGCTACTGTCCATAGGACAAAGAGAATGAATAAGCATATGTGAATTGCTCAACATAGAAGAATATGGGATACATCATACCTCAACTTCAGAGTCTAAATAGTCCAAGTCAATCCTAGATCCAAGCCTAGGCCTCCAAAGAACCTCTAGGGAAGGTGGACTGGTCCAATAAGTAAGGTTCCCAATCTTATAGAGGCTGGTTTCTGCAACAAAGCTCCTATCTCGAGCAAGAAACACCTTCTCCACTTTAGAGGTGAAAAACACTAACAAAAGAACACGGAGATGAGGTGTTTATGGGTTATAGGTGGGGTTTCACCATGGAAGGCCATGGTTACGACCTAGAGGAAGGTGGAAGAAAGATTAACAACATGAAAATAGGGAATAAAAGGAGGATACTTACTAGTTTTGGTCAAAATCACCAAGGAGGAGCTTAAGAAGTCCTAAATAGAGAAATTTGGAACCCTAAGAGCCTTCTTCACCACGGTAAGCACCTCCTTCTACCTTGGGACAGAACCTTTGTGGAAAAATAGAGTAGGAATGATGTTTTAAGCTAGAGGGAATAAAGGAGAAAAAGAGTTTTCGAATTGGGAGTTGGGAAGGGGTAGATATGGTTATATAAAGAAAGTGGTCAAGTATGAGGTGTCTGTGAGACTTTCCATGTGTCATGTATAAGGGTGTCCATGGACATGCAATCCTTTATGGATAAGGAATAATTCAAGCACGAGGTGTCAAGTTACTTTCCATGTGTCCAATTCTAAGGGTTCCCATGGATATGCAAACCTATATGGATAAGGAAGAAGTCAAGCATGAGGTGTCCATGGAGCTTTCCATGTGTCCTTAGCCTAGGGATTTCATGGCCACGCAAGAGGATAGCTCATAGAGGCTTATTAAATATCAAATTTCAGTTTATGGACACTTATGGGCCATCCCAACGGACCTCCTATCAAAGAAATAACCCCATTGGTTGATAGCTTCTAAAGATAAGCTCATTTATAAAGAGAGTAATCCCTAAAATGCCCTTGGAAAGAAACACCTTCAAACCAAGGTGCAAATAGACGCCCTATGGTTCAAAAAATCAAAAATGGTAAGGGAATATAAAATTATTATAATGCATATGACAATTTGTAAAGAAAACCTCCCAATTGGGTAAATTGTAGAAAAGTCCCGAATGTACCTAAAATTTCATAACTTGCACAAACAACATCCAAATTGGACCAAACTTCATCCACAAGTTATCTTTCATGTTTTGAATATGAATTTGGCATTATTTCCATCTTTTGAAGTTATATAATCACTTTATTCATTACTTATTCCTTTTACTTATTTTCTCTCTCCTAAACTTATCCCAATATTTCAAGGTGGTCCAAATTAGATGAAATTTGACATGTATGCTAGTTTTGATATGTAGATTTCGAATTTGAAATTTGTTTCCACTTTTGAGACTTATTTTTATGAGATATGTCATATGACCCATTAATGACCCATTATCTAAATTATTCATCTAGTAAAGTTCCTTATCTTCATATTACCACCAAAATGAGTTATGTGGCATACTTTATGTGTCCATTGTAAACCTAAGATTAATTTTAGAACATTAGGTTACATTAAGGTGATATATACATGCATTAGCACATTGGGGTTATACTAAACATCGATTTAGGTCTAACCTTCAACCCTATTTGACTAAATCCAAAATGTCAACTTCCAGGGTAGGGTCCGAGATCTAGTATGTTACAAATAGGTTTGTAACCATTCACACATATCATATATCAACATTTTTGTATGGGAGTGATGAAGGTTTATTACGCTATTTGAGTAATTTAAGACTTTTAAAAGAATAAAGAATGGTATTAATAATATTTTTGTCAATAATACCCTATTTGAGTAATTTAAGACTTTTAAAAGAATAAAGAATGGTATTAATAATAATTTTGTCAATAATACCCCAACATTTTTTGAATAAGAGGACATCGATCCATCAATGCCATGATCTTTCTAAATATAATTATTCTTAATCATATCATTTACTTATTTTATTATGAGCCATTATCTTGATATGACCCTATGATCAATTGTTATCTAAGGAAATATCCATTCTTCATTCCACTCTACATCAAAATCATGAGATGACTTGAAAATGTTTACATAATATGATACAATGTTATACAATGATATTTGGGAATCTAAAGTTAAAATTTAATTGATCTCTTGAGATTAGATATGTTTTCTTATTCTTGTAGTTTTAGAAGAGGCACAACACAAGTCATTGTTGATATCTCCTACTTTAAGCGAGTATATTCTTATTTTTTTCCCTAAAATATTTATTCCTCTTTTAAAGTAGTAAGAGCTTCACTTATTAAAATCAATAGTTTCTCTACAGAACAAAATCATTGTGATGCAGATCATTATAACTTTATAGTTATATTTTTATCTTCCAACTCACTAGATCTCGAATTAAACTTCCTCAAAAAAATCTTATTCCACTTGATCTAGGCGTCCCTCATTGTTTCAGTTAATATAAACTCCAGGAATAGAAGGTTGTGTACATTCGATAGATCGAGCATTAAATTTTCAATAAAAATGGTCAAGAAATCTAGTAGTTGACGAATATATAGGGTAATAGCTCTTTTGGTAGTCACATGATTTAATTTTGCATTGTGGTGTTCATGAAAAGTAGTTGATACAACCTCTACCTGGGCAAGAACCTTCAAGAAAATCCATTCAAACATTGTTTCTCTCAACTTTTGAGGTTGCCATGAGATTTTAACTTCTTCTATGGCAATTAATATAAGGGATCTTAGTATAATTTCAAATAGACATGTTAAAGTAACTACTCTATAAAATTCATTACTATTAACATTTGAATGTGATTTTTAGCAAACATATTACTAGATATCCAAATAATGTTAGAGTTTCTTAGAATAAAATAAGCATAATGTTGAAGTGGAAGAATAGAAACTAAATTGTTCCATAAGAGTTCTCTACCCTAGTCTCTAGTGTCACAATAGACAATTAACAAAGTAAAACTGTAAGTGCCAAACTCAATGTCATAGTGAAAAACCTATTCACAAAATACTTTTATAATTGGGTAGCTAGATTTTTTTCACATGATTAACTTGAAAAAAAGAGTTGAATTCAGAATAAATATATATTTCAACCTCCATATCATGTTAACAAGACAAAACAAACCATTAAAATCTACTCTAAACTCAAGGAAGATGTAAATAGAAACTTTAAAGCTCTAAACTTCCTACTAAATGTGAAGGTATTTATTGTAGACCCCCTAACATTCTAAGTTACTAATAGGGTACATATGGTTGTAAGGATGGAAAAAAGGGATGAGACATAGCATAGGATAGCATTGGAAATAGAATAGATAGGCTAGTTTTACCAATTCATGTGTGTGTTTGGACTCTAACAATTTTAATAAAGCTTAGAACAATGATGTCAATTAAACACATGGCGTGTTTGATTCCATGAATCATGGATGCAAGTGGAAACTATAGATGAGATGTTTCACGGACTATATCTAAAAGAGTAGAATAGAACAATATATAAATTCGACTTCGTGTAAGATGTCACCATCGGAATTTGTACCACCATTTAAGAAATGAACATGTAGAAAGCAGAGATGATGGTGGTGTCATACCACCATTGAAAAGATGTATGTATCACTACCTGGTGAGTATCCCTTAGCCTCTTAACATCATCTATGGAGTAGTGCCCATATTCATGTCTTCTATACCTTAACTACTAGTAGTGCTAGAGCTTCAGCAATCTTGTTGGTGTAGTAATCGACACATAGAAGTAGATGACCATGAAAAATAAAACATTCTTGATCAGAAAGTTGTAGACCTTATGGAGATGACATCAGCGTTGTCGAGAACATGAATGAATTTAAAAGCATTATCAATCATCTGGGGTCAATGAATATGGTCTGTGACAACAAATTCTAGGTAATACTTCTTCTAGTATCATCATATGCTAGTTGGGATATTCTTGTAGTGTTATCAATTTAGTAATGTAGGATTCAATATTGTTGACATGTATTGTATGTCTTGTAGTAATATCATATATATAGGTGAAAGGTAGGTTGAATTACCAATCTCCACACTATGTTCTAGTTGTTCACGTTCTTTACCCAACCAATAGCTTAGACTTTGTTACAGCCATCTTTTCCTTTAAGAATGAACTCAGAGAATCACAACCCTTTTATTTCTGATGTGTAGTTCATCCACTTCTTGTCCTTCATTTTGTATGGTCTATTGATGTGGGGAGGCAAACTCCGAATGTGACGTGCAAGTACCTAACTATTATTTAGACAAGTTTTGTCTTTTCTTGTCTCATGTGCACCACCACCAATCCAACCAAGTTTTGAGTCCAAGGAGTAGGTATCTTCCAAAGGTGCAACTACAACCAGATTATTAGTGCTTTGGTTCTAGTTTGATAATGGAGTGGTCAAGGCTTGGTTTATAGAGGAGGCATGGTTGAGTTTCTACTGGCACACTAAGATGAGATCGAATCTATGTACTATGTGGTTGGGAGTGCTGATGTATTATAGTTTGGTCAGAAGGGCTATTGGTTCTCAATAGCCTATAGGTCTCAAAGACTTTGAATGAATGTGGTAGGTGTTCCACCATCTTATACATAAAGATGGAGGAACCCTACCTATCTGGGTATTTAACCTTGGATCTTTTGTTTTTGGGATGAGATATTAATAATGTGGAAGGTAGAGACTTTGTTCCTACCCAGGTCTAAGGTAAATAAGAAAATGAATTGCTGAAGTGACCTTCTATAATGGCTATCAAAGATAGTATATAGGAACAAGAATGCAAGAATTCCTAGTTCTAGGTTGCGGTCAAAAAACATCACTATACATGTTAATAGCTTATTTATTATAAGAATTCAAGACTACATAGATGCTAGATTGTAAATACAAGTATTGTGTGATTTTAACCATGTTCCTAATTTTATTCAAAGAAAATGCTATTGTTTCACTTGATTATTGAGTAAAGTTTTAGCATCTTATCACACAATTGTTATGTGTTTTATTTCGAGCCATGTTGTGTAACATACCAAATTTTGGATGCAATATCTATTTTGAGCTATAAATCACCGTTTTTCCTGAACTTGAGTTCACATACCCAATGGCCCTTCATTCTAAGTCTCAATATTTATTTGATCAAATGGACAAGTTTACATGATAGGAATTAGTCTCCATTTGAGTTTCTTATTTCTAGATGGAATTCATTTTTTAATTAGAAATTGAACCCATTAGTCAAAATCTTAGAACGAATGAGGTATCTATTTCGAAATTATAGAAAACTAATTAGAAACAAGGGGAGTAATTGCCAAATTTAATTAGATAAGTCATGAGAGTCGAGTCTCCACAATGTAACACATGCATTACAAGAGAGCATGTTCTCCTACCTCCAGAACTTGATCAAAACCCTAGCTATATAGGTTCCTACACATCCTTTGATCTAGAAACAACACAAATTTCCTCAATATAGGCCATTTGATCCCTTAGTCGTACCTAAGTTCTCCACCCTCTACCATCCTTTGTGGCCTTCCCCTCTTCAGCTCTGCAAGTGCACCCCTACAATCACTAAGAACTTGCAATAGTTGGTGGTCGACCCTCAATACTACAAACTTGGGCATGTGTGTCGGTCCATCAAGTACAACCTACAACAACATTTGCTCTACAACAAATCACCCTGACTCTCCTCTTCTCTTCCTCACTATCATCGACCACCACCACTATGCCGTCATATGACCCACAACAAATCTATATCATTAGATCTACAACCATGTCTAGAAAGCCTCACCACCAATCTCCTCTCTCTTCTACTTGGCAATTCATGCCCCACCACTCCTGAACTCTTTCCCATGATGACTATGGTCTATAGAAACCTCCTCAGATGTCAATTTATGATTTTAAGCCTCCATTATCGACATTCCACACCATTAGTGGTGGAAAATCCAATTGGAACCATACCATAGATCCTTCGACCTTCATTGCAACTCACTGACCCATATTTCTAAACCAACAAACACATCGTTCACCATAAGCAAAAGAAAATATCCTAGATCTACAACAAATCATGCTCCTCTGATCATATAGCAGACTAGAAATTGTTACAACCATCATCTTAACCCATGTACTACCTCTAGATCTCGTGAATGTTGCTTATCTAGATTGTAAGGAATCCTACATTGCCACCATATGGTTTCTTTCAACTTCTCAATCAAACTTTGGCAGCCTAGATGATGGGTTAACCTGATAGCATGATGAAGGCATCATGGCCTCTTCAAGCTCAACACTGATAGGGTTATCAACATCATGGCCTCTTCAAGCTCAACATTGATTGGGTTATCTCTGGCCACATTTAGGGAACCCAAAAATAGGCAAAGTGCCTACCTCTACGTATAATGAAAATATGAGATAAGAACACTACACAAGATCAATTATCTCTCTCAACACCTATGACCAAATGAAAATCAAGTAAACTTATTCATAATGATCATTCGAAGAAGGTTTGCTTCTTTTTAAGTCTATTTTCTAAAAAATCAGTTCATGAGGCTTTATACCTAGTCTACTATACATAATAATGAAAGTTGCAAGATAAAGGTAATCATGAGTAACTAATTATAATACTAAGTGGCTTGACCTCTTGGTATGTATATATTGGTGTTTTAATATAAGAAAATCCCAAGTATGAAAATGAAGCAAATGTTATCCTACTTACCCTAAATATTGGTAGACGCATGGATATGTATATATACATGTTATGGTAAGTAGAAAAGAAAAATCAATATCATAAGAATAAACATAACTAAATCATAATATGAATATATTTGGTGCTAGTTGACCAAACGAAAGTATATAATCATAGATAAAGGGGCATAAAATTAGGAAACTTAGATCATAGATGACATTTTAATTCATACATTTAAATGAAGCATTACAAATGGATCTATTCTGGTAAAGTTGGTTACTGGGAAGATAGCATCTAGATTCCCTAGAATGGAAATGTGAAACTTCTGTTTGAAATATGCAAATATGTTTCATCCATATATTCATATATTAGTGATTCATGATTAGGTTATCTTAAATAGTTAAGAGCTTAGTAAGGGTTTATAGCTAGTATGCAATGAACTATGTATACATTTAACTCTAAATACCTCCGGTAGTATGATACGCATCTAAGAGCACACCAATTCACTAGAATAATTATCCTATAGTTTAATCTTTTTTTACTTTTTGGTTATGGCTATTACAGAAGGGTCGATCCCACATGACAAAGTTTTTAAGAATCCTGTTCTTTTAATCTAGATTGAATTTTGAAATTATTTTGTTTTGGTATTTTTGGAAAATTGATAGAAAATAAAATCTGTTTTTAGGGGTTTGATTAAACTAATGAAAAAAATAAAGTGCAAGAAGAATAAAAGATTACACTAATGCAAGGAAAGAAAAAAGATTATTCTAAGACAAGAGAGTAAAGAAGAAAATTGTTAGCACAGAAGATTATCTAAACAAAAGTAAAGTGCTGAAATTTAAAGGTGAATTTCAAGTTTAAGAATGGTTTGAAATTAGGAAGGAAGGCATCAAGGCTTAAGGGTTTCACCACCTTAGCCCTTGTGAATATAGGATCTAAGATACATGATAATAAAGATAGAAGTAGGTAAGTGAATCATTCGTAAACAAAATGCAAGAGACAGGCTCCACATGAGCCCATTGGTCCTGGTGCTCACGCTTCTTAGTCCATCATCCTATTAGCAAAATATCCACGATCGAATCAAAATCCCTATGTAATTGGTTTATTCATTCTAAACTCTGATTTCCAAGGTCATATCCACCAGAATTATCATACGATGAAAATGATTAATTACTTCATTAAAATTGTTGATTTTCGTAACAAAAAAATCCAAGTAGAAAGTCGTATAGAATTCAATCCGCTTAACACATATCTAAGGGGCTACTCCCCTCTCCTCTATAAGGGAACTACTCACTAATCATAGTGAGGAAGGGAGAAACAAGGAGAAAAAGATAGGAATCCATAGACCACAAATCCAGAATCTCCGAAGAGACCGTGATGGTGACAATAAAATGGCTTGCTTTCTTTATCCCCCACTCCTGGAGAAAGAACGAGAAGAGAGAACAAGAAATAAAGAAATCCAGATGTAGAAGAAAGAACTAATTTTTATTTTTTGAATAAAAGGATTATGCTAAGAATGTAAGTAATAGAACTTTAGCTAGTATGCAAGTGCAAAATCTTAGATGTCTTTGTTAGAGGAGTCCCTCCTCTATTTATAGGGAAAGGAGGGGCGGGAACCCTGAAAGGGGAGGAGAAGGAAGTGGAAGAGGCGGCTGATGTATGTTGTGATCAACAAAATAATTTTCTTCTTCAATAGGCAATAAAGAAAATAATTGATTGCCTTCTTTTGACTCTTCAAATTATGACTCTCTATCTATAGATTCTCATTCCCAAAGTTTCATGCAAATTTAGGCTGTCCACGGGCTTTAAAGTGCGCCTAAAAATAGGTTTTTCCTGTAGGCATTTGAATTTTATTTCCAATGAGTACTTGTTCTTTAAATTTTGCCTTGGGATGTGGGAGTTATGCCCATTTTGTTGCAAGGTATACATGTAAATCAAGCATTGTAGGAAAATGAATAGGCATGTTCACCGATTGATAGGATAGCCAAATGAGTGTCAATGTTATCAAGAAATACATTTTTCTATAGAAATTGAATTTATATTTCCAAAATATATCTAAATTCCAAAATTGGAATTTTTATGTGGGAGTTGTAACAATTTTGGTGGAAAGTATATCAAAATCAGCAGAAAATCTGAAAAGTCTCTTATTTTCATCTTTTCTAATCTTGATTTAAATGCTTCAATGATTGTTAAATTGAGAAATATCACATTAGAATTTAGAAAAAGAATGAAAGTGCAATTGATTTTCAAATTAAACTAAAATTACCAAAAAGTCTTAATGAATTACCCTAAATGATGCAAAAATAAATGACAAATATGCACTCATCATAGGGGTATATTGGTAAATAAACATATTGATCCTTGTGTCTAAATAATATTATAATATATAAGAGAGAATAATAATTTAAGATCAAATCTAGAAAAAAAGTAAACAAAACTACTGAGTACATAAAGATTATATATGTATAACCTAGACAGAAATCCTAGAAAAGAGCAATCCTAGATGGGAAACCCTTGTGATGAATAACAAAATAAAAATGTAATAGCAATTGATTCCTAGACAATAGTAACATCTATTGCAATACACTTTTAGATATCGTTGTTCATCCACTCTTGGAGATGTTTGAATCTTGATCATGAAAACATTGAAGTTTTAAACCTAGAACGCCTATATTTTATAAGATTTTATTCAAGGTATAAAATTTCTATTTTATATTTGGAAAGCTTTCCTGTCTTGACAAAATAGATAGTAGATAGGTTGGTTTGCCTTAATATATTGTAGAAGCTTTAGCATTCCTTTTTGAAAGGCCACCAACAAATTCTTGGAAATAGTAGCACATGTTTAAAGGTCAAAAAAGGACATGATAGTGCTCCTAGTTTAGTGGAATTAGATTCCCATGGCTTTGTGTAGAATTAAAGAATATAGGGTCCCTCAGTATTTTGGGAATCTCAGTTGGTGTAATGGCATTCTGCATAGGAGAGAATACATGGGTTCACCAAAAACTAGACATTGACATGTGTTATCTACAGAAAAATTGAATTACTAGTTTCAAAAATTGAATATTGAAAATTATTGAATTTGAAGACCCATTGCAACCTTTTGTATCCTATATTTTTTCATTGCTTTTCATCACCCTTTGTAAATATGTTTGTATTTTTTACATTCCAATTATCATTTTTTTCTCAGTCATTCTATTGACCCATATTTCCCTTCTTGAGTTCCATGTGTGGTTTGTTTCCCTCTAGGAACCCATGGATAGGTAATCAAAGAAGACCTGGAAGAGATGTGCAAGAGATGCCCCTGTTGAAGAATACATAGGAATCAATTCCTAATTTTATAAATGTAAAGCTCCAAAATTTTGATGTAAAGTGTGTTTGTAGAAAAAGAATTGTTTGTTTTCTTAGATGTAAATTTGTTAATATTTGATCATGAGGATATGGTCTTATTGACATGGTATCAGATATTATAAAAAGTTGGCACTCATGCATGTCTCATGGAAATTAGATTTAAATAGTACTACAAATAAAACATAGAAAAATAGTTACAACAAACCCTAGTATCAATGGCTCAATTATTAGGATATAGCTAGACTCTGAGAAGCAATCACTAAGAGCTTAGGATGTGAGGTATGTACATTAATACAGAAAGTTGCAACCTAGCTCATATACTAGCTTTCGGACTCCCCTAGGCATATATTTATTAGTACATTATTGAGGAAGAAGTGTATAAGGTACATGTATGTTGATTTATAGTGAGACATGTGGATCATTAAAATCCCCACTATAGATATACAAATGGTCGGAGTGCCCTATAGTTTCTAAGCATTTTGGTATAACTGTAAGTAATTGCAAATTAAGAGGAAAAATATAGAATAAATAAATATCATAGAATATACCTTAAAACAATAATTTCCATGTATCTATAATCATATTTGATAACTTCCATTTGGAATCATAAAATATATGTGACAATGATGTTACATAAATAATTTACTCCAAATTTTTTTTCATTAACTCAGAATAATCTGTCACTGTGTGAGTGGAATGAGCTGAGTTGTAAAAGGTAGGATGTTTAGTGGAGGTTCCTACATAATTACTCCCAATCCACTTAGTTATGTTGGGTTTTCCTCACTTTACATACCAACCTAGCCAAAGCAATGTCCACTACTTGGAAAAACTCAAATCTTAAATTTAGTCAATAACCTGATTTTAGAAAAAAAAAGTGTGTGTATGTTTAATCACCTTCAATAGAGAGGAATAAATGATAATATGTTCGGTCATAAATGAAAAACCCAACTAATACAAAACTTTTTCAGAAGAAAAACAAGTTCCTCATGATAATTTTGACATAAACCCCTACAAAATGTTATGATTGAGAGTTGTATAATATATTATCCTTTTATATATGTAATTATGATATTTGTGAGACAAAAAAAATCAAGATTCAAAATTGCATCCCAATTCATAATAAGATAACAAAATGGTAAAAGTGATATAAATATTAAGAGCCTCGGCATTTTTAGAAATCCCTACTTTCAGGGATGTATAAAATATTGGATACCTTATTTGAGATTAACATTATATTGATGTAAAACCCTTCCATTTCAAAGGGAGAAACAAAAAAAAGGATATCTAAATTTTTGACCCAATAAAACATCACATAACAATTAGTGAGAACAATATTAAGTAAATTTTATAAAGTTTTAATCTTATGTATGATAACTACAGTTTATCTATTAATTTTTTAGGAGTGCACTAAATTTTATATTCATAACTTAGATTATTAACCTAGGAATGTGTATATGATTCTAGAGGAGTTATATAGACCAGACATCATTAAGTACTCAAGTGACTTAATGTTTCACAGAAATATAAATTCCCAAAATGTGTCAAGTAGTCGGGATGATGGGGTAATGTAACTAGAATGTAGATGTGGTCATTCTGACTTAGTTTTGGCATTCATTTTTGGGCATTTTAGTTTTAAATAAAAAAAAATACCATCAACAGATAATGTTCTTTATAATATTAAATGTATCAATATAAATGATTTCGTGGAATTTACCGATGATTTCTTGAGCTAAGTCACAATCAATGAGGTATGAGAAAACCCTAGAAGAGAAAACTATAGTTGATGAAGGATACAACATTGTAGATGACATACCTATTTAGATTTCTAGCTGAATCCTTTTAAGGGTTGGAGAGCATTATTTAACTAAGCCAATTTTGAGTAAAAAATCCTTTTCAAGGGGTGAAGAGTTAAAAGATACTGATTTTTGGGTACTGCATTTATTTTGAACTATAAATCAACAGTTTCCTAAACTTGAGTACACTTACCCAATGGTCCTTCATTCTAAGTCCCGATCATCGTTTTGATCAAATTGACAAGTATATATGATAGAAATTAGTCATCATTTGGGTTTCTTATGTCTCGATGAATTCATTTCCTGTTATGCATTCTTGGCCCATGTGGTAGATACTACCATGGAGAGTCTTAACCCTGCTGAAGTTCTGATAGTCAAGGAATTTGAAGATGTATTTCTTGAAGAACTTCCAAGTGTACCACCACCCCGAGAGATTGATTTTGAAATTAATCTAATCCCAGACACGTAACCAATAGCACAAACACCGTATAGGATGGCACCTGTGGAGATGGCAGAACTCAAGAAGCAGCTGCAAGAGTTGCTTGAGAAAGGTTTTATCCGACCGAGTACTTCACCTTGGGGTGCTCCGGTCCTCTTGTGCATTGATTATAGACAGTTAAATAAAGTAACCATAAAGAATAAGTATCATTTTGCAAGGATTGATGATCTCTTTGACCAGTTGCATGGTGCAACTGTCTTCTCAAAGATAGATTTGAGGTCGGGATATCACCAGCTGCATATTAAGGAAGGTGACATACCTAAGTCCGCCTTTAGGACAAGGTATGGTCACTATGAGTTCACAGTTATGTCTTTTGGACTAACTAATGCACCAGCTGCATTTATGGAACTCATGAATAGAATCTTTCGACCTTTTCTCGATCAGTGTGTAGTCATCTTTATAGATGACATACTGCTCTACAGTAGAGATGCTCAGCAGCATGAACGACATCTTCGTCAGACTCTAACTTTGCTAAGAGAGCATAAGTTATATGCTAAGTTTGGCAACTGCGAGTTCTGGTTACCAGAAGTTTCTTTTCTTGGACGCGTAATATCTTCTTCGGGTATTTGTGTTGACCCTAAAAAGGTAGAATATATCCTTCTATGGGAGCAGCCAAAGACACCGAGGGAGATTCAAAGTTTCTTAGGTTTGGTAGGCTATTACAGGAGGTTCATAAAGAACTTCAGTTCTATAGCTTTACCCTTGACCAAGTTGACCAGGAAGGATGTTCCTTTTACCTGGAGTGACAAGTGTCAACAATGATTCCAGTTGTTAAAGGAAAGGTTGACAAGTGCACCTGTGCTTGTGTTACCTGAGCAGGGGAAAGGGTATATAGTTTTTTGTGATGCCTCTAAGAATGGAATAGGATGTGTGTTGATGCAGGATAAACAAGTGATTTCTTTTGCTTCTCGACGGCTTAAGAAACACGAGGAGAATTATCTGACACATGATTTATAACTAGCTGATGTTGTCCATGCCTTGAAGATCTAGAGACATTATCTTTATGGAGAGACATTCTAGATTTTCACAGACCATAAGAACCTTAAGTATATCTTTTCTCAGCATGATCTTAACATGAGGCAACGCCGCTGGATGGAGTTAATCAAGGATTATGATTGTACAATTGATTACCATCCAGGGAAGGCCAATGTAGTTGTTGATGCTTTGAGTACGAAATCAAAAACACCAACCTTAGACAGAGCACAACTGAATTCCTTGGTGTGCTCTAGGAGGGATATGCTTATCTCTTTAAGTCAAGACAATGTGAAGTTAAAAGTATCGTTGTTAACAGGATTGTTAGCTGAGATGCACGTAAAACCTACTCTGAGACAATAGATTAAGGAGGCACAGCAAGTTGATGCAGTAGTTCAACAGATTAGATCAGAGTATGGTAGTGAGAAATGAGAAGGTTTCCATGACTCAGACGATCAGGTAGCTTGTTATCATGATAGGATCATAGTGCCAGATGTGGCCAATTGGAGGAAGATAGTCCTGGAAGAAGCTCATTCTTCAATGTATGCCATGCATCCAGGAAGCACCAAGATGTATCGTAACTTGAAAGATATGTATTGGTGGTTGGGTTTGAAGAAGGACATTGCTGAGTTTGTTATGTGGTGTCCTGTGTGTCAGCAAGTTAAAGCTGAACACCAGAAGCCCGTAGGAACAATGCAACCTTTACCCATATCACAATGGAAGTGGGATCATGTAACAATAGACTTTGTGGTTGGTTTACCTAGAACAGCCAAAGGACATGATTCCATTTGGGTAATAGTTGATAGGTTGACAAAGACAACACATTTCTTACCTGTCAAAACAACCTATTCTACTGAGAAGATGGCACAGTTATATGTAGATGATATAGTACGGCTGCATGGGGTCTCAATTACCATTGTTTCTGACAGAGGTCCCCAGTTTATGAGTCGTTTTTGGGAGCGACTTCATAAGGCTTTAGGCACAAAGTTAAGGTTTAGTATAGCCTTTCATCCTCAGACTGATGGACAGTCAGAAAGGACTATACAGACTTTGGAGGACTTGCTTACAGCATGTGTTCTTTAGTTTACAGGAAGTTGGGATCTGCACCTAAGTTTGATAGAGTTTGCCTACAACAATAGCTATCAACATAGCATTGACATGGCACCTTATGAAGCTTTGTATGGTAGACGTTGTAGATCTCCCTTATGTTGGTATGAAACTGGTGAATATCAACTTTTAGGTCTTGATCTTGTGCAGCAGACCACCGAGAAGATTAAAATAATACAACAACAGTTGAAGATTGCACAAGATAGGTAGAAATCTTATGCTGATAAGCATCGTAGACCTTTAGAATTCTAGGTTGGAGATAGAGTGTACCTCAAGGTCTCACCTTGGAAAGGAGTTCTTCGATTTGGAAGGAAAGGAAAGTTAGCTCCTAGGTTTATGGGGCCTTATCCAATTGAACAGATTGGTAAGGTAGGTTATAAGCTAGAGTTACCACCTAAGTTACAAAACTTGCACCCAGTGTTCCACATTTCCATGTTAAGGAAAAGTCATCCCGACACAGAATCAGTTCTACAACCTACGAAAGTAGAATTGAACGATGATATATCTTATGTTGAAGGACCTGTGACAATCCTTGACAAAAGAATTAAAAAGTTGAAAAAGAAGGACATAAGTCTTGTGAAAATCCTATGGAAACATCATGGCATTGAAGAAGCTACGTGGGAACTAGAGGAAGAGATGAGGAGTAAATACCCTGCTCTTTTCTCTTAATATGTTTTGTAGATGATTTCGGGGACGAAATCCTTGTAAGGGGTGGATAATTTGTAACATCCCTGACCTGGGTTATGTACTAACCCTAGGTGTTTTGCCTAATAAAGTTGATTAGATGCTTGCTTGTATTTCTTGAAAAGTAATAAAGGCTTTTGAAGAACTTATATTTCATTTCCGTCCTTTTTGAATAATGTTGAAACATTGTTTTATTACTTTTGGACTAAAGTGCAAATTACCCAAGTAGAGAGGTTAACTTGCAAATTGCACATGTTAAGATGTTCCTATGATTTTGAGACATCATGAGTATGAATATGATGTATTGGTATGGTTTCCTAAAGATTGAGTACCAAGATAAAGCTTGTAGAGAAATCCTTATGCATTAAAACCTAGTTTTGGTGTAATGTGCAATTTATCCAAAACTGAGGGTTCAACATGCAAAATATCACCTCTAGAGGGTCTCTCATGTTTCTTGGCATCAAGTAAAGCAAATAAAATGAGAGGGGTGTCTCATTTTAATTATCACGTGGGGGAAGAGAATCTTGATATTGAAATAATCAAGATTTAAGCACAAATGGCTCTTTAATACAACTTAATGCAAAAGGAAATATATTAATTATGGAGCCCTTCAATCAAAAGTTGGAGGATGTGTCTGTAATAGTTTGGACGAGATTATACCATGCTTGGGCACCAACAAGATCATGGTTTAAGTGTAAGTTATTCATATTAATAATATATAAAGCAATATCCAATAAAAGGATGGATATTGATATACATCTCTTTAAGGTGTTTATTTCCTTTTCCTTTAAACCTTGGATAATGAAGGGGTTTTAAAAGGTATTAGAATGTGTCCACATACCCAAAGAGTGGAGGAAGTTTGGTGGAAATTAATTGAGAAATAAAAGAAGATAAACCTCTTTTTCCATTTTCCTTGAAAATCCATAAATATATATATATATATATATATATGTATCTTTTCCAACAACACAAAGGAATGTTTCCCTTAATTCTTTTCTTCATCACCTTGCTTTGACCGACCAAGGAAGAGCTCTGGAGTAGAGGAAGGATGAACAAACCTGTTGGCAAGTTTTGATCATCTCCTATGTCGAATTCATGATAGAAACCATAAAAAAAGGTTAGATTCATGGTGTTCTTCACACGATTTCCTTTTCTAGCCATCTTGTTCATCCAAAGATTGAAGAACAAACCTTGGACAACTGCTGGAGCTCAATCCACCATTAAAGCTACGGATCTTGGAGCTCTGGATCAGTTCTAGAGGCGGGTTTTATAACTCTAACCCTTAAGCGTTGCTAATGCATCCATCTCTTTAATAATCGTTGGCTATTCTCCTTCTTTGGTATTCTTTTGGTTAATTGCTATAACCTTCATGAAGAACAGCAACAGTTCTTGGTTTTTCTTAGGAAGAAGATGGTGACATTAACTTTGATGCTTATCCAAAGAAAAACACTTTAGCAAACGGTTTGGTTTTTTTCTCAAACGGTTTCCCAAACCGTTTGGGAGCAAACTGTTTCATCCAAACCGCATAGAAGCAAATGGTCCAAGACCGTTTGGTGGTGTTGACCAAGCGTTTACCATTTGGAGGTCTGTTGAGAATAATATGGATTAATCATCTATCAATAATTATCAATCAACTCCAAGTGGTTCACTAATTTAAGATCCATCAACTATCTAAACCCTAATCGGGTTAATTGCTGGTTTAATAATTGATTAAGGTTGAGACTTGAATTGAGAGACCCAAACGGTTTCAAAACCATTTGGGGATCACCCAAACGGTCTCAAGACTGTTTGGTGATCACCCAAGACCGTTTGGAGGTCTAGGGTTAAGCATGGTTGACCAATTTAAGATCCAAAGGTTCTAAGTTGGAGTACAATCAATTGTTGATATGGTGATCAATCCAATGATCCAATTCCTAATTAGTTGACTTAGTTTTTGGTGTTGACTTGGGAAAACAGTCTCAAGACCATTTTGAGGTCATCCAAATGATCCCAAGACCGTTTGGGGTCAGGTCATGACCCAATTGGATGATGGTTCAATGATTTCAAATCAATTAAACTCACATTGATTAATGTTGAAGGGTCATCGATTTCAAACCCTAATCCAATTGATTCAAGCCCTAATTAATGATCAATTGAGGGTCAAATCAATTGAAGGTTGACCTAATTAACTCAATTGAATGATGGTGATAGGTCCAATTGATGATTGATTATATATATACAAGTGTTGAAGGAACCAACAATGGAAACCCTAATTCAATTTGAGGTGTTGGGACCATACTTGGCTCATGCGGTTTTGAGGTGGTTTGGACAAAATGGTCTCAAGACCATTTGAGTCCAAATGGTCTCAAGATCATTTGGGACCAAACGGTCTCAAGACCATTTGGGAACAAACGATCCCAAACCGTTTAGACTCATGTGGTTTCAAGGTCGGTTGTGTCCATGCGGTTTCAAAAGTCAAACTTGACCAAAGGGTCTTCATTTCCACTTTAGAAAACGGTCTTCGAGGTCCACTTTAGCAAACAATTTTGAGTGTGCAACTTTACCAAACGGATTCAAGGATAGACCAAGACCGCATGAGGGTCCAAACGATCTGAGACCGTTTGGAGGTTTAGTATGTAAGACCGTTTGAGGTCTAAGTTAGTCAAGATCATTTGGGGCCTTAGTGGCCAAGATTGTTTGGTGGTTGATTAACCTAACCCCATGGTTACATAAAGTGGTTAAAGGGAAAGTAATTAGTTAATTAATATATGATGTAATCAAAGGTGATTTATGATACTTGTACCTTAATTGGATAGTATGATTGAAACCCATGAAGTAATTAAGCCATAATGATTACAATGGTAGTGATATAAACCATGAAGTCAATTCTCTTTCATGATTGAGTTGACTTAACCTAATCAAGGCTGAAGCTAAGATCATCCAATAAAGAATGAGAGAGATAAGGCTTCTTATATGAATAATAATCAAGTAATGGACTTCCAATATGAATGAATGCTTAATTAGGACATGATCCATGTTAGTGAGATCATGAAAACCCTAATTATGATGGTTAATAAATCTTAACCCTAATTGAGGGTAATAATGGAAGTATCCCTAATGCATGATGATGATGTAATCTTAATTCATAATGATGACATAGTAAACCTTAATTAAAGGTACCTTGTTGATCACTCCTACTTGGGGTGAATAGTAAACCCTAATGGAGGGATATTAATGATAAGCCTAATCAAGCGTGATTATATATGAATAGTAAACCCTAACCTAGGGTGATGTGATGTCAATAGTAAATCATAATTCAGAGTATGCTAAATAAGAACCCTAATCTAGAATGATGTGATATGAATAGTAAACCCTAATTCCAATTAAGGTGAATAAAAGTGTGGAACCCTAATCTTGGGTTATGCTTTATAGCATGAAGCTCTATGATTTAGATAATGAAATGAGGAATCACTATTCCTAATTGAGCTAAAGGGGTTGGTTAACCCTAATTGAATTGAAAAGGGAAACCCTAACCCTAGTAAGGGTATAGTGGTGCAATCCTTGAATAGTAAAGTTATCTTTGTTTTGCATTGTGCTGATATAGAAATAATGTGTTTGTTATCATTTGTATTAAACATGCATGTTTTTATGAATTAGTGAGCATAGCCAGGTAAGAGCTATGATGCCATATTCATTGAAAGCACTTTGTAAGCTTTGAAAGTAATGATATGTTGTGTTACCTATTGAAAGGTAACAAATGAGATTGACAGGATGTATGAGCCATATGAAATATCTGCATTGCTACTATCATGTGTATACTGTCAAATGACTTAATGGAAATATGTTACTTGGTAACCAGTGTTTTGATGATTTAAGAGTTTGAACACCCCTATTCTTGAAACACAATGATGAGATGGTTAGGGATTGAGATCCCAATGTTAACATAGTTGTGAAATGAACTTGATAAAATAGTACTCTTACTTTATGGCAATTGGTATAATGATTTATGTTTGAAAACATGCCTGATGCAAAAAGAATGCCATAATGTACTTATATAATCAAGTATAATGATATCATGTAGATCCCTTGTTACGACCCGCGTTGAGCTTACCCTGTAAGTATGTTGTTAAGCATGTGTTTAGCTGCTTTGCTAAGTTATAAGCTTTCTTTGTTAATAACGTTTAAAACAGATATGATATGTGCGTAATGTGAATCCTAGCCCTTAAAACGTGTAAGATCTTGCGCTTGAGGCGTTGCCAGAGAAATCGTTTGAAACCGACTTTCGAGTCAAAAGTTGTATGTTTTTGGGCTTGCAGGGACCTGTTTGTAGTTTTTGAAAGTTCTTGGACTTTATGTTTTGGTCCCTAGGTTTTCCCTTCTTATCCTTTCTTTCCCCTTTACTCGTTTCATTTATCAGAAATGAGAGAAACGCAAAGTGTTTCTTCCCTTCTTCGCTTGAGAGGGAAAGAGAGGGAGATTTGGGAGAGAAGGCGATTTGGAGCCCTAGCTTGATTCCGGTCAGTAGTTGCGGCTTCCATCCTCGCCTCATCGTTCTTCTTCGCCAGCTGAACCAGCGGTAGCCAGAGCTACGCTTGCAGCAGGAGCTGCGCTAGCAGCAGCGGCGGCTAGGAGAAAGAAAGGGCGCGAAGAGAAGCCCTAGTTCGTTCTTCTCCTCTCCTACAGTTAGTTCGTGGGTGTACGCATCTTTTGCAGGTGATTTGCTGCACAAATCCTTAGTTTTTTTCTGCTGAATCGAGTGAAATCGACATCAGCAAGTCGGTTTAGGTTTTCAGTCTGTTCGCCGTTCGGTCGAGTTATATGTGATTCGGTCGAGTTTTCTTGAGTAGGAATCGAACAGCAGGTTGATCGGTCGAGTTTGCAAGCTGATCGGTCGAGTTGTGCAGTGATCGGTCGAGTTTCCAACCAATCGGTCGAGTTTCTGAGCTGTGAGTGGCAGTTCATTCAGAAATCATTATTAAACTCAATTTAAGTGCTTTAATGCTTCAATATCAATTGGTATAACTCCTAAACAGTGTAGCATATACAATAGAGTATGATAGATTCATTGGAACTTGAAATATGTGATATGATTGATGAAAATGGTGGAAATTTTATGTATTACAGTTGCAATGTATATGCTGGTTAAAGATGGATGTTTAGCATTGAAACTGGATAAGTGATACTGAGTCATACTTAAAGATGACAAATGATATATATGTGTTTTCAAGTGAGGTACAGAATGTGAAATAAGTATGAAATGTGATATTCCTGTTTAAATGTTTATATGTTAATCAGTTAATAGACTTAGGTGCCCTAACACCGTAGAACCCCTTTGAGAGATCTGCTTCTTAGGGGTGAAACTCGTGTTGCAACAATAACTGTGCGGAGTCACGGTGGCACGAGGACAGAGAGCCAGTGTTGCAACAAGAACTGTGCGGAGTCACGGTGGCACTGGAGAAAATAGGGGTTATTGCAACAAGAACCGTGCGGAGTCACGGTGGTAACCCAGTGAGACTCTCCACCTGTGTGCTCAGGTTAGATGAGGAGTCTAGAGCACTCAGAGTAGTGCATTTATGCCGGAGAGCCTGTGGTCCTATAGAAGAACAGGGCTGGCGTCAGACTTAGCATTTCTCGGGTGTGTCGCTAAGTCTTATACGGTGGGATCATAGTTCGCTACGAATCTTTATATGCAGAGTACACTGCATATGATTAGGGCATAATAAAAATATAAATATGAATCATATAGGATCGCAGTAAATTTAATATGTTAAGAGATTTGAACTTCTGTGCCAATTCTCTATATCAGTTTATTTGTTTAAAATATTTGTTGTTGCATAGAAACGAAATTGTTATCTATAAAGATGCTATGTCATTAGAATTGCCCTATTAGTACATCACTTATCATTTATTTAATTTTATCTATCTGATGAGTTGTTTAGTGATAGATAAATGAAATGCTATTCACTGAGCGAGTAGGCTCATACCTCTACTCAAACATTTTCAGGTCAACCTCAGCATCAGGAGTCGGAAGGATATTTTCATCCTAACGCTTAGCCTGTAGAAGGTATAAGTAGTTAGTCTAGTTAGAGGTCTCTTAGTCCTTTCCCCTCGATCCTTGGAACATGGTGTGGGTGAGAGAGAGTATGTATGGTGAATGTGAAAAAGATGTAAATTACCTGTTATGCTTTACTTTATGTCAAACAAATGTAATATGCTGTAGACATTATTTATATCTCTTGTCAGTTTAATAGAAATGCTTCTGCAGTTTGTTTGGCTTTACTTTACAGCATAACTCAGGTTATCTTTTTAATGGCTTTAAAATGTTTTAAAATTAATGAATGGTTTGGCTTGTGTGTGTAAATCCCTCCGTCGTGCCTTAATCTCGTGGTCTGTGGTTAGTGTGAGATCGGGGCGTGACATCTTTGTATCAGAGCTTAGGTTGAGTACATAGTTACTCAGAGTCCAAGTCAGGGGATGATAAGAGACCAATAGGATTAAGGTTTAGGTGTCTTTCTTCTATCTGTAGTTTTCTAACAGGAAATATTATGTTATATCATTGCAGATGGCAGAAAGAGGCTTTGATCATGATGATCAGGCCGAGAGTCATGTTGGCCCTGATACACTGTGCTTGGGTCCAGGTGGTGGTGACCAGGTTGATGAAGCATCCTGGATGTACATGATGTTTTTGGAGACCAGAGAGAGGTACAAGGCTGATAGGCGAGCTTCTACTTCTACCAGTAGTAAGGATATGATGCGATCTTATGAGCTTGTGAAGAAGCTTGGTGGCACAAAGTTTAGTGGCACTACAGATCCCGCTGAGGTTGATGAGTGGCTGAGACAGATAGAGAAGGTCTTTCGCCTGATGGAGCTTCCAGAAGAGAAGAAGATTAATCATGAAGTTTATCTTCTGACAGGCGATGCAGAGTTGTGGTGGCACGGTGTGGAGGATAAGAAGAGAGGTACAAAGCTTTCTTGGCAGGATTTTTCTGAAGAGTTTCATCTTAAATTCTATCCACCCACTTTTATTAATGAGAAAATCAGGCAGTTACAGAACATTAAGCAGGGGAACATGTCAGTTACTGAGTATGAAGCACTTTTCACCCGGTTAGCGAACTTCTGTCCGCAGCTTGTTCCCGACAACATAGAAAGATGCAGAAGGTTTCAAGAAGGACTGAGGCCAGAAATTCGGCATACAATTTCTGCTACTAGTAAAAGGAACAGAGAGAACTTTGGTGAGTTTGTTGAGGCTTCTAGACAGGTTGAAGAATCTGTGAATGCTGACAAGGTGCCTGAGTCTAAGAAGAGATCTGTAGATTTCAGTAGAGGACAGTCCAGTAGTGGATATAGAGGTGGAGGTAGAGGTTTCTTTTCTAAACTCGGGCGTGGCTTTAGCTATTTCGGTAGACAGAGATCTGAGGATGTTACTTGTTCTAGAGGCAGAGGGAAATACAACCCAGAGAGATGGGGTAGTGCCTCTAGTGGACAGTCTTCTGGATCGTCAATGTCAGTGACAGGTCCCCAGGGACAAGAGATACCACTATGTAACAAATGTGGAAGACCACATACTGGACAGTGTTGGGGTCCAAGTTTTTATGTCTGTGGACAGATAGGACACCTCAAAAGGGAATGTCCTCAGCTTCAACAAGCAGCATCACAAGCTTTCCAGCCTCAGTACCATGATGTTCCGAGTTCTACTGTGGCTTCTGGTTCCAGAGGTGGTGGAGTGCCCAGTGGCAGAAGTGGTCAGAGAGGACAACATGGCAGAGGGAGAGCTTCAGCATGTTTCTTCTCTTTGACACCTCGGGAAGGTATAATCTCTTCACAAGTCGTTACAGGAGAGATACTTTTGTTTAATAGTATACCAGTTTCAGTTTTGATAGATCCGGGTGCTACTCACTCTTTCATACGACACTCTTTAGTTGGTGAACTTAATTTATTAACTCAAGAGTTGGTAGATGAGTTAGTGTTGAGGGTTCCACTAGGTGGACCAACAGTTTTATCAGAGTTCTATCCCGGATGTTTGTTATCTTTTGGAGGTTACACCTTTGCTGCCAATCTCATGCCCCTGGATGTCAATACCTTTCAAGTCATCTTGGGTATGGATTGTCTTGAGACATATCGAGTGCAACTCGATTGTTGGAAGAAGGAAGCTACCTTTCAACAAGGTGAATTTTCTTGTGTCTTTACCGGAGACAGGAAAGTTCTGCCTACGTGCATTGTATCAGCTGATGTAACTGATAAGATGCTACAGAAAGGATGTGTAGCGTTCCTTGCTCATGTGGTTGACACTAGAGCAGAGATGAGCACCGCCAGTGTTTATGATGTGCCTGTGGTTCGTGAGTTTTCTGATGTTTTTCCAGAAGAATTGCCAGGTTTACCTCCTATCAGAGACATTGATTTTGAGATTCAGGTATATCCAGGTAGTCATCCAGTAGCCCTGCCAGCTTATAGAATGGCACCTGCAGAGTTGAAAGAACTCAAGGTGCAGCTGCAGGAATTGCTGGATAAGGGTTTCATCAGACCTAGTTCTTCACCGAGGGGTGCTCCAGTGCTATTTGTTAAGAAAAAGGATGGTACTATGCGTCTCTGCATAGACTATAGGAAATTGAACAAGATCACTATTAAGAACAAGTATCCTTTGCCGAGAATAGATGATCTGTTTGATCAGTTGCGTGGAGCGACGATCTTTTCTAAAATAGATTTGAGATTTGGATATCATCAGCTCAGAATAAAGGCTTCTGATATTCCCAAGACAGCTTTCAGAACTGGGTATGGGCATTATGAGTTTCTGGTCATGTCGTTTGGGCTGACCAATGCCCCAGCAGCCTTTATGGATATGATGAATCAAATTTTCAAACCGTTCCTAGATCAGTTTATTGTAGTCTTTATAGATGATATTCTGATCTACTCCAGAGATGATATACAGCATGAGCAACACCTGAGAGTAGTGTTGCAGTTGTTGAGGCAACATCAGTTGTATGCTAAGTTTAGCAAGTGTGAGTTCTGGTTGGCCGAGGTAGCATTTCTTGGACATGTTATCTCGAGAGATGGAGTTAGCGTTGACCCTAAGAAAGTTGATTTTGTGCTTCAGTGGGAACGGCCTAAGACTCCTACTGAGATTAGAAGTTTCTTGGGATTAGCAGGCTATTACAGAAGGTTTATACATAACTTCAGTGTGCTAGCATCACCCTTGACACGCTTGACGAGGAAGGATGCACTGTTTGTTTGGTCTGACAACTGTGAGAAAAGTTTTCAGATCTTGAAGAGGAAGTTTACTTCATCACCAGTGTTGGTTTTGCCAGAGGCAGACAAAGGTTATATAGTGTTCTGCGATGCTTCCAGAAGAGGTTTAGGCTGTGTGCTGATGCAGGAAGGCAAAGTTGTGGCTTATGCATCTAGACAGCTTAAGAAGAACGAAGAGAATTATCCTACTCATGATCTGGAGTTAGCTGCTATAGTTCATGCTCTTAAGACATGGCGTCACTACCTATACGGTGAGACATGTCAGGTATTTACGGACCATAAGAGCCTGAAGTATATCTTCACTCAGAAGGATTCGAATCTGAGACAGCGCAGATGGCTTGAGCTGATCAAGGATTATGAGGTGAAAATCGATTACCATCCTGGTAAAGCGAATGTTGTGGCAGATGCCTTGAGTAGGAAGTCAAGTTCAACAGCTGATGCATTTTCTATGGCATGTTTCAAGAGAGACTTGCTTGTAGATATGCGGAAGTTGAACTTAGACTTGGATGTGACCGGACAAAGTGGGTTGATTGCTCAGATGCAGGTCAAACCTACTTTCTATGAACAGATTAAGGAGTTGCAACAGAATGATGACGAGTTGTGGCAGGTTATGCAGGATATTTCGGAAGGTAAAAGGTCAGAATTCAGGTTTTCTGATGACGGTGTGTTGTATCTTCATGACAGGTTGTGTATACCTAAGAACAGTGAGCTGAAAGAGAAAATTCTTGAAGAAGCGCATGCTTCTATGTATGTTATGCATCCAGGTAACACAAAAATGTACAGGAACCTCAAAGAACTGTACTGCTGGTCTGGTATGAAGAGAGATGTGGCTGAGTACGTGACTAGATGTGGAGTGTGTCAGCAGGTTAAAGTTGAGCATCAGAAACCTGCTGGTACCTTGCAGTTGCTTCCTATACCTGAATGGAAATGGGAACACATCACGATGGATTTCGTGGTAGGGTTACCCAGGACGACTAGAGGTTCAGACTCGATATGGGTGATTGTGGATAGACTAACTAAGTCTGCTCACTTTCTCCCTGTCAAGTCAACCTTTGATGTTCAAAGCTAGCCAAGATTTATGTGGATGAGGTAATTAGATTACATGGGATTTCAGTTTCCATTATTTCTGACAGAGATCCTAAGTTTACATCTAGGTTCTGGAATCAGTTACATAGTGCGTTGGGCACAAGGCTGAGGTTCAGTACAACATTTCACCCGCAGACGGATGGTCAGTCTGAGAGGACCATTCAGACTCTTGAAGACATGCTAAGAGCATGCGTTCTGCAGTTCAGAGGTAACTGGGAAGAACACTTAAGCCTGATGGAGTTTGCATATAACAACAGCTACCATTCTAGTCTTGGAATGGCCCCATATGAAGCTCTATATGGAAGAAAGTGTAGATCACCAGTTTGTTGGTACGAGGTTGGCGAGAAAGAAATTCTTGGACCTGAGATAGTTGATATAACTACAGAGAAGATACATGTGATCAGGGAGCAGTTGAAAGCTGCTCAGGACAGACAGAAAAGCTATGCAGAGAGACGACGTCGACCTCTTGAGTTTGAGGTCGGTGATGAGGTTTATCTGAAGGTTTCACCGGGGAAGGGAGTGCTAAGGTTTGGCAAGAGGGGAAAGTTGACCCCTAGGTATATGGGCCCATATCCTATTGTTGAGAGGATTGGACCTGTAGCTTACAGGTTGGATTTGCCGTCTGAGTTGGCAAATCTCCATGATGTGTTTCATGTGTCTATGCTGAAAAAGTGTCATCTCGGTACAGAAAAGATTTTAGATCCAGAACTGGCGCAGCTTAAGACAGATGTGTCCTATGTGGAAGGACCAGTGCAGATAGTTGATCATCGAATCAAGAAGCTTAAGAACCGTGAGATACCTTTAGTGAAGGTTTTGTGGAGGAATCATAACCTTGAAGAAGCTA
Source organism: Alisma plantago-aquatica (assembly GCA_963693085.1). Lineage (NCBI taxonomy): Eukaryota > Viridiplantae > Streptophyta > Magnoliopsida > Alismatales > Alismataceae > Alisma > Alisma plantago-aquatica. Next base: position 522,153,414 of record OY856413.1, on the reverse strand, counting down.
CGTGGGAGCTTGAGTCTGAGATGTGTAGCAAGTTTCCTTTTCTCTTTTAGGAATTTCAGGACGAAATTCTTATAAGGGAGGGAGATTGTTACGACCCACGTTGAGCTTACCCTGTAAGTATGATGTTAAGCATGTGTTTAGCTGCTTTGCTAAGTTATAAGCTTGCTTTGTTAATAACATTTAAAACAGATATGATATGTGCGTAGTGTGAATCCTATCCCTTAAAACGTGTAAGATCTTGCGCTTGAGGCGTTGCCAGAGAAATCATTTGAAACTGACTTTCGAGTCAAAAGTTGTATGTTTTTGGGCTTGCAGGGACCTGTTTGTAGTTTTTGAATGTTCTTGGACTTTATGTTTTGGTCCCTAGGTTTTCCCTTCTTATCCTTTCTTTCCCCTTTACTCGTTTCATTTATCAGAAACGAGAGAAACGCAGAGCGTTTCTTCCCTTCTTCGCTTGAGAGGGAAAGAGAGGGAGATTTGGGAGAGAAGGTGATTTGGAGCCCTAGCTTGATTCTAGTCAGCAGTTGCGGCTTCCATCCTCGCCTCACCGTTCTTCTTCGCCAGCTAAACCAGCGGTAGCCAGAGCTACGCTTGCAGCAGGAGCTGCGCTAGCAGCAGTGGTGGCTAGGAGAAAGAAAGGGCGCGAAGAGCAGCCCTAGTTCGTTCTTCTCCTCTCCTACAGTTAGTTCGTGGGTGTAAGCATCTTTTGCAGGTGATTTGCTGCACAAATCTGTAGTTTTGTCTGCTGATTCGAGTGAAATCGACATCAGCAGGTCAGTTTAGGTTTTCAGTCTGTTCGTCGTTCGGTTGAGTTATATGTGATTCGGTCGAGTTTTCTTGAGCAGGAATCGAACAGCAGGTTGATCGGTCGAGTTTGCAAGCTGATCGATCGAGTTGTGCAGTGATCGGTCGAGTTTCCGACCAATCGGTCGAGTTTCTGAGTTGTGAGTGGCAGTTCATTCAGAAATCATTATTAAACTCAATTTAAGTGCTTTAATGCTTCAATATCAATTGGTATAACTCCTAAACAGTGTAGCATATACAATAGAGTATGATAGATTCATTGGAACTTGAAATATGTGATATGATTGATGAAAATGGTGGAAATTTTATGTATTACAGTTGCAATGTATATGCTGGTTAAAGATGGTTGTTTAGCATTGAAACTGGATAAGTGATACTGAGTCATGCTTAAAGATGAAAAATGATATATATGTGTTTTCATGTGAGGTACAGAATGTGAAATAAGTATGAAATGTGATATTCCTGTTTAAATGTTTATATGTTAATCAGTTAATAGACTTAGGTGCCCTAACACCGTAGAACCCCTTTGAGAGATCTGCTTCTTAGGGGTGAAACTCGTGTTGCAACAATAACTATGCGGAGTCACGGTGGCACGAGGATAGAGAGCCAGTGTTGCAACAAGAACTGTGCAGAGTCACGGTGGCACTGGAGAAAATAGGGGTTATTGCAACAAGAACCGTGCGGAGTCACGGTGGTAACCCAGTGAGACTCTCCGCCTGTGTGCTCAGGTTAGAGGAGGAGTCTAGAGCACTCAGAGTAGTGCATTGAGGCCGGAGAGCCTGTGCTCCTGTTGCAGAACAGGGCTGGCGTCAGACTTAGCATTTCCCGGGTGTGTCGCTAAGTCTTATACGGTGGGATCGTAGTTCGCTACGGATCTTTATATGCAGAGTACACTGCATATGATTAGGGCATAATAAAAATATAAATATGAATCATATAGGATCGCAGTAAATTTAATATGTTAAGAGATTTGAACTTCTGTGCCAATTCTCTATATCAGTTTATTTGTTTAAAATATTTGTTGTTGCATAGAAACGAAATTGTTATCTGTAAATATGCTATGTCATTAGAATTGCCCTGTTAGTACTGCACTTATCAATTATTTAATTTTATCTATCTGATGAGTTGTTTAGTGATAGCTAAATGAAATCCTATTCACTGAGCGAGTAGGCTCATACCTCTACTCAAACATTTTCAGGTCAACCTCAGCATCAGGAGTCGGAAGGATCTTTTCATCCTAACGCTTAGCCTGTAGAAGGTATAAGTAGTTAGTCTAGTTAGAGGTCTCTTAGTCCTTTCCCCTTGATCCTTGGAACATGGTGTGGGTGAGAGAGAGTATGTATGGTGAATGTGAAAAAGATGTAAATTACCTGTTATGCTTTACTTTATGTCAAACAAATGTAATATGTTGTAGACTTTATTTATATCTCTTGTCAGTTTAATAGAAATGCTTCTGCAGTTTGTTTGGCTTTAGTTTACAGCATAACTCAGGTTATCTTTTTAATGGCTTTAAAATGTTTTAAAATTAATGAATGGTTTGGCTTGTGTGTGTAAATCCCTCCGTCGCGCCTTAATCTCGTGGTCTGTGGTTAGTGTGAGATCGGGGCGTGACATCCCTGGCCATAGATCCATCATTGTTAGAAGTTAGATGATGGTGAAATAGGTTTTCCTAAAGGAACTCCTGGAGAGCATACTTTTGAGTATGTAGGGGTTATGGGAGAAAATATCCTTACGTCCTAATGGAGGAATTGATGTGAGATAAGCATTTAATCTCTCAATCCTTCATTATATGCATATGCCGGGATGATGTATCACTAATCTCCCGATGATGTTGTTAATACCACATCAATGTGAGATAAACAAGAAATCCCTCGATTGCGAAGAGAGTACAACATGACACTGTAACTCTAATAGCAAAGTGCCAGAATACCCTGGACAGCTATTATGGCAGAGACACAAGATGTCCTGCATGTTATTCCTCACACTAACTGAGGAGGATGAGGTCATAGAAATCTGGCTCTTCTGATGACCTATATATGGTACCGATTGTGATTTCGTAATGGTTGGTTGGAGTATGAGAGGTATACCTCATCTCCTCAGGGCATAAGTATGTTTGTAAAATGTAATCAGCCACATAGCATATTTTCTTAGGTTGAACTACGAGAAACAATGATTGATGATACATTGTTTATTAAGTCCTAGTCGGACAAATAATATACATGTTCTTCATATTCCTTATTGAATTAAATGACTTGCTATTCAATCAAGTTATAATTGAAATGATTGCATAAAGAATACTACTCTACTTAGCTTAATCAATAAATTGCCCGCTGTTGAATAATTATCAAATTATTGCTCAGTGTTATTCTATTAGTTTCAATAACAATGCTTCTGGAAGAGAGTTATAACTCTCGCTGGGAAAATTTTCAATTGTATCACTCCCGTGGGATTCAACTTTAAAGGTAGACACCGAGGACGAAGAAACCCTTCAGTGGGTGAGCAGCAACAACAACAGCAACAACATCAGTAAGGAAAGTAGTGATCCCCAGGTGGAGACACTGTCTGTTAGGTCTTGTATATAGAGAGTCCTATGTGTCGTCTCTGTACTCTCAGGTCCTAGGAATCAGTAGATGGTTTAATATAGATCTTAGATTTTTGGCTTAATGCCTCAAGATTTTTGTATACTGCTCATGTACAGTTTAACAGGGCAGTCAGTGTTATGACTCTCGAGATGAGATAATACAGAGATGTACTGGTGAATCAGCTTGTAAATAACTTACTTGTTTCTTTATGAAAGAGTTTTATAGTTATGGATCTTTTTACAAAAAGTTTTAATTTTTAGTGATTTTTAGTAGTTCTGCTGCTAATTAATCTCTTCCGCATCGTTAATAACATTTTGTTCGCATGGGGTATCACAGCCGAAGGTTGAATGCATTAAGGCCTTATGATCAACTACCAAAGGGTTGGATCATTTCATAATGTGATCAGACTACCAAAGAGTTGGATCACTTTCAAGTACTTGACTACCAAAGAGTTGGATTATTTTATTATCAGCACTTGACTACCAAAGCATTGAAGTGCTTTGATATAATGGAACAAATATATTATGTTTCATGTGTTCATATCAATAAGTATGGAAAATCATGCAACATATCATACAAGAACAATCATTTCATTCAATATCATAAGCCAAGTACTTTACTACACATATAACACAAGCATATTGTATAATAAGCCAGGTAAGAGGTAATGGCATACCTTGATCAAGAACAAACCTAATCATCATATCCTTATATCATCTACATCTTGGTCAACCCTGATTAAGACAAGACCACATATCACCATCAGGTTCTCATCTTAACTGTAGTTATCTCCATTTTAAGGTTTGCCATATCAAATTGGGATATGTAGTTTATTACTTGTCTTATCATCTTGTTGTTATGTTCCTGACTTGAAAATTAGCTTACTGATCTCATATTCCATATTAGGATACATAATCTGAATATTAGGTTATGTATCATTCTTTATACATATCAAACCTAGGTTACCTATATTATACAAAAAATAGGGTTTCATCACATGTATTAAGGGTCATCTTCATGTGATATGAATTCTATGCATGTAACTAATATTTGAGTTACATCATAGCTTCAGATTACTTATATGAACTTACTCTATAAATTTCACTATATATTGAGTATATATGTATTTATTACATTTTATTTAGGGTTATTAGCCCTAACTATCCATATTAATCAAATTACATGATTTCATTCATTAACATGACCATGTCTGACATCATATGCATTATAAACATAATTGTGGATTTACTAACATGCTCTCATAATTTAGGCCATCATTTGGTATTTATTAGACATGAAAAGACCATTTTATATCTTACATGATATCATTGAGATTTAAGCATCAAAAGCCTGATATTATTATTCTACTGTGTTCTATTCATTTTTCTAAACAATTCAGTATGTTACTTATATTTTTCTGATCATCGAGCTAATTTCTATGATTTATCAAAGATCTATGAATTAACTGAGATATTTACCTTTGCGGGACATTCAGGAGGCGACACGTGGCCATATCAGGCGTAGATCCTTTACTTACTGATTCGGGGTGGTTTGTGTTTGGTCTGGTCCAGTTCAAGGCTGCAGACTCAATTTGGGTGGGTTGAATGGGAGTCGGACCAGTCCACTCCCTCTTTGGTTCTTGCGTGTGTAACGTGGATGCCCGTCTCCCCTGTTCCTCGCGTGCGCCGCCACATAGAACTGCTCCATGAGCAATCCATAGAGAGCAGGTGATCCTCATCAGCTTCAATGGCCTTGATTAGCTTCGTCCCCCTTGGTTGGACCTCCACAGCCACTCGCCTCCCAAGGTTTTGTTGTGGAGCTCGTTCTTTGTGAGGGAGCAGACACACAACACTGGTTGCGGTAAAACAAAGGGGCAACACACCTCTTCTCGTCTTTGTGCCAACCTTAAGCTTTGAAAATCTTTGTAGCTGCTTCGCAGACTCTGTGAGACCCTTTAACATCATGAGGAGGCATACCCTAGGATCCTCGAACTCCATCTCCGTCACCAACCGATCTGAGGTTGTCAGCCATGAAGGAGAGCTTGAAGTCCATTACAAACGCCTACATATTTCTCCCATAATCTCACCCTTGCTCCTCAGACCTCCTTCTTCATTTTTCCTTCACTTAACCCACTGGTATCTCCCTCTATTCCTCCCCATTTCTCAGCCGCCGCCTGCTCCGTGTTGTGGAAAGACACAGGGAGACGAGCAGCTGGTTCTTCCTATTGGGATGCTCTCACATCTTGTTTAAGGGGTATTCTCACTCCTCTACTCAAACAAAACACAACTATCCACTTCAGTTCCTCCTTCGGGCCACAACCTCGATGTGTGGTGGCTGAGAACTCGTAGTGCCCGTCTGCCCCACTACCTTGCTCTCACCGCAAGGTAGAAGATGACACAAGGACCCTTCATCTCCAATCTGATGGTCTGTGTGAGTCCCTCACTTGAGCCCATCCACGGCTCACTCAAGCCAAAGGGCACTACCACTGGATTAGATATCTAGGGCTAGGATCTGGCCACACACACCAAGCCCAAAGTAGGGGGGGCATGACACTAACTAAGATCAAGACTTAGGTCCATAAATCATCAAATATACCTATTATTTTCAAATTTTCAAACCTCCATATCTTCCTCTGGGAACATCCAAATGCCACCAAATTTTAACCATAGATTCCTCACAACTACACGAATTTGGTGTCAAATCAACTGTTTGATCATCAACTTAAATACCTCAAAGGACATGAACTTAGGGACATTAATCATTATACCAACCTCAGTTAACACTCAAACTTTACCAACCCACTTGGATCTCTCATTATAACTCAAGATATGAATTCAAATATGTTATTGGAGATTTAAGGATTCCAAAAGTCCACTCCATCACATCCTACACACCTTAAAACAAATTCCATCCTCGAAATTAAACCAAAATCCATTCTTTCACCTAGAAACCAAAACCTCTTGATACTTGATTGAATCCCTAGATATATAGGTGCCTATACTTGCGTTGACCTAGAAACATCATATATTTCCTCATAGGAGATTTGATCTATTTGTTGTGACTTAGTTCTCCTCTCTCTACCCTTTTTCATGGCCTTCCCCTCTTCAACTCTATTGGCGCACTCCTACAATTACCGAGAACCTGAAATAACATGTGGTTGACCCTCCAAATTTCAAACTTAGGCACATGTTGCCAACCCCTCAACTACAACCAGAAACAACCTTTTCTCTATAGCGAATGACCCTGCCTCTCCACTTCTCCTCAAAATAATCAAATTTTGCCACCATGTTTCCATCCTACCTACAATAGATCTATTACATTAGATCCACAACCAACTCTAGAAAGCCTCACCATCAATCTCCTCTAGCTGCTAATTGGGCATCAAACTTCCACCTCCTGACCTCTTCCCCATGATGACTAGTGTCTACAGAAATCTCTTCAGATAAAAATGTAAGGTCTAAAGCCTCCATACCTGACTTGCCACTCCATTAGTGGTAGAAACTCCAATTGGATACATGCCATAGATCTTTCGAACTTCATAATAATCCACTGGCCTAGATCTCAGAACCTAAAAACCCGTTGCTCATTATAAGGCAAATAAAATATCTTACATCTATAGGAGAACCCGTTCCTCTGATCACATAGTAGATCAACAATTTTTTCCACCATCATCTTCACCCCCTCACTACCTATAGATCTCATGAAATTATCTTCTCCATATTGCAAGGAAGCCTACATCACCACTAGATGGCTTCTTTTGACTCCCCGGTCACTCTTTTGCATCCCAAGAAGATGGGTTAACCTAACAACAATGTTGGAGGCATTATGGACTCATCAAGCTCAACACTATCAGGGTTATCTCTAGCCACATCTAGGAAACCCAACAATAGGAAAAATACTTGTATGGATACTAAAATGATGACAAAAGCTGACAACACAAGTTGAATGATCCCTCCCTACACCTATGAACAAATAACAATCAAGGAAATTGATCAAGAATGATCAGTCTGAGAAGGTTTGCTTCTTTTTAAGTTTGATTTTATAAACAAATCAGTTCATGAGGTTTCATATGTAGTCCACTATAGCTAAGAATGAAAGTGTGATACCCCGTGTGAACAAAATGTTATTAACGATGATTAAGTGATTAATTAGCAACGGAACTACTGAAAATCACTAAAAATAAAAACTTTTTGTAAAAAGATCCACAACTATAAAACTCTTTCATAAAGAGACAAGTAAGTAGTTTACAAGCTGATTCACCAGTACATCTCTGTATTATCTCATCTCGAGAGTCATAACATTGACTGCCCCGTTGAACTGTACATGAGCAGTATACAAAAATCTCGAGACATTAAGCCAAAAATCTCAGATCTATATTAAACCATCTACTGATTCCTAGGACCTGAGAGTACAGAGACGACACATAGGACTCTCTATATACAAGACCTAACAGACAATGTCTCCACCTGAGGATCACTGTTGTCCTTGTTGATGCTGCTGCTGCTGTTGTTCCTGCTCACCCACTGAAGGGTTTCTTTGTCCTCGGCATCTACCTAAAAAGTTGAATCCCACGGGGGTGAGACAATTAAAAATTGTCCCAGCGAGAGTTATAACTTTCCGTCAGAAGCATTGTTATTGCAAATAATTGAATAACACTGAGCAGTAATTTGATAATTATTCAAAAACATGCAATTTATTGATTAAGCTAAGTAGAGCAATATTCTTTATGCGATCATTTCAATTATAACTTTATTGAATATCAAGTCATTTACTTCAATAAGGAATATGAAGAACATGTATATTATTTGTCCGACTAGGACTTAATAAACAATGTATCATCAATCATTGTTTCTAATAGTTCAACCTAAGAAAATATGCTACGCGGCTTATTACATTTTACAAACATACTTATGCCCTGAGGAGATGAGGTATACCGCTCATACTCCAACTGACCATTATGAAATCGCAATCGGTACCATACATAGGTCATCAGAAAAGCTGGATTCCTATGACCTCATCATCCTCAATCAGTGTGAGGAATAACATGCAGGACATCTTGTGTCTCTGCCATAATAGTTGTCCAGGGTATTCTGGCACTTCGCTATTAGAGTTACAGTGGCATGTTGTACTCACTTCGCAATCGAGGGATTTCTTGTTTATCTCACATAGATTCAGCATTAACATCATCATAGGGAGATTAGTGATACATCTTCCCGTCATATGCATATAATGAATGATTGAGAGATTAAATGTTTATCTCACATCAATTCCTTCATTAGGACGTAAGGATATTTGCATCCATAACCCCCACATACTCAAAAGTATGCTCTCTAGGAGTTCCATTAGGAAAACCTATTTCACCATCATCTAGCTTCTGATGATGACAGATCTATGGCCAGGGCTCTATATGATATCGTTATACTTGATTATTTAAGTACATCATGGCATTCTTTTAACATCAAGCATGTTTTCAAACATAAACCATTAAAAAATTTTCTATAAAGAAAGAGTACTAATTGTATCAAGTTCATTTCACAGTTTTATTAACATTGGGATCTAAGTCCCTTATCAACTCATCATCATGATTCATGATAATGTTGGTGTTCAACCCTTAGATCATCAAAACACATGTTACCACTTTAACTGGTAACTCAATACCATCAAGTCATTTGACAGTGTAAACATAATAGTAGTAATGCAGGTATTTCACATGGCTCATACAACCTATTAGTCTCATTTGTTACCTCTCACTAGGAAACATAGCATATCATTGCTTTCAAAGCTTATAAAGTTCTTTCAATGGATATGTCTTCATAGTTCTTACCTGGATATGCTCACTATTTCATAAAAACCTGCATGATTAATACAAATGATAACAGGCACATTATCTCTATATCAGCACAATGCAAAACAAAGATAACTTTACTATTTAAGGGTTGCACCACTATGCCCTTACTAGGGTTAGGGTTTCCCTTTTCAATTCATTTAGGGTTAACCAACCCCTTTGCTTAAAATGGAATAGTGATTCCTCATTTCATTATTTAATCATAGAGCTTCATGCTTAAAAGCATAACCCAGAATCAGGGTTTTACACTATTATTCACCTTAATAGGAATTAGGGTTTACTATTCATATCACATCACTCTAGATTAGGGTTCTTATTTAACATACTCTGAATTAGGATTTACTATTCATATTGAATCACTCTTGATTAGGGTTGTCATTAATATCCCTCCATTAGGGTTTACTATTCACCCCAAGTAGGAGTGATCAACAAAGTACCTTTAATTAAGGTTTACTATGTCATCATTATGAATTAGGATTACATCATCATCGTGCATTAGGGATACTTTCATTATTAGCCTCAATTAGGGTTAAGATTCATTTACCATCATAATTAGGGTTTTCATTATCTCACTATGAAGGATCATACCCTAATTAGATATTCATTACTATTGGAAGTCCATTACTTGATTAACATTCATAAAAGGAGTCATCTCTCTCTCATCCTCTATAGGATGATGTTTACTTAAACCTTGATTAGGTTAAGTAACTCAATCAAGAAAGAGAATTGACTTTATGGTTTATATCATTACCATTGTAATCATTAGAACTTAATTACTTCATGGGTTTCAATCATACTATCCCATTAAGGTACATGTATCATGAATCACCTTTGATTACATCATATATTAATTAACCAATTACTTGTCCTTTAATCACTTTAAGTACCCATGAGATTTAGGTTAAACATCCACCAAACGATCTTGACTAACTTAGACCTCAAATGGTGTTGCATACTAAACCTCCAAATGGTCTAAGACTGTTTGGACCTTCATGCGGTCTTGGTCTACCCTTGAGACCGTTTGGTAAAGTTACACACTCAAGACCGTTTGCTAAAGTTGGGGTGAAGACCGTTTGCCCAAGTTTGACTTTTCAAACTGCATGGACACAATCGGTTTTGAAATAGCATGACCCTAAATAGTTTGGGATCGTTTGGTCCCAAACGGTCTTGAGACCGTTTGGTCCCAAATGGTCTTCAGACCGTTTGGTCCCAAATGGTCTTGAGACCATTTGGACTCAAACGGTCTTGAGACCGTTTGGTCCAAACCACCTCAAAACCGCATGGACCAAGTATGGTCCCAACACCTCAAATTGAATTAGGGTTTCCATTGTTGGTTCCTTCAACACTTGTATATATATAATCAATCATCAATTGGACCTATCACCTTTATTCGATTGAGTTAATTAGGTCAACCTTCAATTAAATTGACCCTCAATTGACCCTCAATTGATCATCAACTAGGGCTTGAATCAATTGGATTAGGGCTTGGAGTCGATGACTCTTCAACATAATTCAATGTGAGTCTAATTGATTTGAACCCATTGAACCATCATCCCATTTGGTCATGACCTGACCCCAAACGGTCTTGGGATCATTTGGATGACCTCCAAACGGTCTTGAGACCATTTTCTCAAGTCAACACAAAAAAACTAAGTCAACTAAGTAGGGATTGGATCATTGGATTGATCACCATATCAACAATTGATTGTACTTCAACTTAGAACCTTTGGATCTTCAATTGGTCGATCATACTTAACCCTAGATCTCCAAACGGTCTTGGGTGATCAACAAATGGTCTTGAGACCGTTTTGGTGATCCCCAAATGGATTTGAAACTGTTTGGGTCACTCAACCCAAGTCTCAACTTTATTCAATTATCAAATCAGAAATTAACCCGATTAGGGTTTAGATAGTTGATGGACCTTTAATTAGTGAACCACTTGGAGTTAATTGATGATTTTTGATAGATGATTAGTATAAATTATTGTCAACATACCTCCAAACCGTCAATGCTTGTTCAACGCAACCAAACGGTCTTGGACCGTTTGCTTCTATGCGGTTTGGATGAAACCGTTTGCAATCAAACGACCCTTTTGCTCCCAAACGGTTTGGGAAACCGTTTGAGCACAAAGCCAAACCATTTGCTAAAGTGTTTTTTCTTTGGATAAACATCAAAGTTAAAGTCATCATCTTCTTACTAAGAACAACCAAGAACTGTTGTTGTTCTTCACGGAGGTTATAGCAATTAACCAAAACAATACCAAAGAAGGAGAATAGCCAATGATTATTAAAGAGATGGATGCATTATTAACGCTTAAGGGTTAGAGTTATAAAACCCACCTCTAGAACTGATCTAGAGCTCCAAGCTCTACAGCTTTAATGGTATATTGAGCTCCAGTAGTTGTCCAAGGTTCATTCTTCAATCTTTGGATGAACAAGATGGCCAGAAAAGGAAATCCTGTGAAGAACACCATGAATCTAACCTTGTTTTATGGTTTCTATCATGAATTTGAGGTAGGAGATGATCCAAACTTACCAACAGGTTTGGTCATCCTTCCTCTACTCCAGATCTCTTCCTTGGTCGGTCAAAGCAAGGTGATGCAGAAAAGAACTAAGGGAAATGATCCTTTGTGTTGTTGGAAAAGATACATATATATATTTATTTATTTATTTTTAAGGAAAATAGAAAAAGAGGTTTATCTGCTTTTATTTCCGAATTAATATCCACAAAACTTCTTCCACTCTTTGGGTATGTGGCCACCTTCTAATACTTTGAAAAACCCCTTCATTATCCAAGGTTTAAGGAAAAAGGAACTAAACACCTTAAAGAGATGTATATCAATATCCATCCTTTTATTGGATATTGCTTTATATATTATTAATGTGAATAACTTCCACTTCAAACAAGATCCTTTTGGTTCCCAAGAATGGCACAAGCTTGTCCAAACTATTTCAAACACATCCTCCAACTTTTGGTTGAAGGGCTCCCTAATTAATATATTTCTTTTTGCATTAAGTTATATTAAAGGCCATTTGTGCTTAAATCTTGATTATTTCAATGTCAAGATTCTCTCTCCTCCATGATCATTCAAATGAGGCACCCTTCTCATTTTCTTTGCTCTACTTGATGCCAAGAAACATGAGAGACCCTCTAAAGGTGATATTTTACATGTTGAACTCTAGGTTTTGGGTAAATTGCACATTACACCAAAACTAGGTTTTAATGCACAAGGTTTGCTCTAAAAGCTTTATCTTAATGTCCAAGCTTGTGGAAACCATACCACTACATCATTTTCATACTCATGATGTCTCAACATCAGAGTAACATCTTAACATGTGCAATTTACAAGTTAACCCCTCTACTTGGGTAATTTGCACTTTAGTCCAAAAGTAACAAAACAATGTTTCAACATTATTCAAAAAGGACTGAAAAGAAATATAAGTTCTTCAAAAGCCTTAATTACTTTTCAAGAAATACAAGAAAGCATATAATCAAATTTATTAGGCAAAACACCTAGGGTTAGTACATAACCCAGGTCAGGGATGTTACAAATTATCCACCCCTTATAAGGATTTCGTCCCCAAAATCATCTACAACACATATTAAGAGAAAAGTGCAGGGTATTTCCTCCTCATTTCTTCCTCTAGTTCCCATGTAGCTTCTTCAACGCCACGGTGATTCCAGAGGATTTTCACAAGACTTATGTCCTTCTTTTTCAACTTTTTAATTCTTCTATCAAGGATTGTCACAAGTCCTTCAACATAAGATATATCATTGTTCAATTCTACTTTCGTATGTTGCAGAACTGATTCTGTGTCAGGATGACATTTTCTTAGCATGGAAATGTGGAACACTGGGTGCAACTTTTGTAACTTAGGTGGTAACTCTAGCTTATAAGCTACCTTTCCTATACGTTCAATGATTGGATAAGGCCCCATAAACCTAGGAGCTAACTTTCCTTTCCTTCCAAATCTAAGAACTCCTTTCCAAGGTGAGACCTTGAGGTACAATCTGTCTCCAACGTGGAATTCTAAAGGTCTACGACGCTTATCAGCATAAGATTTCTTCCTATCTTGTGCAATCTTCAACTGTTTTTGTATTATTTTAATCTTCTCAGTGGTCTGCTGCACAAGATCAAGACCTAAAAGTTGATATTCACCAGTTTCATACCAACATAAGGGAGATCTACAATGTCTACCATACAAAGCTTCATAAGGTGCCATGTCAATGCTATGTTGATAGCTATTGTTGTAGGCAAACTCTATCAAACTTAGGTGCAGATCGCAACTTCCTGTAAACTGAAGAACACATGCTCTAAGCAAGTCCTCCAAAGTCTGTATAGTCCTTTCTGACTGTTCATCAGTCTGATGATGAAAGGTTGTACTAAACCTTAACTTTGTGCCTAAAGCCTTATGAAGTCGCTCCCAAAAATGACTCATAAACTGGGGACCTCTGTCAGAAACAATGGTAACTGGGACCCCATGCAACCGTACTATATCATCTACATATAACTGTTCCAGCTTCTCAATAGAATAGGTTGTTTTGACAGGTAAGAAATGTGTTGTTTTGTCAATCTATCAACTATTACCCAAATGGAATCATGTCCTTTGGCTGTTCTAGGTAAACCAACCACAAAGTCCATTGTTACATGATCCCACTTCCATTGTGGTATGGGTAAAGGTTGCATTGTTCCTGTAGGCTTCTGGTGTTCAGCTTTAACTTGCTGACACACAAGACACTGCATAACAAACTCAGCAATGTCCTTCTTGAAACCCGGCCACCAATACATATCTTTCAAGTTACAATACATCTTCGTGCTTCCTGGATGCATGGCATACATTGAAGAATGAGCTTCTTCTAGGACTATCTTGCTCGAGTTGTCCACATCTGTCACTATCATCCTATCATGATAACAAGCTACCTGATCATCTGAGTCATGGAAACCATCTCATTTCTCACTACCATACTCTGATCTAATCTGTTGAACTATAGCATCAACTTGTTGTGCCTCCTTAATATGTTGTCTCAGAGTAGGTTTTATGTTCATCTCAGCTAACAATCCTGATAACAATGATACTTTCAACCGTACATTATCCTAACTTAAAGAGATAAGCATATCCCTCCTAGAGCATACCAAGGAATTCAGTTGTGCTCCGTCTAAGGCTGGTGTTGCTAATTTTCTACTTAAAGCATCAGCAACCACATTGGCCTTCCCTGGATAATAATCAATCGTACAATCATAATCCTTGATTAACTCCATCCAATAGCGTTGCCTAATGTTAAGCTCATGCCGAGAAAAGATATACTTAAGGTTCTTATGGTCTGTGAAAACATGGAATGTTTCTCCATAAAGATAATGTATCCAGATCTTCAAGGCATGGACTATAGTAGCTAGTTCTAGATCATGTGTCGGATAATTCTCCTCATGTTTCTTATGCTGTCGAGAAGCAAAAGAAATCACTTTTTTATCCTGCATCAACACACATCCTAGTCCATTCTTAGAGGCATCACAGAAAACTATATATCCTTTCCCTTGCTCAGGTAACACAAGCACCAGTGCACTTGTCAACCTTTCCTTCAATAGCTGGAATGATTGCTGGCACTTGTCATTCCAGGCAAAAGGAACATCCTTCCTGGTTAACTCGATTAAGGGTAAATCTGTAGAACTAAAGTTCTTAATGAACCTCCTATAGTAGCCTGCCAACCCTGAGAAATTCCGAATCTCCGTCGGTGTCTTCGATTGTTCCCATAGCAGGACAGATTCTACCTTTTTAGGGTCAACACGAATACCCGAAGCAGATATTACGTGTCTAAGAAAAGAATCTTCTGGTAACCAGAACTTGCACTTGCTAAACTTAGCACATAACTTATGCTCTCTTAGTAAAGTTAGAGTCTGATGAAGATGTCGTTCATGATGTTGAGCATCTCTACTGTAGATCAATATGTCATATATAAAGATGACTACACACTGATCGAGAAAAGGTTGAAAGATTCTATTCATGAGTTCCATAAATGCAGTTGGTGCATTAGTTAGTCCAAACGACATAACTATGAACTCATAGTGACCATACCTTGTCCTGATGGTAGACTTAGGTATGTCACCTTCCTTAATACGTAGCTGGTGATATCCTGACCTCAAATCTATCTTTGAGAAGACAGTTGCACCACGCAACTGGTCAAAGAGATCATCAATCCTTAGAAATGGATACTTATTCTTTATGGTTACTTTATTTAACTATCTATAATCAATGCACAACCGCATTGACCCGTCTTTCTTTTTAACAAAGAGGACCGGAGCACCCCAACGTGAAGTACTCAGTCGAATAAAACCTTTCTCAAGAAACTCTTGCAGTTGCTTCTTGAGTTCTTACCATCTCAGTAGGCACCATCCTATACGGTGTTTGTGTTATTGGTTGTGTGTCTGAGATTAGATTAATTTCAAAATCAATCTCTCGGGGCGGTGGTACACTTGGAAGTTCTTCAAGAAATACATCTTCAAATTCCCTGACTATCATAACTTTAGCAGGGTTAAGACTCTCCATGGTAGTATCTACCACATGGGCTAAGAATGCATAACATCCTTGCCTCATCAGCTTCTCAGCAACCATAGTCGACACAAGACAGGTTGGTAGAATCTTTCTATCTCCTTGAAAGATCCATGTGTCACTATCATTAGTGAACACAACTTTCTTGGATTCACAATCCAAGACAACCTTATACCTTTCTAAGGTATCCATCCCAAGGATTACATCGAATCCATGCATCTCAAGTGGTATAAGATCCACTTGAATGTGATGTTCAGAAAAGAAGAGGATGCAGGGAGAACATACCTCCCGCAAAATAGTAGATCCCATCAAAGGAGTCTCCAACAACAAACTATCTGCTCTATGAATTGTAGTCAGGTTGCAGACAAGAATCACTCTTCGAGTGATAAAGGACTACGCAGCACCCGGATCAATTAAAATAGATACAACGCAAGATGTAGACATATGTGAATAAAACAATTCCATCTAACCTGCCACAACCTGAGGGTTGATCACTACATTAGGTGGATTCATCGCGTAGAATCTCACCGTCTCCTGTGGCTGATTTGGTGCTTGATGACTAGGTGTCGATGATCCAGCTTGGGACACTTGTCCATGTCCTCTAGTGTTACCTGGAAACTATCGCCTTTGAGATCCTTGTTGACTCTGCCTTTGAGGTTGAGTCACACTCACTTCTTTGGCTCTGCAATCCTTCATCAGATGTCCCACCTTTCCACATATATAACAGCTTATGTTCCCTTGCTGTGGTCTGGTTGGTCCTGTAACTAACATAGATGCTGAGCTACAAGCTCCTTCTAGAGTTAAACTTTGCCCTCTACCCCTATTTGACGTCCACTGCATCTGGGTATTGAATATAGGTGGTGGTGTAGGCAAAGAAAACCTTGGTCTCTTGAAACCTTTGGATGAGGATCCTTGAAACTGGGAGTACATCTTATTGGTCTTGGTCTGTCTCTTCTCTGACACAGACCGCTCTACCTTTCTGACAGACTCCACAAAGGTAGAAAACCTTTCCCTGTTCTCCAGAGCAGACACAGGGGTGGTCAACTCAGCATTTAACCCCTTCTCAAAACGTCTAATCCTTTCTTCATCTGTAGTTGCCATGTGCGGATAGAATCACAAAGGTTCCATGAACTTAGCCTTGTATTCGCTAATGTTCATTAGTCCTTGTCTTAACCTCTTGAACTGAGAGATTTTCTAATCCACGAATGTCTTAGGGAAGTATCTATTGATAAATTCCTGTCGCAAAACTTCCCATTCGATCTCCACACCTAGCCTTTTCCCTTCCTCCATGGTCCACCAGTGACCAGCACTCCCCTTGAGAAAATACACAGCATGTCTGACTTTCTCAGCTTCTGGGATGTTCAGGATTCTAAAGGCATTCTCTAGTTCAGTTAGCCACAAGTCAGCATTTGTTGGGTCAGCTATTCCAGCATACTCTGTGGCTCCAACTCAGCGAAGTCATTCAAACATCTTGCTAGATCCTTGTCCTTCTGGATGGGTAGGTGCCCTAGGTACATGTATAGGCATCCTATTAGTCATATGTGTCATGGTAGTCATGAACTGTCCAAACATGGGTTGGAAGGCTGGGGTCCCCATGTCAGCTGGATTGAACTGAGGTGGTTCAGGTACAGGTTCTTCCCTTTCTTGGTTTCTTGCACCTCCTCTGGGTGCAGCAACACTACTCTCTACAACGTGTTCCTCGTGTGATCCATACATCTTTAGTTTTATCTTCTCCTCCTATATGAGCAGAAGACACTATTAGATATACTAGAAGACACTAGAACATACTCTACCACCCTAGTCTTATGTCTCTATAGACTCAGCGAACCTAGAGCTCTGTACCACTAATTTGTGATACCCCGTGCGAACAAAATGTTATTAACAATGTGGAAGTGATTAATTAGCAGTGGAACTAATGAAAATCACTAAAAATTAAAACTTTTTGTAAAAAGATCCACAACTATAAAACTCTTTCATAAAGAAACAAGTAAGTTATTTACAAGTTGATTCACCAGTACATCTCTGTATTATCTCATCTCGCGAGTCATAACACTGACTGCCCTGTTAAACTGTACATCAGAAGTATACAAAAATCTCGAGGCATTAAGCCAAAAATCTCAGATCTATATTAAACCATCTACTAATTCCTAGGACCTGAGAGTACAGAGATGACACATAGGAATCTCTATATACAAGACCTAACAGACAGTGTCTCCACCTGAGGATCATTGTTGTCCTTGCTGATGCTGCTGCTGCTGTTGTTGCTGCTCACCCACTGAAGGGTTTCTTCGTCCTCAGCGTCTACCTAAAAAGTTGAATCCCACGGGGTGAGACAATTGAAAATTGTCCCAGCGAGAGTTATAACTCTCCACCAGAAGCATTGTTATTGCAAATAATTGAATAACACTGAGCAGTAATTTGATAATTATTCAACAATAGGAAATTTATTGATTAAGCTAAGTACAATAGTATTCTTTATGCAATCATTTCAATTATAACTTTATTGAATAGCAAGTCATTTAATTCAATAAGGAATATGAAGAACATGTATATTATTTGTCCGACTAGGACTTAATAAACAATGTATCGTCAATCATTGTTTCTCATAGTTCAACCTAAGAAAATATGCTACGCGGCTGATTACATTTTACAAACATACGTATGCCCTGAGGAGATGAGGTATACCGCTCATACTCCAACCGACCATTATTAAATCGCAATTGGTACCATACATAGGTCATCAGAAGAGCCAGATTCCTATGACCTCATCCTCCTCAATCAGTGTGAGGAATAACATGAAAGACATCTTGTGTCTCTGCCATAATAGTTGTCCAGGGTATTCTGGCACTTTGCTATTATAATTACAGTGGCATGTTGTACTCTCTTTGCAATTGAGGGATTTCTTGTTTATCTCACATCGATTCAGCATTAACATCATCATCGGGAGATTAGTGATACATCTTCCCATCATATGCATATAATGAAGGATTAAGAGATTAAATGTTTATCTCACATCAATTCCTTCATTAGGACGTAAGGATATTCGTGTCCATAACCCCCACATACTCAAAAGTATTCTCTTGAGGAGTTCCCTTAGGAAAACTTGTTTCACCATCATCTAGCTTCTGATGATGATGGATCTATGGTCAGGGATCTACATGATATCGTTATACTTTATTATTTAAGTACATTATTGCATTCTATTAGCATCAGGCATGTTTTCAAACATAAACCATTAAAACAATTTCTATAAAGAAAGAGTACTAATTGTATCAAGTTCATCTCACAGTTTTATTAACATTGGGATCTCAGTCCCTTATCAACTCATCATCATGATTCATGAGAATGTGGGTGTTCAACCCTTATATCATCAAAACACATGTTACCACTTTAACTGGTAACTCAATACCATCAAGTCATTTGACAGTGTAAACATAATAGTAGCAATGCATGTATTTCACATGGCTCATACAACCTGTTAGTCTCATTTGTTACCTCTCACTAGGAAACATAGCATATCATTGCTTTCAAAGCTTATAAAGTGCTTTCAATGGATATGGCTTCATAGCTCTTACCTGGCTATGCTCACTATTTCATAAAAACCTTCATGATTAATGCAAATGATAACAGGCACATTATCTCTATATCAGCACAATGCAAAACAAAAATAACTTTACTATTTAAGGGTTGCACCACTATGCCCTTACTAGGGTTAGGGTTTCCCTTTTCAATTCATTTAGGGTTAACCAACCCCTTAGCTTAAAATGGAATAGTGAATCCTCATTTCATTATTTAATCATAGAGCTTCATGCTTAAAAGCATAACCCATAATTAGGGTTTCACACTATTATTCACCTTAATAGGAATTAGGGTTTACTATTCATATCATATCATTCTAGATTAGGATTCACTATTCATATCACATCACTCTAGATTAGGGTTCTTATTTAACATACTCTGAGTTAGGATTTACTATTCATATTGAATCACTCTTGATTAGGGTTATCATTAATATCCCTCTATTAGGGTTTACTATTCACCCCAAGTAGGAGTGACCAACAAAGTACCTTTAATTAAGGTTTACAATCTCATCATTATGAATTAGGATTACATCATCATCGTGCATTAGGGATACTTCCATTATTACCCTCAATCAGGGTTTTCATGATCTCACTATGAAGGATCATACCCTAATTAGATATTCATTACTATTGGAAGTCCATTGCTTGATTAACATTCATAAAATGAGTCATCTCTCTCATCCTCTATAGGATGATGTTTACTTCAAACTTGATTAGGTTAAGTAACTCAATCAAGAAAGAGAATTGAATTTATGGTTTATATCATTACCATTGTAATCATTAGAACTTAATTAATTCATGGGTTTCAATCATACTATCCCATTAAGGTACAAGTATCATGAATCACCTTTGATTACATCATATATTAATTAACTAATTAATTGTCCTTTAATCACTTTAAGTACCCATGAGATTTAGGTTAAACATCCACCAAACGATCTTGGCCACTAAGGCCCCAAATGATCTTGAATAACTTAGACCTCAAATGGTCTTGCATACTAAACCTCCAAACGGTCTAAGACCGTTTGGACCTTCATGTGATCTTGGTCTACCATTGATTCCATTTGGTAAAGTTGCACACTCAAGACCGTTTGCTAAAGTTGGGAGTGAAGACCGTTTGCCCAAGTTTGACTTTTGAAACCACATGGACACAATCAGTTTTGAAACCGCATGACCCTAAATGGTTTGGGATCGTTTGGTCCCAAACAGTCTTGAGAGCCACTTGGAGTTAATTGCTAATTTTTGATAGATGATTAGTCTACATTATTGTCAACAGACCTCCAAACGGTCAATGCTTGGTCAACGCCACCAAACGGTCTTGGACCGTTTGCTTCTATGCGGTTTGGATGAAACTATTTGTAATCAAATGGTTTGAAACTGTTTTCTCCCAAACGGTTTGGGAAACCGTTTGAGCACAAAACCAAACCGTTTGCTAAAGTGTTTTTCTTTGGATAAGCATCAAAGTTAATGTCATCATCTTCTTCCTAAGAACAACCAAGAATTGTTGCTGTTCTTCACAGAGGTTATAGTAATTAACCAAAAGAATACCAAAGAAGGAGAATAGCCAATGATTATTAAAGAGATGGATGCATTAGCAATACTTAAGGGTTAGAGTTATAAAACTAGGCCTCTAGAATTGATCTAGAGCTCCAAGCTCCGCAACTTTAATGGTAGATTGAGCTCCATCAATTGTCCAAGGTTCGTTCTTCAATCTTTGGATGAACAAGATGGCTAGAAAAGGAAATCGTGTGAAGAACACCATGAATCTAACCTTGTTTTATGGTTTCTATCATGAATTCGAGGTAGGAGATGATCCAAACTTACCAACAGGTTTGGTCGTCCTTCCTCTGCTCCATAGCTCTTCCTTGGTTGGTCAAAGTAAGGTGATGAAGAAAACAACTAAGGGAAACAATCATTTGTGTTGTTGGAAAAGATACATACATACACACACACACACATATATATATATATATATATATATATATATATATATATATATATATATATTTATGGATTTTCAAGGAAAATGGAAAAAGAGGTTTATCTTCTTTTAATTCCCAATTAATTTCCACCAAAATTCCTCCACTCTTTGGGTACGTGGCCACCTTCTAATACCTTGCAAAACCCCTTCATTATCCAAGGTTTAAAGGAAAAGGAACTAAACACCTTAAAGAGATGTATATATATATATCCATCCTTTTATTGGATATTGCTTTATATATTATTAATGTGAATAACTTGACTTCAACCAAGATCCTTTTGGTTCCCAAGCATGGAACAAGCTTGTCCAAACTATTTCAAACACATCCTCCAACTTTTTGTTGAAGGGATCCCTAATTAATATATTTCTTTTTGCATTAAGTTATATTAAAGGCCATTTGTGCTTAAATCTTGATTATTTCAATGTCAAGATTCTCTCTCCTCCATGATCATTCAAATGAGGCTCCCTTCTAATTTTCTTTGCTCTACTTGATGCCAAGAAACATGAGAGACCCTCTAAAGGTGATATTTTACATGTTGAACTCTAGGTTTTGGGTAAATTGCACATTACACCAAAACTAGGTTTTAATGCACAAGGTTTGCTCTACAAGCTGTATCTTAATGTCCAAGCTTGTGGAAACCATACCACTACATCATATTCATACTCATGATGTATCAACATTAGAGGAACATCTTAACATTTGCAATTTGCAAGTTAACCCCTGTACTTGGGTAATTTGCATGTTAGTCCAAAAGTAACAAAACAATGTTTCAACATTATTCAAAAACGATTGAAAAGAAATATAAGTTCTTCAAAAGCCTTAATTACTTTTCAAGAAATACAAGCAAACATATAATCAACTTTATTAGGCAAAACACCTAGGGTTAGTACATAACCCAGGTCAGGGATGTCACAGAAAGATGCAAGAAAATTGTTATCATGAGTAACTAATTGGAATACTAAGTAGCTTGACCTCATGGTATGTATATATTGGTGTATTTATATAAGAAAATACAAGTACTTAAATTAAGAAAAGGTTATGAAACGTACCCAAAACAATTATAGATGCATATTTAAGTATATATACATGCTATGGTAAGTAGAAAAGACAAGTCGATCTGATAAGCATGTACATAACTGAATAATAATCTAAATATGTTTTCCTTTAGTAGACTCACTACTACAGAAATGGCTTATAAAGTCACTTTTCAAGGTGTCGGTTGTATACAAAAACCGACACATAAATCCTACTGTGTCGGTTTTGAACAGAAACCGACATCCAATCCGTGAAGGTCGACCAGACACGGGTACCGCTTTTATTAAGTGTCGGTTAATTAATAAAAAACCGACACCTAAAATCAACCGCCAAACCCAAAATTCCAGCGAAAAAATTGGCTCCAATATTTTACATATTGCGTCGGTTCGTAACTAAATAACCGACGACTAAAGGGTATTCGTGAGATAGGAATAGTTGTAGGTTGTCATTTAATCAAAAACCGACGACTATAATCTAGTATAGTTGTCGGTTTGTGGCAAAGAACCGACATTGTTGGTTTAGTTGTCGGTTTTTTAAATAACCGACACATATTTTCAACTTAATAGCTCACCCTGCCCGAACGATTCTTCCCATTTCCCTATTTCGTTCCCGATTTCCCTAGCTTCGGCGCCGCCGCCGCTCCTTCCTCCGTGCTCGCCGCTCATCGCCGTCGAGCGAGAAGCAGTCGGCCTCCCTCTCCGCCCGCCCGCCGGCCTCCCTCTCCACCTGCCGGCCTCTCCTCCGCCGTCGGCCTCTTCTCCACCCGCCGGCCTCTTCTCCGCCGTCTCCGGTAGTAGCTAGGTCTCCTAGCCTCGCCGCTCCTCTCTTCACCGCCGGAAGCTGCTAGGACTTTGCCTCGGCCGCTGCTCCTCTTCCCTCAAGGTGCCCGCCCTGCCTTCTTCTTCTTCCTCTGCTCGTCTTCCCTCAAGGTGCCGCCCTGCTGCTGGGCATTTTTTTTAAATTTATTTACTTCTTATGAGAATCAGTTTTAATTAGGGCTCATACACATATTGATGTCTAACACCTAAATGAATATCTAGTTAGTGTATTTTCCTAGTATCGTGAAAGATTCTCAATCGTGTGTATCAAATGGGATTCTTATATATATTCAGATCTTAATGTTATAAATGGAAGACTCGAATGTTATAAAATCCCATTAAAGTAGGTAGAAACAACTTATATATATTCAAATCTTAATAATTCCATGAAGTGCACATTATCTTACTCAGGAAAAGTATGTGTATAATGTAGGATTAGTTCCATATAATGGTTCTATTTTAGTAAGCACCTAGAAACCCGTCCAAGATTTACTCATTAGGAGCATTTCCTCATTTGTTCTCTAAGTACATTTGTAGACTTCGTTTCAAGCTATCATGTCTACCACAATAAAGTTGGTTATGACAAGCAATAAAAGGTTAACTGATGTTATACAACTTTTTCTGAAAATATATAACATCGTTATATGTACTTACACTTTGTTAATACTAATATTGTGCAGTCTCTGTCCACCCATAATAGTCACTATGAACTGGGCCTCTATGTCAATGTTAACGTTCCCTATTGAAGAATAATTGGACATCATCCTAGATGATCGTTCCTTAACTCAATTGGTCATACCCAAACATTGGCGTTTTCTAAAAGGAAGACACTACATGCCTGGTAAAGTGACCCTAACTTTTGGTAATTATTCACATGTTATCGAGGTTGAGTATGATTTGGCGGGAAATCTTGTATCAAAATCTGGTTGGCGTGATTGGATTGGAGAGCTGCATGTGGTCCGTTGGAACAGGCTTTTTCTCCATCCAGTTGGCCATAATTCCATCAAAGTTTGGATAACCAACAGCAACTGCGAGACCCCCGATCATCTTCTGCGGTATGAGCGCACGGCGTTGGATATCGTCTATGAGGAATCTGAATATGAGGCCTCTGTCAGTTCAGATTCGTCTAAATACAGTGAGGAGCTTCGTGACACAGCTTCATCATCAAAAAGAAGTTACTGATGCATGCGGGACCATGTTGGTGTAGTATTTAGTTGTCTATCTATCTAGACTTGTCTGTATTAATAGTTTTTTTAATTATGTGCATGTTTAGGGGTACACCAACCCCTTTGTTTAGTTATTTTTATAACTGAAGTGTGTGTTCCCATGAATGGAACTGAAAGTTGCTACATGAATGCTTATAACTGAAGTGTGTGTTCCCATGAATGTTCCCATTTGCATGATTACACTACTATTTTCTCATATTGTTTAGTCTATTTTAATATGACATACTTCCTTATATCTTGCTTAATGATGAACTGTAATGCACACATGTGACATGCTTGGAATGTAAATGATGAACTTTTCCCTAAATTGCCAATCATGCTTTTAAAGACATCAATAATCACCCTAAATTGAAGAACTAGGATTTTAGGTATAAGAATGACAATACATTATTTGTTGGCCTAGAAACCCGTCCAAGATTTACTCATTAGGAGTAAATCTTGGATAGTCCCCGGTTTGGGACTGTTCTTGAACACCTAATCTCACTTAGGATGTAAGTGTATAATGTGTATTGGGTTTTCAAGAAAATTTTGGCAGCATTTCCCTGTTTGTTCTCTAAGTACATATGTACTTGGAAAACAGCGGGGAAATGCTGCCGAAATTTTCTTGAAAACCCAATACACATTATACACTTACTAGTGAGATTAGGTGTTCAATAATGGATAGGTGGTACACATTTATTATATATAATAATGACATCACATGTATTTGTTAACCCTAGACCCTAATCTTGTCCTAATATATACTTATTTTCTCTTTGATCATAGAATGGATAGATCATGGATGTCCATTCGCAATCGCTGCACCCCAGAGTTTATTTCTGGTCTTCACCAGTTCATTAAATTTGCTGAGGAACATAGGAAACAACCTGGAGATAGGTTCTACTGTCCATGTAGACATTGTGGTAACAACTTGAAAGTCAACACTGGTGACGAAATCATGACTCATTTCATGTGCAACGGGATTATACAAGGCTATACAGAATGGCACTGGCATGGAGAGATTTCAAACCCGAAACCAGTGGATGTCGATAGCAGTGCTTGTATGGAAGAAGAAATTTCCTACGATGACGTAGATGTGAATGAACCAGTTCCAGTAGACATCGTTGATGCGATGCTGGATAGTTGTGGGGTAGAGCACACCGATCCACCTCCCATTTTTAGAAACATTGTGCATGATGCTGAGATGCCGTTATACATAGGTTGTACTAAGTTTACGAAGCTTAACGTTGTGTTGAGATTGTATAAGTTGAAAGCTAACAATAGATGGAGCGACAACAGCTTCACGTCATTGTTGTCTTTGTTGAAAGAAATGCTTCCTGAAGGAAACGAGCTGCCAATCTCAACATACCAGGTAAAGAAATTTTTGTGCTCGATGGGAATGGATGCCCAGAAGATACACGTATGCCCTAATGATTGTGTATTATTTCAAAAGGACTATGCAGATTTGAAAGATTGTCCAAAATGTGGTGCGTCACGGTATAAATTGACGACTTCGGGGGAGTCCAAAACTGGTTCTCCTGCCAAGGTGATGTGGTATCTACCTATAATATCACGGTTTCAACGCTTGTTTGCCAATCCAATAGATGCGAAGAATTTGAGGTGGCATGCAGATGTTAAGAAAATTAATGATGGGATCCTACGACATGCGTCTGATTCCCCACAGTGGAAGAAGATTGATGTATTGTACCCTGAATTTGGTGAAGAAGTCAGGAATCTAAGACTTGGGCTTTGTACAGACGGGATGAATCCGTACGGGTCATTGAGCAGCCAACATAGCACTTGGCCAGTCATGCTTGTTATATACAATCTTCCTCCCTGGATGTGTATGAAAAATAAGTACGTAATGATGTCGTTGTTGATATCGGGCCCTAAACAACCTAGAAATGACATCGATGTTTATCTTGAACCTCTGATTGATGACTTAAAGAAACTCTGGGGTGAAGGTGTGATGACCTATGATGCTTCACGAAGAGAGACATTTCGTTTGCATGCTATGTTGTTTTGCACTATTAATGACTTTCCAGCATATGGGAATTTGTCTGGATATAGTGTCAAAGGAGCTAAAGCGTGTCCTATATGTGAAGAGAACACTGATTCAACAAGACTAAAACATGGCGGTAAGAATGTATATCTCGGTCATCGAAGGTTTCTTCCAAAATTCCATCTGTATCGTAGGAAGCGCAAAGCATTCAATGGATTGAATGAGGAACGCAGTGCACCTAAACATATACCACGGGAGGTTGTTTATGAAAGAACGAAAGACTTTGTCAATGAATTTGGTAAGATATCACAAGGTACTACACGGAGTGACAATTCTTCATTCAAGAAGAAGTCAATATTTTGGGATCTTCCTTATTGGAGTTCTTTGACAGTCAGACATTGTATCGATGTAATGCACATTGAGAAAAATGTCTGTGATAGCATCATTGGTACTCTGTTAAATATACCAGGTAAGACTAAAGATGGGATAAAATCCAGACTGCACCTATGTGAAATGGGAATAAGGTCAGAATTAACAGAAATACGTGAAATGGGTAGTAAAAGAACATACTTACCTCTCGCATGTTACACGTTGTCTAGAAAAGAGAAGAAAGCTTTTTGTGAATGCTTGATAAATGTTAAGGTTCCAAATGGTTACTCATCCAACATCTGTAGATTGGTATCAATGAAAGATTTGAAGTTGATAGGACTTAAATCTCATGATTGTCACACTCTAATGCAACAAATATTGCCCGTGGCAATTCGATCTATATTGCCGAAGCATGTAAGGTTTGCAATCACTAGACTTTGTTTCTTTTTCAACAGTCTCTGCAGCAAAGTTATTGACCCTGAGACTCTCGATAATTTGCAAAGAGAAGTGGTTGTTACCCTATGTCATCTTGAGATGTATTTCCCTCCTTCGTTCTTTGATATCATGGTACATCTTGTTGTCCACTTGACTAGGGAAGTGAAAATCTTGGGCCCGGTTTTCTTGCATTGGATGTATCCCTTTGAATGATACATGAGCATTTTTTAAGGTGATGTTCAAAACCGTTATCGGCCTGAAGGGAGTATTATTGAAGGTTATGTGGCGAGAGAGGTTATGGATTTCTGCAATGACTTTCTCAGTGGTAATGACACTCCTGATAATGACAAGAATATTGACAAGCTATTTGGCAAAGGAATTTTGGGATCACGTGTGAAAGTAATCAGCCGTGAGCAGTTGGAACAAGGTCATTTGTATATTTTACACAACATGGACGAAGTGAACGTTTATATCGAGGAACATACCAATTTCATCAAAAGACAATATCCTCGAGCCAATACAATGTGGCTTGCTAGAGAGCATAACAAGACTTTTATTAAGTGGTTTGAAGATAAAGTCTTACATCAACTATCTCAAACACCAGATGATATTACTGAAACTATCAAATGCCTCGCCTTTAAACCAAAGTTGATTGTTATGTCTTATGAAGGGTATGACATTAATGGATTCACATATTACACAAAGAGCCAAGATGATAAGAGTGTCAGCCAAAACAGTGGGGTCACCCTTCAAGCATCGACTATGTTTTTTGCAAGTGCAAAGGATAAGAGTCCACGTGAAGCTAAAATGTCATATTACGGTGTCATTGAAGAGATATGGGAATTTGACTACATAGATTTCAGAATTCCGCTCTTCAAATGTAATTGGGTTGATAACACCAAAGGAGTTATAGTGGATGAATTGGGTTTCACTTTAGTGAACTTTGAAAAGATTGGCGAGAAGGCTGAACCATTCATATTGGCATCACAGGTGAAACAAGTGTTTTATATCGATGATCATGTAAATGATAAATGGTCGGTTGTTCTTCATGGTAAAAGATAGTTCATTGAAGATCCTATAGATGAAGAAGAGTACTATGATAAATATGATGACTCCAGTCCATTCTCAGTTGGGTTGCCAACTCCAGAAAATATTGAAGCTAATGATGACTTATATGTGCACGGAGATCACAATGAAGGATTGTTAATTGATCAAAGATCACAATTTTAGAGGCATGCATGTTTATATTTTTTTATTGAAGCTAAATGTTTACTTTTTTAATATCAATATCATTTTCTGATTTGATGTTTCATTATCTTCTAGTTAATACAAATGCTAAACATTGTGGGAGGGTGCTAAAGAACTATAGGACCAATCTCACCCGAGATTACATACGCGATGCGGAGAGTAGGTTCTTGATCTATTCCAATTCTAGACATTGATCAGTATTTCACTAACTCTACACTAATAATTTTTGTTTGTATTCTCTTTGAAAAATAAATATAGGAAGAAGGCTATGCAGGACGGACATGACATAGCTATGCAGGATATGCAGGAAGAAGCCCCAATGAAGAGAAGCATGATACATATACAATACATAAAGTGCAGCACACACAAGTGGTTCAGATTCATATAACAACATGACAGACTAACACATATATAGTGCATAACAACAGCAACTCCGAATTTACATACAACACTAACTTAGTACATATATAGTGGACTAAGGTGACAATACCACCTGCTAAAACAGGTTACCGACTACATGTTACGACTGGGAGGTCGTGATTCAGCAACATATGCATTAGCAGGAGGACAAACAGATCACCATATGAGGACAAACATATGGTGATCTGTTTGTCCTCCTGCTAATGCATATTGTTGCTGAATCACGACCTCCCAGTCGTAACATGTAGTTGTCGGTAACCTGTTTTACCAGGTGGGATCGTCACCTTATAAGTCCCACTATATATGTACTAAGCTAGTGTTGTATGTAAATTCGACGCTGCTCTTGTTATGTACTATATATGTGTTAGTCTGTCATGTTGTATGGACATCGATTGTATTGCTCAGGTATTATATAGTCTCATTAGATAATATGAAATATATCAATCTTATTTATAGCTCATTAATTATATATATACATTATTCTCTTTACATGTGTTTAAAGCTGACCCCACTACAGGAACGGACTTACCAGATGTACATGCTCCCTATACGATGGGAGAATTAAATGAAGTAAGAGAAGAATGGGCAACAACCATACAAATAGTGGGGATTTTGTAAATGAATTTCTGAATTATAATATGTGTGAATGTTTCTACATGTCTAGATGTTTCTACATGTGTCTGAGTGAAAATGAATGAAAGTGTTGGTTACTATATGAATGTTTCTACATGTGTGAATGTGAATGAATGAAACTACAGATTGCTAGCTACATGAATGTTTCTAAATGTGTGAAAATAAAATGGAACTGCAGGTTGTATTGCTAAATGCATGTGTGAATATTTTTGTTGTTAAATTTGCAGGTTTGTGGCCTGTTGTTGGCTGATATCAATGGATGTCATAAAACCTGCAGTTCAGTTAACTGAACTGCAGGTTTCTCATCCTGCGACCAGCTACAGCAGGTCTGCAGGTCTGTAAAAAAAAAAACAATAGGCATCGGTTATTTAGATATAACCGACGCCTATTTCCTGTGGCGCGAACATATATGGTGTCGGTTTCTTACTACAAACTGACACTGATAGTGCCCAAGTTGGCACCAATAACAGGCATCGGTAATTGTAAACAACCGACACATAACATTACAGTGTTGGTTACTTAAATGTAACCGACACATATTCTTTTGGCGCGAAGACATATTTCGTCGGTTGTTGGCTTATAACCGACACTGATAGCGCCCAAGATGGCGCCCTTTCTGTGGCGCGAAGGGTTTGGGCATCGGTTTCTTATCTAATAATCGATGCCTATAGTCCCCTGATGGCGCGTTTTCGGTCGCGCGCGAAGAGTTTGGGTGTCGGTTCTGGAACCGACGAGTAATGGGTGACCTTTTAGTGTCGCCCACATAGGCATCGCTCGGAAACCGACACTAAAGGTAGGTTCTGTAGTAGTGACTTAATGAAAGTATATAGATAAAGGGGCACAAAATTAAATAAATAGGTCATAGAGGGCATTTAAATTTCTACATTTACATGTAACTCAACAAATGGATCTATTCTTATAAAGTTGGTTATTGGGGAGATAGGATCTAAAATCCTTAGAATGGAATATAATATAAAACAAACTTATGTCATAATAATGCAAAGTTTATATTCATATATCAGTGATTTGTAATTAGGCTATATGAAATAGTTGAGACCTTAGTAAGGGTATATAACAAATTTTCACTGAATGATGTATAATTTTAATCATGGATATCCCTAGTAGGGGTATATTGGTAAATAGACTTGTTGATCTTAGTGACTAAATATTATGATAATATACAAGATTGAGAATAATACTTTAAGATCTAATCTAGAAAAAAATGCACAAGACAATTGATTACATAATATAGATTATATATATAACCCAGGTAAAAACCCTAGAAATGAGAATAAAGGTAAGTATGAAGAACAATCCTAGATGGAAAACCCTAGCCATGAATAAAAAAATGAAAATATAATAGCAACTGGTTCCAAGTAAATAGTGACATTAATTGCTCTAAATTTATAAATTTCTGTATTCATCCACTCTTTTAGATGTTTGAATCTCAATCATGAAAACAATGGAGCTTTATAGCCGGAATGTTAGCATTTTATAAGATTTTACTTAACGTACAAAATTTCTATTTTCAATTTGGAAAGCTTTTTCCCACATTGAAATCATAAATAGTAGATAGGTTGGTTGGCCTAAATTTGTTGTAGAAACTTTACTCTTTCTTTTTTAAAGGCCACCAAAAAATTCTTGGAAATAGCAGCACAATCTTCAAACGTCAAAAAAGGTAAGATAGTGGCCCTATTTTAGTGGAATTACACTTCAACATATCTAAGTAGAGTTAAAGGACATAGGTGTAGGGAAATATGGGGATAGATTAGGGAGCAGAAATGTAAAATTTCTAATCATATTTTCTAACCAGCAGATTGTGTCAACAATGATGTATCTAGGAAAGAGGGCGAGAGGCATGCCTTTTCCAGGAGCAAGTCCAACGACTATTCTTGTAGAGAGATTTCCTTCCTTCTCAAGTAACACGTAAAAGGAAAATGTATACGTCATCTTGGTGTAGCACACATGGATGGCAGTTGACGATGTCATCACAATATGGCAACAAAAGCTTCCACGCCTCTACATAAACCACACAGACCACCGGGAACTTCACTTTGGTGCTTCCATAGCCAACAAGAAGGAGATATCCTTTCATTTGTCAACGTCCTAGTGTTGATTCAATACCCCTTTCTAACTCTCCCTTTCAAGTAAGATTGCTAGGTTCTCTCACACATTACCAAAACTATAAGATGAGGAGTCTTGACACAGTCACTTGACTTCCTCTTTATACTTTATGTCTATTGTGTGTCTTGAGCCATGGCTACCCCTCCTTATATAGGAGTGGATGGGATAGTTTCCAAAACCCAAGGGATATGAAAAATTAGATCTCATTGGTTTGATGGTTGTTGCGCACAGCTAGTCAGTGCACTGGACCATCCAATTGGTCGAATGGCACTCCAGTCAATCAATTGGATTATCTAGTTGGTCGATTTTCTTGGCATCAATGGAACAATAAAATTGGCTTTTAATGTGATGATTAGTGCATGTTGTTACATGTATTATTAATATTTTGACCCAGTAAAATTGGTCATCCACATCTTTTGTTTTAATCTAGTCAAAGTGATCATCCAGTTAGTCGGTTGGACACTCCAACTGGTCGACTGGTTGGCTCCATCAGCCAACAGTCCAGTCGGCCGACTAGACACTCCAGTCGATTGACTGACAACTAGTGTTGTCTAAGTTGATTACCTAAACACTTTTACTAACCAAGTTAAATCTTATTCATGAGTAAACTCCTATTCCAAGTGCATCCTATGTGTGTGACCCTATAGGTCCCATGTTACATTGGAAGTAAAGTTGATAACCATTATGACTACACAAGAAATGAGCGGTTTCTAGAAAAAAATCATTTCTACCCAGGTAATTAGAAAGATGGTTAACAACTTCAACCTATAATCCTTGATTAGTATTACCATAATCAGATAGTTCCTTTCTCTCTGATATCTAGATTGAATTTAAGGCATGGAATCATCATCCTCTTAATACTCAATCTATGTTTCTTGAAATAGAGTAGACTTTTGAGATACTGTTACGACCCCACCTTCCGGTAACCCCCAATTTAGGGAGACCGAGAGGTCGAATCCGCACACATAACTTCCGGATCAAAGGTTTGGCAATTAACCAAGAACAATTATTAAATTTTAACAGACTAAACTGGAAAGCTGTAAGAAAAATAAACTTTTACATACCTTTTGAAAACTTGGATCTCTAATCTTCTATCCACATATGAAAACTACTCTAACTAATCCTCCTTGTATTTTAATTCATGTATTTCACAATATGACGATTTACTATTTGTCCTTTTGGCTTTGTACCTAAAATGTCGACAAACAAAACGTCGGTCAGCCGAAGATGGTATGTGGGGGAAACAATAATCATGCAATTATTCATAACAATGTATTGCAGCCAATTACCATTTAACAAACAATTTTACGTTTTAAATATAACTGTGTGATCCATGTATATCCTATCGCCCATTATACCCCTCATGAACCAACCTAACAGGTGACTCAGTTTCTAAGGTCGAGTCACATGGCACTACCCGTAGGTAGCCCACTCCTTAATTCATGGCATGCTAAGAGTCTCATGGCACTACACATGTGTAGCCCAGTTTCTAACTCATGATAGCCTAGACCTTGCTCTAGGTTATCCTTTTTAGCCTTTGCATATCCACATGGGTGGACTCGGATCTAAGCCAGTTATATGTATACATTTATAGTGATAGCCATAGTCACTCTGTAGTTGCATGAAATAAAAGCACCCAACAGTTAATTTCAAGCAACCGATAAAACCTCGACAAACCATCAGAAAACTAACTCGGCATATTCATATGCGTAACAACATACCTGATTTGATGATTTCACAAGCATTAAGCAAATCCAACCAAGAAAGCAATCCAAGCAAGCAATTCAACAATCACATAATTCCTGAAAAGAATATGTACTCTATTTATTACACACTTTATCAAGAATCTACTTTATTGACTTGGATTCACTTTCTAGGGGTTTTGTATGCATTTTAGGGTTTTGTTTTGCAAATAGAGTTTCCCTTCATATTTTACCATATTAAACCCTAATTTTATGCCATTACTCATGAACCCTAATTATCTCATCTATTCTTCAATATTAAGGTTATCTTAACAACATATAACCCTATTTTCGGATTTAAAGGCACCATTAACCATTAATTAATTTCATTAAGCTTCTTTTACATTAAAGCTACTATTTTTATCCTTTTAATCCATGACAATATCATTACGCGCATCTATCATCAATTCAAAGTTCATTATGGTTTAATCACATATGAACTCGATTTGCCATAATTCTACCTTTTATTCATGAGAAAACCCTAATTACTACATTTAGGGTTTTTATCCATAATTAGGAACTTTAATGGTCGAAATAGATTAGAACCATCATATAACAACATATTTTCACATTTTTCAAATTAAATATGATCTTATCCTCTTTTACCCTAAATTAGGGTTTCTAAATAGTTAATCATTCTCATATGGGGTAAAACCCCTAAATTATGCAAATTTTACACCTAGATCAGGTTCGAATCTAACCTTATCATTCAGCAGGTTATTAATACTTCAATTAACCCATTAATCATACAAGATTCAACCTTTAATCACAAATAAGGTTTTTAACTTAACTTTAATGCACTTCTCATAAACTTATTATACTTTTGTAATTAGGAACGGAATCAATCTTTAATATCATTTTTATTGTATTCCTCTTGTTCTCCTAATCAAAATTCATATATTACTTGTCCTAATCGGAGTTACCAATCTTTAATTACGAATTTAGCAAGATTTCACTTACTTGGGCCAATCAGGATGTGCCACGTCGCCTCTTTCCTTGCAACACACAGCCGCCCCAAACATAATCTAAAGACCCTTATACCCGCCATGTAAGTTGTCAGTTTTGCATACCCACGAGGGGTAGAAGCGTCCAACCGCCATGGTCATCTTCTACTTCCGATCTGCCCTACTTGGCCGCGGTTTGTAGCCCTACGTGGGGCTTTCTTCTCTTCCATGGGCCTCGAACCTTGCCACCAGTCCTTGCCCTTGGTCCTCCATCCCTCTGCGCACTTGGGGTGACACCTGGTTGCAGCCTACGCGGCCAAATACTTGATCGACAAGGCAGTTTCTTGTGGCCATTGCTGCAGCCTAGAGGTTGCTGCTACACGCGTTCTAGGACCCAACTTTGATGGAGAAGCTACTCTTCAGTACCACGACACTCCAGGCTCCCATCTAGAAGGCTCCTCAACTTTCCATTGCTCTACGGAAAGCACCCACTTCATGGCTAGGGTTTGCTCGAAGGATATGAAGAAGACAAAGAAGGAAGAGAGAGAGCTTTGCAAAATTTCTTTGGAACTTGATCCAGAGGCTCTCCCCCCTTATATAGGGGTGGCTATCCATGCCCTAAGATGACCATCTATGTGTCAAAAAGATCTATTCCCAATAGGATTCTTATTCCTTCATGGAGAAGTAATTCTTCTCTCTCCTATTTTCTTCCTTGATATTCCTTATCTCATGGATACTTAGAAATATGAGAATTATTTCTTTCACTCTCTTTGTATTTGCCTTTTGTCCCATTGGCATGAAAATATGGTTTCCTTTAGTAGAAAATACTACTTCTTTAAGAAAACCATGAAATTCATTAATTACACATCATATTATCCTCTTATTTGACTTTATTTGCTTTTTCTCTTTTTTTTCCTTCATTGGGACTCCTTGGATCCCAAGAAACACTAATAATTCAAAATTCCTTTTTAAGGATACTTATCATCCTCTTGCATGCATTTATTTCTATTATTTCTCATTATCATGTTTATTTCTTATGAAAATATCTCGTTTTGAGGATTTCTCTTTATTTCTCTTTTATTTTCCTTATTGAAATTCTGTTTAACAATAGAAACCTCATGGATATGAAATTTCACCAAAAATAACTCCATTATATTTCTTTTCTCTTATTTTCCACAATTTATCATTGTTTTCAATTTCTTTAATAACAAAGAAATATTTAATTAATCATTTCTTTTCTTATTTCATTCTCTATGCAACTTTGGCTCCTTGGAACCCAAGGAATCCAAGAGGCACGACATCCCTCTTTGGGTTTGCCTTCTAGAGGTTTCCACATTTTTCATTTCTCAAATATTCAATTATTCATTTACTAATTCAATTTTCTTGTTATTTGGGACCAATAGCCAATAAAGCCCACAACACAATCATCAAGGCTATTGTAAACGAAATCCATTTATTACATCATTATTTGTTCAAAAACCGTTAATATGAGAAATTACATTTCTCACCAAATGAACCCAAAATTTGGGGTTGTAACATCCTTCCCCTCTTATAGGAATTTTGTCCTCAAAATTCTATCAACCAAACAAACAATTTAGGATACGACTTTTGCATGTCCATCATTGGCCCCTATGTGGCTTTACCTTACTCATGGCACTTCCAAAGAACCTTTATCATCACATATTCTTTTCTCTGAGTTCTTTCATCCTGGCTTCTATAAACTGCACAGGTGACTCAGGCCATTTCAGCCTCCCTTGGGCTCACTAGGTTCATTGTTCAACACATGGTCTAGGTACCTCACATAGTGCTCTAAATTGGACACATGGAACTCATTACACATTACTTTATCCTGAGGGGTAAAATCAAACTTAACCTTCTCCACCAAACCATGTTAATAGAACTCATGTATCGGGGACTCAGCTCTCTTAGCTATAACTTAGAGGGGTCGGATTTTGATGTCACATATTCTCCCACAGTGAACTACATGTCAGTCTACTTTGCATTTGCTCACGACTCTCATCGTCTCTAGGCTCCTTTCAGCCATTGCATGATCAAAGTGACTTCATCTACACACACTGTGGTCCTTTCACCAACATCACCTTACTGAAGTGGTGACCGACACAACCTCCCTTACAGAGCTTCTTTAACTCCCGATATTGGCGATGGTGGTTATCATCACATCTTTCATAGGACAAGAACTGTCTCTCGATATCACCCTGAAGGTGCACACATGCTCTCATCAGACCCTTTAGTCTGGATTATACTAATCATTAGTTAGGGGTGATAAATTGTACTAACATCGAGTTCTTCATGTACCTACTCCCACCTTTTGGAAGGGAACCTTTAGGTCAAACTCAAAGACCTTCAAACTCGCATCATGGTGCAGTTGAACCATCTCTTTTCATATGTAGTTCAACCAGATCTGTCCCTTGACAGAACTCTTTCTTTCTCATGTCATCTGGGTAAGGCGATCCACCATACCCCATATTGCATCTCAACCTTCCTAGGTCTAGGGGAGACTTACAACATCCATAGTGATGAACTCCCTTTCTCTTTTATCCTTTATATCAATGCACTGGGTATCTGGTGTTCGTCCTTCTCCCTCAGCTTGCATGGCCACATACCACATGCAACCTCATCTCCATCATCCACAGTACTACTACCACTCATTATCTCAGTAGTACCATGGTGGATGGTGACCTTAAAATCACGATTTCCTGTATGTCATGATTCATCAAGATCAATTCTACAGAAACCCTAAACCACTCTCATCAGGGTTTCATCACCTTCCTATCCAAAGTAGTGTATCTGAGGTTCTCTCACCATCCCTTCATTACATCAAGGACTAGACCGGCTAACCAAACAACCATTAACTTTTTCAACATATCTCGTTACATCTGAGTGTTATCCAAATACATCTCCTTTCCAAACTTAGGGTTAGCCAAACAACCTCTTCTAGCCAAACTAGGCAGCTATATATCAACCAGAGCATCAATTACCACTTCACATCCTTAGGTATTAGGTAACATTGAAGACATACACTTCCATGTGTTTCACTTATCATCTCAAACTTGAACTCTAAGTCTATCTTTATTGAGAACACTCTGAGCTCATTCTTCTTGGTGATCAAACTCAACCTTGTATGACTCATATCTCATGATAAAACATCCTCATAAGGTGACCACTCATTCCTCTTAGTGGTTGCAGACCATCCATGTATCATTCACTTTACCAGGGTATGTTATCTTTTCTGTCCCCATACCTCGTGGAAACGTTCCAACCTATGTCATCTTTATCCTTGGTGTATGGCTTGCGTACTGTCCTATCTCTCACCCCCATAACAAGAGGAAATAAGCATTTGGCGGCCGTCTAAATAAAAAGTTCTACCTGTTCCACGAGTAGAGATGGTACATCCCACATTGCCAGTACACCTTCAAATCTAAGTTGAAATGCACAACTTATGTCTCTACATCACAATCATCTCGATATCAAAGTTACCTCCATGGAAAAATAGTCTTGAACCTACTTGGGTCCACACACATCCCTTGGTCATCTCCTCTAGGTCTATAGGGTGCCGGCACTTTTAGGGTCATCCCTTTTCCCCTTATGCATCCAGAGAGTGCCCTACT
Source organism: Alisma plantago-aquatica (assembly GCA_963693085.1). Classification (NCBI taxonomy): domain Eukaryota; kingdom Viridiplantae; phylum Streptophyta; class Magnoliopsida; order Alismatales; family Alismataceae; genus Alisma; species Alisma plantago-aquatica. Next base: position 522,115,471 of record OY856413.1, on the reverse strand, counting down.
CATCTGCCCTTTGGGTCCCATGAGTTCACGACGGTGATCAATTTCCTAACCCATGGCCCTCAGACAATGATAGTTGTTACCTCTCGACCCTATGGTCATGTGCAACTAGAGAATTAGGCAACTCCTACTTCCATCGATCTTATCCCTACCTAACCCTAGGATAGACTGAGGATTCTATTATAGCACATGTCCAACTTAGAACCTTACCCAAGCCTTCATCATCTCTCTTTCTGCATTCATGGGTTGACTTTCATCCCTTCATAAGGATCATGGCAACCTGCCTACCTTGGTCAAGCCCCATACCAGTTACCTCTATTGTAACCCATCCATAAGCACATAGAGATGGATATCTATGGGTCTACAGGTTCATCTCATACCATGTACTTTTCACTTAGCTTCTCAGGATCCTATGAGATCTCTTTAGGTTACCTTAAACCAACAAAACTTATATACACCCTACCAAAGGGTCCCTCTCCCAAGATGGGAGGAAAACTATCTCTTGAAAACAAGGTCACAAATGCCCTTAGGTCTAGGGTTTACATCCATATGCTTAACCCTAGTAAGCTATTAAGGCACAAGCAAACCACTAAACCAGGCTAGGTCATTCGGTTTCTCATTCCTCAACATTGGATCACGATCATACCTTCCCATGTCATCCACTTAGCCGTGGGGTGTTCATCAAACATACCTTTAACTTAAGGGGTTTCCTTTTTCCTCTACACATGAGGAGTACTATGCTCGAAACTATAGATACTCAAATATCATCATGAGCATCAAATACACTACTTCCCCTCTTAGGCCTAGGAACCCTAGGTTCACTTTCTAATGACCAACTACATGCTCAATCTATTAACCATGAATCAGGCATGTATAAAGCATAACACGCACTTCCCGTCATCCTTCTACTCAAGCAACACTTCAAAGTCGAGTCCTCCTTAAGGACAACCAACAAGGCATAAGGCCCCACAACATGTCACAAAACCTCCCTAGGGTATACAGAACTTCTTCTTCTTTTCTCAGAAGGTAAACACTTATACCACAGACATATAGGTGCCAGAAGCCTCTTCCCCTCTCTAGGTTTTGGTTCCTCTTAAAGGCAACCAAGATATCATCAGCCTCTAGGGAGCGAGCATGAGGCAACCCCTATCATCCACTTAGGTCACATCATCCTCAACTCCTCACTGTTCCTCAAATCTCGGAGTCTAGGCTTCCAACCTTCTTGCATGGGTCCTGCTCTCTCTCTCTAGAGCCAACCCTACATCCAACCTTACTACGAGAGGCTCTCTCTCCAAGAGGGATCAACCTCAAAAGCATACCCCTACATGATGAAGCCTATGATCAACTTATGTTCACTCAAGGTTATCCATAGCTCCTTATGCTTGTCACATAAGTTATCCATCAAACTCTCCCGGCTAAGGTTTCAACCTATTGCTCTCACTACTGATACATTTTGGGTTCCTATTATGCCCATATAAGCTCGTGGGGTTTCCATAGGTTCTTCTCTAACCTTATCAATGAATGATTTATCCTTCACTCAAACATGCATGACCCTTCCCAGGGTTGGGTCGCCCAAGGTACTAGGTCATCCAACCTCTCATGGATCATACGTCATCCAAGGTATGTCCATCCCAACACCTACTTTACCATGACATCTAACTCATCATGTTGTCTCTCTCTCTAACCTTCACTTAGGGTTAGGGTTAACATCATCCTCAGAGGATGTGCAAGGTCTCTACTTGCAATGGAGATTTCTATCTCCAAGACTAACTCTCCTTATTTATCCTCCTGACAAGAAGGCCTAGCCTCAGGTCTCTTCTGAGGGCATGACAACTTATGTCATACGACCTAAGCATGTATATATCCTTTAGTTTGCACTTAATCTATTAAGCTTATATCCATGACATCTTATTTACATTCTTTCCTTTAATTTGATGGAGGATTCCTTAGACCTTATTAACCTTACGCATACCTCAAGAGGGTGAGGAGAAGAGGGAAAACCCTAATCCTTAAGGTCCTTAACAAAATTTGTTATGAGAAGGGATGAATAAGATGAGAAAGTCCTAAAGGTATCTTATTTCGATTCATACCCTAAGACTTTGGCCAGGCAGTCACACAGATCCGAGACTCCTCATATTCTGACTAGCGGTGCGGAGGAAAATATTGCCAGCACCCGGTCGTGATCCTTTTATAGACACCTCTGTCTTTCAGATAATCCTCTAATAACTCCCTTGGGTTCTATGGAGTTTGTAAAATTTAATAATTATTAATGGTTAAGTGAGGAACCTACGCTCTGATACCAAATGTTATGACCCCACCTTCCGGTAACCCCCAATTGAGGGAGACTGATAGGTCGAAGCCGCACCCATAACTTTTGGATCAAAGGTTTGACAATTAATCAAGAAAAATTATTAAATTTTAACAGACTAAACTGGAAAGCTGTAAGAAAAATAAACTTTTACATACCTTTTGAAAAATTGGATCTCTAATCTTCCATCCACATATGAAAACTACTCTAACTAATCCTCCTTGTATTTTAATTCATGTATTTCACAATATAACGATCTACTATTTGTCCTTTTGGCTTTGTACCTAAAACGCCGACAAATAAAACGTCGGTCAGCCAAAGCTAGTATGTGGGGGAAACAATAATCGTGCAATTATTCATAATAATGTATTGCAGCCAATTACCATTTAACAAATAATTTTACGTTTTAAATATACTTGTGCGATCCATGTATATCCTATCCCCCATTATACCCCTCATGATCCCACCTAACAGGTGAATCAATTTCTAGGGTCGAGTCACATGGCACTACCCGTAGGTAGCCCACTCCATAACTCATGGCATACTAAGAGTCTCATGGCTATACACATGTGTAGCCCAGTTTCTAACTCATGATAGCCTAGACCTTGCACTAGGTTATCCTTTTTAGCCTTTGCATAGCCACATGGGTGGACCCGGATCTAAGCCAGTTATATGTATACATTTATAGTGATAGCCATAGTCACTCTATAGTTGCATGAAATAAAAGCACCCAACAGTTAATTTCAAGCAACCGATAAAACCTCGACGAATTCTCAGAAAACTAACTCGGCATATTCATAAGCGTAACCACATACCTGATTTGATGATTTCACAAGCATTAAGCAAATCCAACAAAGAAAGAAATCCAAGCAAGCAATTCAACAATCACATAATTCCTGAAAAGAATATGCACTCTATTTATTACACACTTTATCAAGAATCTACTTTATTGACTTGGATTCACATTCTAGGGTTTCTGTATGCATTTTAGGGTTTCGTTTTGCAATTAGAGTTTCCCTTCATCTTTTACCATATTAAACCCTAATTTTATGCCATTACTCATAAACCCTAATTATCTCATCTATTCTTCAATATTAAGGTTATCTTAACATCATATAACCCTATTTTCAGATTTAAAGGCACCATTAACCATTAATTAATTTCATTAAGATTCTTTTACATTAAAGATACTATTTTTATCCTTTTAATCCATGACAAGATCATTATGCACATCTATCATCAATTCAAAGTTCATTATGGTTTAATCACATATGAACTCGATTTGCCATAATTCTACCTTTTATTCATGAGAAAACCCTAATTACTACATTTAGGGTTTTTATCCATAATTAGGAACTTTAATGCTCGAAATAGATTAGAACCATCATATAATAACATATTTTCACATTTTTCAAATTAAATATGATCTTATCCTCTTTTACCCTAAATTAGGGTTTCTAAATACTTAATCATTCTCATATGGGGTAAAAACCCTAAATTATGCAAATTTTACACCTAGATCAGGTTCGAATCTAACCTTATCATTCAATAGGTTATTAATAATTCAATTAACCCATTAATCATACAAGATTCAACCTTTAATCACAAATAAGGTTTTTAACTTAACTTTAAAGCACTTTTCATCAACTTATTGTACTTTTGCAATTAGGAACGGAATCAATCTTTCATATCATTTTTATTGCATTCCTCTCATTCTCCTGATCAAAATTCATATATTACTTGTCCTAATCGGAGTTACCAATCTTTAATTACGAATTTAGCAAAATTTCACTTACTTGGGCCAATCAGGACGCACCACGTCGCCTCTTTCCTTGCAACACATAGCCGCCCCAAACATAATAGAAAGACCCTTATATCCCCCACGTAAGTTGTCAGTTCTACATACCCACAAGGGGTAGAAGCGTCCAACCGCCATGGTCGTCTTCTACCTCCGATCTGCCCTACTTGGCCGCAATTTGCAGCCCTACATGGGGCTTTCTCCTCCTCCCTGGGCCTTGAACCTCGCCACCAGTCCTTGCCCTTGATCCTCCGTCCCTCTGCGCACTTGGGGTGCCACCTGGTTGCGGTCAGCACGGCCAAATACTTGACCGACAGGGAAGTTTCTTGTGGTCGTTGCTGCATCATAGAGGTTGTTGTTGCACGCGTTCTAGGACCCAACTTTGATGGAGAAGCTACTCTTCACTACCGCGGCACTCTAGGCTCCCATCTAGATGGCTCCTCAGCTTTCCATTGCTCCAGGGAAAGCACCCACTTCATCGGTAGGGTTTGCTCGAAGGAGATGAAGAAGACGAAGAAGGAAGAGAGAGCTTGGCGGAATTTCTCTGGAACTCGATCCAGAGGCTCTCCCCCCTTATATAGGGGTGGCTATCCATGCCCTAAGATGACCATCTATGTGTCAAAAAGTTCTATTCCCAAAATGATTCTTATTCCTTCATGGAGAAGTAATTATTCTCTCTCCTATTTTATTCCTTGATATTCCTTATCTCATGGATACTTAGAAATACGAGAATCATTTCTTTCACTCTCTTTGTATTTGCCTTTTGTCCCATTGGCACGAAAATATGGTTTCCTTTAGTAGAAAATACTACTTCTTTAAAAAAAAACCATGAAATTCATTAATTACGCATCATATTATCCTCTTATTTGACTTTATTTGCTTTTTCTCTTTCTTTTCCTTTTTTGGGACTCCTTGGATCCCAAGAAACACTACTAATTCGAAATTCCTTTTTAAGGATACTTATTATCCTCTTACATGCATTTATTTCTATTATTTCTCATTATCATGTTTATTTCTTATGAAAATATCTCTTTTTGAGGATTTCTCTTTATTTCTATTTTATTTTCCTTATTGAAATTCCGTTTAACAATAGAAACCTCATGGATATGAAATTTTACCAAAAATAACTCCATTATACTTCTTTTCTCTTATTTTCCACAATTTATCATTGTTTTCAATTTCTTTCATAACAAAGAAATATTTAATTGATCCTTTCTTTTCTTATTGCATTCTCTATGCAACTTTGGACTCCTTGGAACCCAAGGAATCCAAGAGGCACGAAATCCCTCTTTGGATTTGACTTCTGGAGATTTCCACATTTTTCTTTTCTCAAATATTCAATTATTCATTTACTAATTGAATTTTCCTATTATTTGGGCCCAATAGCCAATAAAGCCCACAACACAATCATCAAGGCTACTTAAATGAAATCCATTTATTACATCATTATTTGTTCAAAAATCGTTAATATGAGAAATTACATTTCTCACCAAATGAACCTAAAATTTGGGGTTGTAACAGATACAGTGAGTTTACATATCCTATATTGACTCACGCGAGCATGGCCATGCATTCCTTAGTCTCACTTATCAAGGGTTCGTGATATCAAACTATCAATAGGATGGATAAATCCAGTCTACATCACCCACAATCAATCCCCATGTGTCACAACGTACCCAATCACCACCTTTATGGAAAACCTTATTCAGGATCACATTAAATGGTGTCAAGGTTCATTGAATGATGTGTGATGAGTATAGTGACTTCAGGTCTATGAACTGCAATCACCGCTATCATTTTGAGATTTGATTCTGACTATAATTTCATGGGTTCCATGAATCACTCTCAAGGTAAGTCAGTCTACTACACTATTATCTAACACATGCCTATGTGTTAGACTCGATGTCCAATATCATAACTAATGAAATTCTATTATCAGTTGACATAGATTCCAGTCATGCATTATTGTTGTCGATTTTTCTTACACAATAATATCCAACTAGGGACATAATAAGAATGTATTCACACTCATTGTACATATGATTTCATTCTTCATGTCCTCAACATGAATACATATGCCATCAAGTAACATCATCCTTTTAGACATATATTATTATCTCATAACTAAGACAAGCATAACAAATAAAGTTACCTTTATTAATATTATCAAATCAAATAAATGATGCCCCATATAATCATCAAATGATTTTCTCTACGGTCATATATACCGACAAACTCCCATTTGCACTTAGAGCCAATCACCCACAAATCCAATTCCAAATGATTCACCATGACTATCATGTTTCTGTTGCTTAAGTGTTTTTGTTAGCAGGTCAACAAAATTTATTTCTAGTTGGTGTAGATCTTCCCATCTCCTTGTTGTACAATGTTTCATATGATATGGAAGCATCTTAGTATGAGATATGGGTTCCTTAGCCTATCTAATAGCTCCATTGTTGCCTAATTTTATAAAAATAAAATTATATTGTTTTTTCTGATTTTAGCCATGGTCTATAGTGGAGGTACGGTTGGATTGTTACCAGAATACTGAGATGAGACTAGAATTGTGGCCTATATGGTCGGGAGTGATGGTGTATTTATAGTTGGGAAAGAAGGGTTAGGGATTCTGAATAGTATGTAGGCCACAAAGGCTTTAAATGTTTATGGAAGGCATTTCACCATCTTTGCACATCAAGCTAATGGCACCCTTCTTGTCTCAGGTATTAGACCTTGGATCTTGTATTTTTAGGTCAAGCTATTAATATGTGGAGGTCAAATACTTTCTTGTTAATGAGTTTTGAGAGCACGGGAAGATGAATAGATGTGGTGATCTTCTGTAACTACCAGTTATCGACAGTATAAAGGAACAAGAATGCAAGCATTCTTGATTCCAGTTGGTGGTCAAACAAAGTCATCAGACAAGTTAATAGCTTATTTATGATATGAGTTCAAGATTTTATAGATGCTAGACTGTAAATTGAAATAGTGTATGATATTAGTGATGTGCTAATTTTATTTAAAGAAAAGTTTAGTTATATTGGTTCTCCAAAATGAAAATGTAGCTACCATATTTGACAATTCTATCTCCAAAATGACACTACTGGCTTATTAAGAAACAAACTAAATACATCTAAGAATATTTGTTTTGATAGTTTGGCACTATAAAATTGTATCCTATTATAATTCCAAAACAATGTAGTGCAAGGGTTTGTTTTGTAGTGAATGTTGTCTATCCACTATAACAATTGAATTAGGAAAATGGGCTAAGGGGTTACATGAAGAAGAATACTTATCACTCATATTAGTATATATGCTTTATGTGTTATTATATGTTGCGTATTTTTTATCTTGTGTTGTGTGTTTTGACATGTGCTTAAGACCTATCCTATCTTTAGCCTTTCTTTTATGCCATATTGCCTGGCTTTGGCTCTCCCTTTCTTGCTTGTGCTATAAAATAGAGTGCATTGTAACTTGTTCAATACATCAAATAAATGTTTCTCCATTCTATATGGCATCACACGTGTTGATGATATTGTATTGATTGGCAAAACTAAAGATTGTTTGAATGATAAAGTTGAACTTTGGAGAAAGGCATTGGAATCAAATGGATTGATGATTAGTAGGAGTAAAACTGAGTATATGCATTGCAATTTTAGACAATCTCATAGTGTGAATGGTGGAGCCAAGTTGGATGGAGTAGATATACCAAAATGTGATAAATTTTGTTACTTGGGCTCTATCATTCAAACAGATGGTGATGTCCAAAATGATGTTTTTCATAGGATCCTTACAGAATGGTTGAAATGGAGAAGTGCAACTAGAGTATTATGTGATCATAAGATCCCTCTCAGACTAAAAAGCAAGTTTTATAAAACTACCATTCAGCCAGCCATGCTCTATGGGAGTGAATGTTAGGTGGTAAAGAAATAAGGACTCAACAAGATGAGTGTGGCTGAAATGCGTATGTTGAGATTGATTTGTGGGAAGACAAGAAAAGATCTCTTAAGAAATGACTATATCAGGAATAAAGTGGGGTCGCGAGCATTGGGGACAAGTTGCGTGAGGGTCGACTCAGATGGTATGGACATTTGTAATGCAGACCACCTAATGCGGCTATATGAAGCAATACTATTGAGGCAAGCACAATTCATAGAAGAAGAGGAAGGCCTAAATTAACATGGGAAGAGCTTAAAAAGAGAGATTCTAAATCTCTACATCTCAACCAAAATATGACCCATGATAGAGCTGAATGGAAAAGAAGGATCCATGTAGCCGACCCCAACATAGTTGGGATTGAGGCTTAGTTGATGATGATGATGATGATGATGATGATGGTTTCACACGTGTTCAATACTGAGACGCTCCATTTGAACAAAACGTCATTCACTAAGCGGAAGCGATTATTAACAACGGATTGCTGAAAATCACTAAAAATTAAAACCATTTACAAAAAGATCCAACACAGGAAAACTCTTTTATCAAGAACCAATGTACTTTGTTTACATCATGGTTCATAAGTACATATCCTGTACCCTATCTTCTCGAGGATTTCAAGCATTGACTGCCTTGTTAAAACTATACACAGATAGTATAAGAACCTCGAGGCATCAAGCCAAAATCTCATATCAATTCATTAAAAGTACTAACTACAAACTCTGAGGACCTGAGAGTACAAAGATGACACATAGGACTCTCTATACAAAACATTATAGCCAGTGCCTCCACCTGGAATATCACTGTTGTCCCTGTTGTTGTTGTTGTTGTTGTTCTTCTCCTGCTATAGGGTTTCTGCTTCTTCTTCAGCGCCTACCTAAAAAAAATTGGATCCCACGGGGGTGAGACAATTGAAATTGTCCCAGCGAGAGATATAACTCTCCGCCAAAAATATTATTATTGCAGTTTAAAAGAATAAAATTGAACAAAAGAATCATAAGTATTCAACAGCAGATAAATCAATGTCTAAACATATTAGAGCATTATTCTTCATTCAAGTCATTTCAGCGATATCTTGATAAAGTAGCATGTTACTTATCCAATAAGGAATTGAAGAACATATATAACATTTATCCATCTAGGATATGCTAAGAAAAGTAAGATCAACCATTGATTCTCATATTTCAACCTTAAGCAAATATGATATACGGCTGATTACATTTTACAATAATACTTAAGCTCTGAGGAGATGAGGTATACCACTCATACTCCAACCGACCATTGCAAAATCGAAATTGGTACCATACATAGGTCAATAGAAGAGCCAGATTCCCATGACCTCATCCTCCTCAGTCAGTGTGAGGACAAAATGTAGGATATCTTGTGTCTCTGCTAAATAGCTTTCCAGGGTATACTGGCAACTTCGCTATAGAGTTACAATGGAAGCTGTACTCTCTTTGCAATCAATAGATTTCATGTTTATCTCACATCGATCCGATATTAACATTATCGGGAGATTCATGATACATCCATCCCGACATCGGGAGATTAGTGATACATCCATCCCGACATGTATAATGAAGGATTGAGAGATTTAATGTTTATCTCACATCCATTCCCCCATTAGGGCGTAAGGATATTCATGCCCATAACCCCTACATACTCAATAGTATGCCCTCTAGGAGTTCCTGTCGGAAAACTTGTTTCACCATCACCAACTACTGAGTATGATGGATCTATGGTCAGGGATCTACATGATATGATTTCACTTGATTAATTAAGTACATTACCATATTCTTTTAGCATCAGTCAGGTTTTCAAACATAAATCATTATAACAAATGCTACAAAGAATGAGTAATACTTCTATCAAGTACTTTTCAAAGCTTTATAAAACATTGGGATCTCAATCCCTTGTCACATCAGGGCATTTTCATCCCTTAACATCTCATCATCATGATTATGGAATATGGGTATTCAAACCCTCAGTTCATCAAAGAACACTTGTTACCACTTATCAGGTAACTAATACCTTCAGGTCATCTGACCAAGGTAAACATGATACTTACAATACAGGTATCTCACATGGCTTTTAAAGCCCATTAATCTCGTGTTACCTCTTATTAGGCAAAAAAGAATATTATGGCTCACAAGGCCCATAAAACAATTTCAATAATTAAACATCATAGCTCATACCTGGCTATGTCCATCATCTCATGATACCTGCATAATTAGTACATATGATAACAGTTATATCAATTACATATCAGCACTATGCAATGTAATGGTAGCATCACTATTCACTCATTAGGGTTAGGGTTTACCAAATTTATGTCAATTAGGGATACTCATCCCATCACCCAAAATTAGGGTTATGATTTATCATCATATTACCCAACATTAGGGTTTCATGCACTATAATCCAAAATTAGGATTTCACATACCTTTACCCTATATTAGGGTAGGATTTCATATAGCATTACATAGCATCACCCTGGATTAGAGTTTCACATCACATCTTTGTATTATGGTTTCACATGACATCACTCTTAATTAGGGTTTCACATCACATTAATGTATTAGGGTTTCATATGACATCACCCTTGATTAGAGTTTCACATGACATCACTGCAATAGGGTCTCACATGACATCACCCTTGATTAGGGTTTCACATGACATCACTGCATTAGGGTTTCACATGACATTACCCGTGATTAGGGTTTCACATGTCATTATCTTGAATTAAGGTTCATTGTAACTTTTCCCCAAATTAGGGTTTCATGTAACTTTACCCGAAATTAGGGTTTCATGAAGCATCCTCTTAAGTTAGGGTTTTTCATTATATTACCCTAAATTAGGATTTCTCATATCATTACCCTATATTAGGGTTACACCATTACCCTAGATTAGGGTTTCATCTAGCATTGCCCTAAATTAGGGTTAGGGCTCATCGACCTTATCAATTAGGGTTTCATGATCTCTTTATCAAGGATCATACCCTAATTACATATTTTACTCATTTTAAAAGTGTTGAGGCTTAACCACTACATGATTATTATACATGTATGAATCCCTCTCTCTCTCTCATCCTCTCTAGGATGTTGATTACTACAAACTTGATTATATTAGGTCAACCCCTCATTCAAGTACACACATTTAGGGTTAGCATAATGTATTGAGATATTGCTTGCATAAGCATCAAAGGTTAACCCCTCAAAGGGTACTAATCACCCTAGTACCTTAAAGGTACAAACATTGTAATTACCTTTGATAAACATCATTAAAAATCATGGGGTTTAATAGTACTTACATGGTTTGAGTCAAGTAGACCTTCAAACGGTCTTGAGGTATTAGACCCTCAAACGGTCTTGAAGTACTTTGACCTTCAAACGGTCTAGAAGTACTTTGAACTTCAAATGGTCTTGAAGTACTTTGACCTTCAAACGGTCTTGAAGTACCTTGACCTTCAATCGGTCTTGAAGTACTTTGACCTTCAAACGGTCTTGGTCCAAAACTCCAATCGGTATGAGACCGTTTAGACCTTAAACGGTCTTGGTCCCAAAACCTACAATCAGTCTTAAGGCCGTTTGAATTAAAAATTAATTAACTCCAAACGGTTTGAAACTGCATGAGCAACTCATTATTGAAACTTATTGAACATCAAATATTTGAGACTGTTTGCTCTCCAAACGGTTTGAAGACCGTTTGGTCCAAATCATCTTGAAACCGAATGGATCAATTAGGGTTTCCTCCAACCAATCAATCAATTTTAGGGTTTGCTCTCATAGAACCATCCAACATTGGGACCATTGAAAGTTCATCAATTCTACAACCCTTGGATATCCTTCCATCCATGACTCCTCTTGACCTCAAACGGTCTTGAGACCATTTGCCCTCAAATGGTCTTGAGACTGTTTGAGCCATTCAACATTGAAATTGACTCAATCGATTTAGGGTTTCAACCAAATCAATCCAATTAGGGTTTGTAATCAATGGATCACCCATTCATGAATACATTAGAATTAAATCAACTTGAGCCATTGTATCTTCATCATTCACATCAGCAATTAACCCCAAATGGTCTTGAGACCGTTTAACCTCAAACGGTCTTGAGGCTGTTTTCCCTCAAACGGTCTTGAGACCGTTTGGTCATCAAAACTCAAAATCGTTTGCCCATGATCTTTATTGAGGTGTGTGCTTAGATGACATCATCATCTTCAAGCTACAAACCTTCAAAATTTTCTGTGATCTTTGTAGTGATTTCATCAATTAATCAAAGGAAAGTTTGGGAATGAAAGAGGAATCAACATATGGTGAAGAAATGTAATCAATAATGATATTTAAGGGTTCAAGTTATATAACATTCCTTCAAATTTAAATCCAAGATTCAAGATTCACGTCCTAAATGGTGAATGATGCTTTATCAACTGTCCAAGGTACGTTCTCAAGTCTTTGGATGCAAATGATGATCAAGGTTGAGCATTGAGTGAAGAAAGGAAGAAAATAAGCATTGAATTTCGATTTCCACCATGAAATCAAGGTTGAAGATGACTATTGAGCTTACCTACAGGTTGTGGCATGTCCTCCTATTTCTCCTAATCTCCCTTGTGCACGGCCAAAGCAAGGAAAGAAAGAAGGGTTGAAAAGAGTCTTTCATGTGGGTGGAAAATGGGATATATGTAAGGGAATTTTAAGAGAGAGAAAGTGTTATAAAAATCTTTTAATTCCCAAAATTGGTGCCACTTATCCCCCTAAATTCCTTGCATACGAAGCCATCATCATATCCTTCAAAATCCTCTTCTTTATCCATGAATTAAAGAAAACAAATTAAGCACCTTAATCAATATAATAATAATATCCAAAAATGAGTGGATATTACTTTTTCTTTAACTAATGTGAGTGGACTCTCTACTAACTTTAGATATTTCGTTGCCTTTGCAAGGCACAAGGACATCCATACTTATGTATATTCAACCATCTCATTTTTGGTTGAAGGTCACTTCCATTAATATATTTATTTTTGCATTAAATTGAATTAGGGTTTCAATTATGCTTAAATCTTGATTATTTTAATTACAAGATTCTCTCTCTTCCAAAGAGATTCAAATGAGATGACCCTCTGATTATCTTGTCTCTAATTGATACCAATAAACATTAGGGACTCTCTATAAGTGGTATTTTGCATATTGAACCCTAGGTTTTGGGTAAATTGCACAATACACCAAAACTAGGTTTTTATGCACAAACATTGCTTAATAAGCTCTTTCTTGGTACTCAGGCTGTCACAAGCCATACCTCTACATCATTTTCATTCTTATGATTCTTAAACATTTGAGAAACATTTATCATGTAACATTTGCAAGTTAAGCCCTCAACTTGGGTAATTTGCACTTTAGTCCAAAATAGGCAAAACATTGTTTTCAACATTATTCAAAAAGAACTAAAATTGAAACATAAGTTCCTCTTGAGCCTTAATTAATTTTCAAAAGATAAGAGCAAGCATATAATTATCTTTCTTAAACAAAACATCTAGGGTTAAAGCATAACCCAAGTCAAGGATGTTACAAATACTCCCTAAACCATCTTTTTCATCAACCCCTCTCCTACCATCGACAACCCCACTTCCTCCATTTTTTTCTACCATCTCCACCATTACCTTCATCACCTTCATCACCACTACCCTCCTTTCATTGACCACCACCCTCCTCCCATCGACCACCCCATCAACTAACCCACTAACCACCACCCCCATCAACCACCACCCATCGACCACCACCCATCTACCTCCACCCCATCGGCCACCACCCACCAACCTCCACCTATCGACCTCCACCCACTGATCAACCTTTCTTATTCCACCCATCGACTACCACTCATTTACCACCACCCCATAGAACACCACCCCATTGACCACCACCCACCGACTACCACCCCATCGACCACCACCCATTGACCCATCACCCATTAATCCATCTTTTGGCTATTTCCAAAATAGAAAGTTGAAGTCCTACAAGTATCACCTCTCTTTTTTCCAACGCCCTATGGTGGAGTGAATTTCACAGTGTGATGGCGTAGGTTTTTCCTTCTCTCTACTATCCCTATGTGGGTTCCTTGCATCTGTTGATCTAGATATGTTGCAGCTACTATCTACTACCCTTATGTGGGTTCCTTGGATCAATTGGTCCAGATTTGTTGTTGCTATCTTCTACCCCTATTTGGGTTTCTTAGATATGTTGATCCAGATATGTTGTTTCTTCTATGTGCTACCCCTATGCGAGCACCTTGGATCTGTTGATTCAAATTTTTTTCTTTTGCAACCTATTGCCCCTATGTGGGTTTCTCAGATATATTGATCCTAATCTACTGCTATTATCTTCTAACCTATGCAGGATCCTTGGATCTATTTGGATCTGGCTACTGCTTCCTTTACCCCTATACCGTTTGTTTAGATCTACACTTTTGGTATTGTTTTTTGTGAATCATGTTTTATTGTTGATATTCCACTGTGAGTTTCTCAGATCTTTCATCCACATCTACCTTTTTGTACCACTTCTACTATACTTTGTGAGTGTCATCTCTCTGGATTCCATGGTGACTACAAATCCTTCATGGAACTTGTGTGTTATGATCGTGAAACTTGATGGATCAAATTACCATCTTTGGGCAAAATCATTCAAACTTTATGTCAAATCTCAAGGGGATTACTCCCATATCTCTTCTACGGCTAAGGATCCTCTTGAGGTCTTGGCAGATGAAGAATCTAAACAGTCCTACAACTAATGAGCTAATGATTATTTAGTGTCATGAAGTGGATGGTGAATAATGTTGAATCGAAGATCACTCAATCTTTTCTTCTCCTGCAAAATGCCAAAGCCATGTGGGATCAATTGTTCCATGTGTACTCACATCAGAAAAACCCAAAAAAGGTCTTTGAGATCTTCAAGAACCTGGCTAAAATGGAGTATTCCACTTATGACTCTGTAGAAGACAACTACAACCGATGTTTGTCACTTTGGAATGAACTTGAAGTATATCATTCTCTCACTACTGATATCAAAGAAGTTCATCGACAACGCGGCAAGCTTCAACTTGTTCAATTTGTGGATGGTTTTCCTCATATTCTTTTGCATGCATGGTAGACCAAATCTTATCTAGTGATCCCTTACCTACACTAAGGGGTGTTCTCAAGCATGTGCAATGCCTTCCTTCTATGACCTCTCAATATGCTACTTCTTCTAATAACTTGATACTTGCAGTCTACTCCTTTGATTCTAATCAAGGATGTGGATGTGGTCGTGGTCGAGGCCATGGTGGATGTGCTCCTAGAAGAGGTCTTCCTCTTGGCCTTGGACAAGGTCAACCTCAACCCCCTCCTGCCAACCGATTCTGCTACTTCTGTGAGCACACAAAACAAGATTAGGACCATTTCTAGAAAAAACATGGTAAACCTTCCTGGACGAATCATGTCTCATCTGATGCATGTGAATACTCAACTGCTACGCCTCAAGCTCTACTCAACCCATGATTGAATGGATTCGCTCGCAATTTGTAGAACTCCTCCAAGCGTGTCTATCCTAACCAACTACTACTACAAAAGGAGGTTCCTCTGACTTACTTGAATCTCTTGATACTACTAGAAAAAATAAATGGGTCATAGAATCTGGTGCATCTACCCATATTTCTATCTATTTGAAAGTTTTCTCTACCTTATTTAAGACTATAATAGTATCTCTTGTGACTGTTGCGGATGGGACTGAGTCTGTTGTCCATGTTGTTGGAAGTATATCTCTGTCTAAAAATCATCCCTTAACAATTGTCTTATATGTTCCATACTTTCCTTTTCATCTACTATCCATCAATAAAATTGTTAAGAGAATTTAGTGCTCAATTACTTTTGACCATGAGGATTGTGTGTTTTAGGATCTCCATATGAGGAAGAGGATTGGTTCGGGCCATGAGGGGTAAGATGGATGGTACTACCTAGATCTGTCACATTTTATTGCTGCCCTGCTATCTACTTCCTTGACTAATCTACAATGGCACTATCGTCTGGGACATCCTTGTACTGCTAAACTCTATTATTTATTTTAAATAATTCTGAAAAATAATTTTTGTGTAAATCATGTCAATTTGGCAAACAAACTTGGGTTGTATTTCTTAAGAAGTAAGAAATTAGTTCTAAAAATCTGTTTGACATTATTCTTACTGATATTTGGGGTCCATGTTATGTTTCTAGCTTGTCTGGATATCGCTATTTTATAACTTTTATTGATGATTATTCCAAGGCAACTTGGTTGGTTCTATTGAAGGATCGTACTACCATTTTTCAAACTATCACCACCTTTTCTACTACTGTCAAAATCTTGTGCACCGGTAATGCCTTAAAATTTATGAAAAAATATGTCGATCATTTTTGTAAATCTTGAGATACCATTCATCAGACTTCCTTATCTTACACCCCACAATAAATGGTACGACAAAAAGGAAGAATCATCATTTACTTGATGTAGCATGAACTGTTGCTCTTCACTATTATGTTCCTAATCATCTCTGGCCTAAAGTTGTTTCTACATTGTGCTATTTAATCAATCATATGCCTTCTTTGGTGTTATAAAATCAGGTCCCTATCTCTCTTTTGTACCCCAATGCACCTTTGTTTTCTGTTCCACTGGTCATCTTTGGCAGTGCCTATTTTGTTAAGAATCTCCGCCCTAGGATATCTAAACTTGACCCTTGCTCCATTAAGTGTGTCTTTGTGGGATATTCCTAAACTCAGAAAGGATATTGGTGTTATGATCTTGTCAATCGACAATAGTTTGTGAGTGTGTATGTTGCGTTCTTTGAAGACACACCATACTACTCTGAAGAAGGTCTACTTTTTCTAGTGATATACTGGTTCCTACTCCTCTGTCTGAGATAGTAGAACATGGTCACACTAATGAAATTGAAGAGGTGTCTATGAGAAGACCCACAATTATAGATCCTCCTCTGGCTCTTCAACAACCAATTACTCCCTCATCGACCGGGTCACAACACCCCAGGTATTTTTTTGACCTACATCCTACTATTAGCATAAGGAAAGGTGTTCACTCATGTACTCAACATATGATTTGTAATTTCTACTCTACCACTATCTTGGTTCTAGCTTTGCATGTTTTATTACTGATCTTTCTGTTGTTTCTGTGTCGAAGAATGCTAAACAGGCTCTTCAGCATCCTGCTTGGCGTCAAGCTATGGAAACATAATTGTTTGCCCTACGAGATCACAAGACCTAGGATCTTATTGATCGTCCTAAAAATTGTGCAACAGTTGTATGTTCTTGGATGTTTACTATTAAATATTAATCAGATGGTTCTATTGAATGACTGAAGGCACGCCTTGTAACAAAAGGTTGCACTTAGAACTATGGAGTGGACTACTTTGAAACTTCCTCTCTTATGGCCCGCCTCAACTCTGTGAGAGTACTTATCTCTGTAGTTGTCAATAAAGATTGGCCTCTTTATCAACTTGATGTCAAAAATACATTCCTATATGGTGACCTACATGACAAAGTTTATATGGACAACAACACTATTTTGTTAGTGAGGGGGAGAGTTCCTAAGTCTGTAGACTCAGGAAGGTGATATATGGCCTAAAAAAGAACATAGTCGTGGTTGGATAAATTAAGCCAGATACTTCTCAAGTTTCAATTTTGGGGTTCACATTTTAATCATTTGTTTCTATTAAAAACCATCTCTGGACTTGTTGTGATTATTGTATGTGCATAATATCCTTTTGTCTAATGATGATTCTGACATTATTGCAGCTACCAAACTATATCTCAAGCAACATTTCATTACTAAAGATCTGGGTACACTACTACATAAATGGCTTATAACGTCACTTTTCAAGGTGTCAGTTGTATAAATAAACCGACACCTAAAGTCTACAACGTCGGTTGATAACATAAACCGACATCCAATCTATGAAGGGCGACCAGACACGGGTACCACTTTTATTCAGTGTCGGTTACGTAATAAAAAATCGACACCTAAAATTAACCGCCAAATCCAAAATTTCCAGTGAAACAAATTACCTCCAAAATTTGACATATGGCGTCGGTTGATAAATAAAAAACTGACGACTAAAGGTTATTCGCGAGACAGAAATTGGGCACATTTTGGTCGTCAGTTTTACTACAATTACCGACGCTTATGAGTTTTCCCGCGCTATCCGTGGGGAATGTTTCACACCCTTTAAGCGTCGGTTTTAGGTAGAAACCGACGACTAGGGTCATAAATCGAGAACAATATTTTTAATCGGCATATGTATATAGACGTCGGTTGTTTTTTAGTTAAAAACCGACGACTATAATCAAGTATTGGTGTCGGTTTTTGTTCAGAACTGACACTTTTAATTATAGTTGTCGGTTTTTTTGAATAACCGACGCCTATGGTACAGTTAATAGCCCCGCAAACAGAACTTTTCCCCATTGTCTCTGTTTCATTGCAACTTTGCACTAGGTCTGGCGATTGCACCCCCGATTGCTCCCCGCCGTCGCCGCCGTCATTGCCTGGCTCCCCCGCACCGCCGTTCGTCTCCTCACGCGACACTCGTCTCCTCGCCGCCGTCGCCGCCATTCCAACGAGCTGAAGTTCTCCTCTCCTCGCCGATGTCGCTGCCAGCTCTGCCGAGCCGAAGTTCTCCTCTCCTCGCCGTCGGCACTCCTAGCTTCACCTCCAGCTAATCTCCTCTGCTCCGGTCGGGCCTTCTTCCTCTGCCCTCAAGGTACGCCGCCTTCTTCCTCCTTCCTTCCTCCGCCTAGGCTAGGTCAAGCCCTGCAGGTGCCCTGGAGCAAAATCGTCAGGTGCCCTGCTGGGCATTTTTTTTAAAGTTATTTACTTATTGCATCATAACTTGATAAGTGTTGAAACAGTCAATAACTATATTCTGTTACCTGATTTATGATTGTATATGTATGCTAGCTAGCAACAGACTGACCTGGTCTTGAGGATCTATAAATACATTCTTACATTCTATAAACTGTGTAATCTTACATTATATAAATACAGATATAACACAGCATTGATGTGTGTGCTTGACAGCCCAAATTACTTCTCGTTATTCTTGTTTTAATAAGTAACTCATATCCATTGATGTTGAAGTAAGTTAGGAAGCCAGTTTGTTGACAGTGATATATGATTATCCATCTTATATTTTAATGTGATAGGGTGATCAATATGGTAGATAAAAAAATGATTATGTCTTTGTTAGAAAAACCTTAGCTATGACTCCTATGGACATTCCATACTAATGAATAGTTTAACTATGAAATTGGTAACTTGTTTTATTGTTGAGTATATTGAGAATCCTAATCTCCCTTCTTGCTTAATGATGAACTGTAATGCACACATGTGACATGCTTGGAATGTAAATGATGAACTTTTCCCTAAATTGCCAATCATGCTTTTAAAGACATCAATAATCACCCTAACTTGAAGAACTAGGATTTTAGGTATAAGAATGACAACACATTATTTGTTGGCCTAGAAACTCGTCCAAGATTTACTCATTAGGAGTAAATCTTGGATAGTCCCCGATTTGGGACTGTTCTTGAACACCTAATCTCGCTTAGGATGTAAGTGTATAATGTGTATTGGGTTTTCAAGAAAATTTCGGCAGCATTTCCCTGTTTGTTCTCTAAGTACATATGTACTTGGAGAACAGTAGGGAAATGCTGCTAAAATTTTCTTGAAAACCCAATACACATTATACACTTACTAGTGAGATTAGGTGTTCAAGGATGGGATAGGTGGTACATGTACATTTATTATATATAAGAATGACATCACATGTATTTGTTAACCCTAGACCCTAATCTTGTTGTAATATATACTTGTTTTCTCTTTGATCATAGAGCTTTACAATTTTGTTGTGATATATACTTTGTTGTAATAATGTGAACTTTACAATGTGAGCTTTACAATTTGAATTACTTTACAATGTGAACTTTACAATTTGAATGTGAATTTGCAGATGGCTGACCATTCTCCTGATGACCGTGCTGATGATTACCGTGAGGGTGAGGACGTCAATGTGCCGCCTCACAATGTAAGTTTTAAAAATATATCATATATTTATATCTATATGTCCATTTATAGTTATATCTTGTAAATGTGATTATTTTGTCAAATTTTAGGTTGATGATGCACAGGTACCATCTGAAGCACTTGAGGCACTTGATCAACAACACCAAAAAGTTGACAAGAGAAGGGGCATCACTATGATGAAGAAGTTAATTGTGCAAAAGGGCAATGGACCCAAACTTGTTGTGGATTTTGATAATGCAGGAAATGCATGTGGTGTGAATCGCAATTCATTTGTTTCATATCTTGGGTCTGTTACTCGTAGCCATTGCAGTTGTCGCTTAGATTCTTGGCATAACGTTTCTAAGGAGAAGAAAGACTTAATATGGAGGGATTTATGTGTGAGTTATTATTAATTTGCAATTCTATTTTGTAGATTACTAAATTTTTGGATACTAGTTAATAGCAATTCTATTTTGCAGAGTATATTTGAATTGGATGAAAAGCTGCATCATAAATGCATGATGCAACGCTGTGGGAGAGTCCTAAGGAACTATAGGACAAATCTCACCCGAGAATACATAAAAAAAGCTGACAAGAGGAAGAAGACAGCCACTGAACAGTGGAACTTCCTGGACAAAGAAGAATGGGACGCGCTTGTCGCTTCAAGACAAACTGACGAATTCAAGGTATTAGGCGCCAGTCTCAATCTCATTAATTAATATATGTTGTTGTTACGACCCGTGTTGAGCTTACCCTGTAAGTATGCTGTTAAACATGTGTTTTAGCTGCTTTGCTAAGTTATAAGCTTGCTTTTGTTAATAACGTTTAAAACAGTGTTATCAGTATGATTTCATGCCTTGAGCGGGTAGAGGAGTTCGCGCTTGAAATGTTGCAAAAGAAATCACCTTAATCGGACATATGATGCGAAAGTTATGACACTTTTGAGTTCTTGGGTTGATTTTGCAATTTACCCATTTATTAGCTTATTAACCCCACTGTTACCTTTCTTCCTTATCCCCATTTCATTCTCACCCGATAGAACAGAACGCCAAAAGCGGCGCTCGAACAGAAGCGGTTAGGGGCGATTTTTGGGCGATCTTGCTAGCCATCGAGCTCTGCCCATCCTTCCTCCTCCGTTCTTCTCCTTTTCTCTTCCTCCTTCCTTCCCCAACCTCTTGCTAGGGCGCCGACCCACAGCTGCAGCAGCAGCTTCACCAACCAAGGAAGAAGAAGGTTGCGGCGCCGGCCATAGGGCTGTTTGGGTGAGCTTAGCACCAAGGAAGGTGCAATTGGTCTAGTTCGTGGTTGCATGCCT
Source organism: Alisma plantago-aquatica (assembly GCA_963693085.1). Taxonomy (NCBI): domain Eukaryota; kingdom Viridiplantae; phylum Streptophyta; class Magnoliopsida; order Alismatales; family Alismataceae; genus Alisma; species Alisma plantago-aquatica. The sequence continues at coordinate 522,094,052 of OY856413.1, read as the reverse complement.
CGGTTGCAGGTGATTTACAACGCAAATCGGTAGTTTTGCCCGTCGATTCGAGTGAAATCGACACCAGCAGGTTCGTTTTAGTTTTCAGTCTGTATTTGATTCGGCCGAGTTTCCTTAATAGGCGATCGAACAGCAAACTGATTGGCCGAGTTGTATGTGATTCGGCCGAGTTTCTTTTACAGGAAATCAAACAGCAAGTTGATCGGTCGAGTTTCAAGTGGATCGGCCGAGTTGTGAAGCAATCGGCCGAGTTTCTGACCAATCGGCCGAGTTTCAGAGCTGTGAGTGGCAGTTCATTCATAAATCATTATTTAACTCAATTTAAATGCTTAATTGCTTCATTATCAGTTAGTATAACTCCTAAACAGTGTAGCACATACAATTGAGTATGATAGATTCATTGGAACTTGAAATACATAATATGATTGATGAAAATGATGGAATTTCCTGTATTACAGTTGCAATGTATATGTTGATTAAAAATGGATGTTTAGCATTGAAACTGGATATGTGATACTGAGGTATGTTTAAAGATGACAAATGATATATATGTGTTTTCAAGTGATGTTCAGAATGTGAAATAAGTATGAAATGTGATATTCCTGTTTAAGTGTTTATTTGTTAATCAGTCAATAGACTTAGGTTCCCTAACACCGTAGAACCCCTTTGAGAGGTCTGCTTCTTAGGGGTGAAACTCGTGTTCAACAATAACCGTGTGGAGTCATGGTGGCACGAGGACAGAGAGACAGTGTTCAACAATAATCAGTGCGGAGTCACGGTGGCACTGGAGAAAAATAGGGGTTATTCAACATTAATCCGTGCGGAGTCACGGTGGTAACCCAGTGAGACTCTCCGCCTGTGTGCTCAGGTTAGAGGAGGAGTCTAGAGCACTCGGAGTTAGTGCATTGAGGCCGGAGAGCCTGTGGTCCTATAGCAGAACAGGGCTGGCGTCAGACTTAGCATTTCCCGGGTGTGTCACTAAGTCTTGTACGGTGGGATCGTAGTTCGCTATGGATCTTTATATGCAGAGTACACTGCATATGATTAGGGCATAATAATGATATAAATAAGTAATCATATAGGATCACAGTAAATTTAATATGTTAAGTGATTTGAACTTCTGTGCCAATTCTCGATATCAGTTTAACTGTCTAAAATATCTGATGTTGCTTTGAAATGAGATTGTTATCTGTAAATCTACTATGTCATTAGAACTGCCCTGTTTAGTACTGCTCTTATCTTTTATATAAATGTTATCTATCTGATGAGTTGTTTAGTGATAGATAAATGAAATGCTATTCACTGAGCGAGTAGGCTCATACCTCTACTCAAACATTTTTAGGTCAACATCAGCAACAGGAATCAGAAGGATATTTTCATCCTAATGCCTAGTATGTAGAAGGTATATGTAGTTAGTTTAGTTAGAGGTCTCTTAATCCTTTCCCCTCGATCCTTGGGACATGGTGTGGGTGAGAGAGAGTATGTATGGCGAATGTGTAAAAGATGTAAATTACATGTTATGCTTTACTTTATGTTGAACAATGTAATTTGCTGTAGACTTTGTATATATCTCCTGTCAGTTTAATAGAAATGCTTCTGCAGTTTGTTTGGTTTTAGTTTACATCCTAAATCAGGTTATCTTTTTAATGTCTTTAAGATGTGTTAAAAAGTGATGAATGGTTTGGCTTGTGCGTAAATCCCTTTGTCGCGCCTTAATATCGTGGTCTGTGGTTAGTGTGAGATTGGGGTGTGACATCTTTTGGTATCAGAGCTTAGGTTGAGTACATAGTTACTCAGAGTCCAAGTCAGGGGACAATAAGAGACCAATAGGATTAAGGTTTAGGTGTCTTTCTTCTATCTGTAGTTTTCTAACAGGAAATATTCTGTTATATCATTGCAGATGGCAGAAAAAGGTTTTGGTAATGATGACCAGGCCGAGAGTCATGTTGGCCCTGATCCTTTGTACTTGGGTCCAGGTGGTGGTGATCATGTGGATGAAGCATCCCGTATGTAAAGAATGTTTCTGGAGACCAGAGAGAGGTATAAGGCTGATAGGCGAGCTTCTACTTCTACCAGCAGTAAGGATTTGATGCGATCTTATGAGCTTGTGAAGAAGCTTGGTGGCACAGAGTTTAGTGGCACTACAGATCCCGCTGAGGCTGATGAGTGGTTGAGACAGATAGAGAAGGTCTTTCGCCTGATGGAGCTTCCAGAAGAGAAGAAGATTAATCATGCTATTTACCTTCTAAAGGGCGATGCAGAGTTGTGGTGGCACGGTGTGGAGGATAAGAGAAGAGGTACAGAGCTTACTTGGGAGAATTTCACTGAAGAATTCCATCTTAAGTATTATCCTCCTACTTTCATTAATGAGAAAACCAGGCAGCTACAGAACATTAAACAAGGAAGCATGTTAGTTACAGAATATGAAGCACTTTTCACCAGGCTGGCGGACTTTTGTCCTCATCTTGTCCCTAATAACGTAGAGAGATGCAGAAGGTTTCAGGAAGGGCTGAGGCCAGAGATTCAGCATACAGTTTCTACTACTAGTAGAAGGAACAGAGAGAACTTTGGTGAGTTTGTTGAGGCTGCGAGACAGGTTGAAGAAACTGTGAATGCTGACAAGGTGCCAGAGTCTAAGAAGAGATTTGCAGATTTCAGTAGAGGACAATCCAGTAGTGGATACAGAGGTGGAGGTAGAGGTTTCTTTTCTAAACTCGGGCGTGGCTTTAGTTGTTTCAGTAGACAGAGATCTGAGGATGTTACTCCTTCTAGAGGCAGAGGGAGATACTACCCAGGGAGATGGGGCAGTGCCTCTAGTGGACAGTCTTTTGGGTCATCAATGTCAGTGACAGGTCCCCAGAGACAAGAGATACTGCCATGTGGCAAATGTGGAAGACCACATACTGGTCAGTGTTGGGGTCCAAGTTGTTTTGTCTGCGGACAAATAGGACACCTCAAAAGGGAATGTCCCCAGCTTCAACAAGCAGCATCACAAGCTTTCCAGCCTCAGTACCATGATGTTCCGAGTTCTTCTGTGGCTTCTAGTTCCATAGGTGGTGGAGTGGCCAGTGGCAGAAGTGGTCAGAGAGGACAGCATGGCAGAGGGAGAGCTTCAGCACGTTTCTTCTCTTTGACACCTCAAGAAGGTATAATCTCTTCACAAGTCGTTACAGGAGAGATGTTTTTGTTTAATAGTATACCAGTTTCAGTTTTGATAGATCCGGGTGCTACTCACTCTTTCATACGACATTCCTTAGTTGGTGAACTTAATTTGTTAACTCAAGAATTGATAGATGAGTTAGTATTGAGAATTCCACTAGGTGGACTAACAGTTCTGACTGAGTTCTGTCCCGGATGCTTGTTATCTTTTGGAGGTTACACCTTTGCTGCTAATCTCATACCCCTGGATGTCAATACTTTTCAAGTCATCTTGGGTATGGATTGCCTTGAGTTATATCGAGTGCAACTCGATTGTTGGAAGAAGGAAGCTACCTTTCAACTAGGTGAATTTTCTTGTGTCTTTACTGGAGACAGGAAAGTTCTGCCTACGTGCATAGTATCAGTTGCTGTAGCTGATAAGATGCTACAGAAAGGATGTGAAGCGTTCCTTGCTCATGTGGTTGACACTAGAGCAGAGAAGAGCACCGCCAGTGTTTATGATGTGCCGATAGTTAGTGAGTTCTCTGATGTTTTTCCAGAAGAGTTGCAAGGCTTACCTCCTGTCAGAGACATTGATTTTGAGATTCAAGTATATCCAGGTAGTCATCCAGTTGCACTTCCAGCCTACAGAATGGCACCTGCAGAGTTGAAGGAACTCAAGGTGTAGTTGCAAGAGTTGCTGGATAAGGGTTTCATTAGACCCAGTTCTTCGTCGTGGGGTGCTCCAGTGCTGTTTGTTAAGAAAAAGGATGGTACCATGCGTCTCTGTATAGATTACAGGCAACTGAACAAGATCACTATTAAGAACAAGTACCCTTTGCCGAGGATAGACGATCTGTTTGATCAGTTGCGTGGAGCGACGATCTTCTCTAAAATAGATTTGAGATATGGATATCATCAGCTCAGAATAAAGGCTTCTGATATTCCCAAGACAGCTTTCAGAACTAGGTATGGGAATTATGAGTTTTTGGTCATGTTGTTTGGGCTGACCAATGCGCCAGCAGCCTTTATGGATATGATGAATCGGATTTTCAAACCGTTCCTAGATCAGTTTATTGTAGTCTTTATAGATGATATTCTGATCTACTCCAGAGATGATGTACAGCATGAGCAACACCTGAGATTAGCATTGCAGTTGCTGAGGCAACATTAGTTGTATGCTAAGTTTAGCAAGTGTGAGTTCTGGTTGGCAGAGGTAGCATTTCTTGTACATGTTATCTCGAGAGATGGAGTTAGCGTTGATCCTAAGAAAGTTAATTATGTGCTTCAGTGGGAACAGCCTAAGACTCCTACTGAGATTAGAAGTTTCTTGGGATTAGCAGGTTATTACAGAAGGTTTATATAGAACTTCAGTGTGCTAGCATCACCTTTGACACGTTTGACGAGGAAGAATGCACCGTTTGTTTGGTCTACTAACTGTGAGAAGAGTTTTCAGATCTTGAAGAGGAAGTTGACTACAACGCCAGTGTTGGTTTTGCCAGAGGCAGATAAAGGTTATACAGTGTTTTGCGATGCTTCCAGGAGAGGTTTGGGCTGTGTGCTGATGCAGGAAGACAAAGTTGTGGCTTATGCATCTAGACAGCTTAAGAAGAACGAAGAGAACTACCCTACTCATGATCTAGAGTTAGCTACTATAGTTCATGCTCTTAAGACATGGCGTCACTACCTATATGGTGAGACTTGTCAGGTGTTTACAGACCATAAGAGCTTGAAGTATATCTTCACTCAGAAGGATTTGAATCTGAGATAGCGAAGATGGCTTGAGCTGATCAAGGATTATGAGGTGACAATCGATTACCATCCTGGTAAAGCGAATGTTGTGGCAGATGCCTTGAGTAGAAAGTCGAGTTCAACAGCTGATGCATTTTCTATGGCATGTTTCAAGAGAGACTTGCTTGTAGATATGCGAAAGTTGAACTTAGACTTGGATGTGATCGGACAAAGTGGGTTAATTGCTCAGATGCAGGTCAAACCTACTTTCTATGATTAGATTAAGGAGTTGCAACAGAGTGATGACGAGTTGTGGCAGGTTATGCAGGATATGTCGGAAGGGAAAAGGTCAGAATTTAGGTTTTCTGACGATGGTGTGTTGTATCTTCATGACAGGTTGTGTGTACCTGGGAACAGTGAGCTGAAAGAGCAGATTCTTGAAGAAGCGCATGCTTCTATGTATGATATGCATCCAGGTAACACCAAAATGTACAGGAATCTCAAAGAGCTGTACTGGTGGTCTGGTATGAAGAGAGATGTGGCTGAGTACGTGGCTAGATGTGGAGTGTGTCAGCAGGTTAAAGCTGAGCATCAGAAACCTGCTGGTACCTTGCAGTCGCTTCCTATACCTGAATGGAAATGGGAACACATCACGATGGATTTTGTGGTAGGATTACCCAGGATGCCTAGAGGTTCGGACTCGATATGGGTGATTGTGGATAGACTAACTAAGTCTGCTCACTTTCTCCCTGTCAAGTCAACCTTTGATGTTCCAAAGTTGGCCAAGATTTATGTGGATGAGGTAATCAGATTACATGGGATTCCAGTTTCCATTATTTCTGATAGAGATCCAAAGTTTACATCTAGGATCTGGAATCAGTTACATCGTGCGTTGGGCACAAAGCTGAGGTTCAGTACAACGTTTCACCCACAGACAGATGGTCAGTCTGAGAGAACCATTCAGACTCTTGAAGACATGCTGAGAGCATGCGTTCTACAGTTCAGAGGTAACTGGGAAGAACACTTAAGCCTGATGGAGTTTGCATATAATAACAACTACCATTCTAGTCTTGGAATGGCCCCATATGAAGCTCTATATGGCAGGAAGTGTAGATCGCCAGTTTGTTGGTACGAGGTTGGTGAGAAAGAAATTCTTGGACCTGAGATAGTTGATATAACTACAGAGAAGATATCTGTAATCAGGGAACAAATGAAAGCTGCTCAGGACAGGCAGAAACATTATGTAGAGAGAAGACGTCGACCTCTTGAGTTTGAGGTTGGTGACGAGGTTTATCTGAAGGTTTCACCGTGGAAGGGAGTGCTAAGGTTTGGCAAGAGAGGCAAGTTGACCCCTAGATATATGGACCCATATCCTATTGTTGAGAGGATTGGACCTGTAGCCTACAGGTTGGATTTGCCGTCTGAGTTGGCAAATCTTCATGATGTGTTTCATGTGTCCGTGCTGAAGAAGTGTCATCCCGTTACAGAAAAGATTTTAGATCCAGAACCGGCGCATCTTAAGACAGATGTGTCCTATGTGGAAGGACCAGTGCAAATAGTTGATCATCGTATCAAGAAGCTTAAGAACCATGAGATACCCTTAGTGAAGGTTCTGTGGAGGAATCATAACCTAGAAGAAGCTACGTGGGAGCTTGAATCTGAGATGCGTAGCAAGTTTCCTTTTCTCTTTTAGGAATTTCGGGACGAAATTCTTATAAGGGAGGGAGATTGTTACGACCCGTGTTGAGCTTACCCTGTAAGTATGCTGTTAAACATGTGTTTTAGCTGCTTTGCTAAGTTATAAGGTTTCTTTTGTTAATAACGTTTAAAACAGTGTTATCAGTATGATTTCATGCCTTGAGCGGGTAGAGGAGTTTGCGCTTGAAAAGTTGCAAAAGAAATCACCTTAATCGGACATATGATGCGAAAGTTATGACACTTTTGAGTTCTTGGGTTGATTTTGCAATTTACCCATTTATTAGCTTATTAACCCCACCGTTACCTTTCTTCCTTATCCCCGTTTCATTCTCACCCGATAGAACAGAACGCCAAAAGCGGCGCTCGAACAGAAGCGGTTAGGGGCAATTTTTGGGCGATCTTGCTAGCCATCGAGCTCTGCCCATCCTTCCTCCTCCGTTCTTCTCCTTTTCTCTTCCTCCTTCCTTCCCCAACCTCTTGCTAGGGTGCCAGCCCACAGCTGCAGCAGCAGCTTCACCAACCAAGGAAGAAGAAGGTTGCGGCGGCGGCCATAGGGCTGTTTGGGCGAGCTTAGCACCAAGGAAGGTGCGATTGGTCTAGTTCGTGGTTGCGTGCCTCGGTTGCAGGTGATTTGCAACGCAAATCGGTAGTTTTGCCCGTCGATTCGAGTGAAATCGACACCAGCAGGTTCGTTTTAGTTTTCAGTCTGTACGCGATTCGGCCGAGTTGTATTTGATTCGGCCGAGTTTCCTTAATAGGCAATCGAACAGCAAACTGATCGGCCGAGTTGTATGTGATTCGGCCGAGTTTCTTTTACAGGAAATCAAACAGCAAGTTGATCGGTCGAGTTTCAAGTGGATCGGCCGAGTTGTGAAGCAATCGACCGAGTTTCTGACCAATCGGTCGAGTTTCAGAGCTGTGAGTGGCAGTTCATTCATAAATCATTATTTAACTCAATTTAAATGCTTAATTGCTTCATTATCAGTTAGTATAACTCCTAAACAGTGTAGCACATACAATAGAGTATGATAGATTCATTGGAACTTGAAATACATAATATGATTGATGAAAATGATGGAATTTCTTGTATTACAGTTGCAATGTATACGTTGATTAAAAATGGATGTTTAGCATTGAAACTGGATATGTGATATTGAGTTATGTTTAAAGATGACAAATGATATATATGTGTTTTCAAGTGATGTTCAAAATGTGAAATAAGTATGAAATGTGATATTCCTGTTTAAGTGTTTATTTGTTAATCAGTCAATAGACTTAGGTGCCCTAACACCGTAGAACCCCTTTGAGAGGTCGGCTTCTTAGGGGTGAAACTCATGTTCAACAATAACCATGCGGAGTCATGGTGGCACGAGGACAGAGAGACAGTGTTCAACAATAATCCGTGCGGAGTCACGGTGGCACTGGAGAAAAATAGAGGTTATTCAACATTAATCTGTGCGGAGTCACGGTGGTAACCCAGTGAGACTCTCCGCCTGTGTGCTCAGGTTAGAGGAGGAGTCTAGAGCACTCAGAGTTAGTGCATTGAGGACGGAGAGCCTGTAGGCCGGAGAGCCTGTGGTCCTGTAGCAGAACATGGCTGGCGTCAGACTTAGCATTTCCCGGGTGTGTCGCTAAGTCTTGTACGGTGGGATCGTAGTTCGCTACGGATCTTTATATGCAGAGTACACTGCATATGATTAGGGCATAATAATGATATAATTAAGTAATCATATAGGATCACAGTAAATTTAATATGTTAAGTGATTTGAACTTCTGTGCCAATTCTCTATATTAGTTTAACTGTCTAAAATATCTGATGTTGCTTTGAAATGAGATTGTTATCTGTAAATCTACTATGTCATTAGAACTGCCATGTTTAGTACTGCTCTTATCTTTTATATAAATGTTATCTATCTGATGAGTTGTTTAGTGATAGCTAAATGAAATGCTATTCACTGAGCGAGTAGGCTCATACCTCTACTCAAACATTTTTCAGGTCAACATCAGCAACAAGAATCGGAAGGATCTTTTCATCCTAACGCCTAGTCTGTAGAAGGTATATGTAGTTAGTTTAGTTAGAGGTCTCTTAATCCTTTCCCCTCGATCCTTGGGACATGGTGTGGGTGAGAGAGAGTATGTATGGCGAATGTGTAAAAGATGTAAATTACCTGTTATGCTTTACTTTATGTTGAACAATGTAATTTGCTGTAGACTTTGTATATATCTCCTGTCAGTTTAATAGAAATGCTTCTGCAGTTTGTTTGGTTTTAGTTTACAGCCTAAATCAGGTTATCTTTTTAATGTCTTTAAGATGTGTTAAAAAGTGATGAATGGTTTGGCTTGTGCGTAAATCCCTTTGTCGCGCCTTAATCTCGTGGTCTGTGGTTAGTGTGAGATTGGGGTGTGACAGTTGTATTCACCTATTCAAGATTAACATTTAGTGTTACTAACCAAATCATTAATGTTCATACTAACTAGGCCCTCAGTGAGGCACAAAGATCAAGGCGTGCACTGAATGTGCATGGCCACACAATGGGTCCAAAGGGGTATGCAGGCATTCGCCAAAGACTATAGTCTGCTGCTACTCAGGAGTCCTCTACCATAGGTAGCACACCTCTTCCTCGCCATGATGTCTGGATAGCTGGGAGGCAAAATAAGAAGGGAGAAATAACGAAGGCCGCAACTGCTAAGGCGGCTGCAAAAATGGTAAAATACAACTCTTACAACAATCATTCGAATATTAATTATTTGTGCTATTTACTTAATTACAAATTTTTGTTTTGGCGATTAGCGGGAGCAGCACGAGCTGAGGAAACAAGGCAAGTTCATCCCTGAGGGCACAAGGGATGAATTGACAGTTGCTCTGGGTAACCCAGAGCATCCTGGACGTGTTAGGGCTGCAGGTGCTGGTGTGGGCATCAAAGCTTTTTTTGGGCCATCCCAGCGTAAACATGTCCCAAAAGCGGGACTTTCACAAGAGGAGGTAACATATTCTTTCTTTATAATGTTACTGTAAAAGAGAATTCAATAATTAGAAGCTAACATTTCTTTTATCCATGTATAGGTAGATAAGCTAGTTGATAGGAAACTAGAAGAAGCAATGAAAAAGTGGCAGGCATCTCCGACTGCCACTTACCAGACAGTACCTACTGCAGGCTCTACTCCTGCTACTCCTACTACAGAGGTTGGGAGTAATCTTGTAGAACTACCACCTAGCACATCTGTTGTAAGTATTTTTATGACATAGTAACTAGTTTTTTAATTCAAGATGATATGTATAGATGAAATTGTAGTCATTTCAAAAAAAAGATGATATGTATATATGTATATAACATTCTTTACACAAAAATTTGTAGGGGTTGAAGCCATGTCGTCTAAAAAGTAAAGAATTTGTCGTTGCAGAGGCGTCGGCTTACCCATCCCTACCAGGGGAAACGTGTCACGGGTCTCCAGTACCAGCTGGTTGGATTCGTGTGAGCCCGATACATATATTCTCCCAGTGGATGAATCTTCCATTGCCATATGCCCACCCAGATTGTGAAACGCTTGGTGAGGCAGTAGGCAGAGTGATATTGTGGCTAAAAGTGGATGTCCTCTTTACTGAAAAGGTATGGTAAATTTACATTACGTTCAATTGTTAGTGTGTGTATATGATGGCAGTTGATCTGAAATTATATATATATACAGGTTAAAAAGAAGACACCCACAACATCTAGGCCTCCACTTCTACCTCCTACATTACCTATTTGGGTTCCACATGACCTACCTATCCCGTTAGGTCCTAACTGTAGAGGTATGGCAATATGGTTAGGCGAACATGATATAAACTCCCCTATAACTATTTCTTCCGATTCAGATTCTACAGGTCAGTCATATGAAACAAAATTATTTATACAAGATATTTTGGAGTTGTTTCGATATGATTGGCTAAATACATCTGTGATAGAGCTATGGATAAGGTGAGATATTCTTTATACATCCATATACCTTGTGTATGATCTGGTGATCTGGTTTCTTATTTATTAATGCATGCGTAATTAATACATATTTTGCAGCTACTTAGACAACATATGTGCAGATTTTGGATTCGAACATGTAGTATTTTTGATTCCATCTTTGATTAGTGTAGTAGCTAAAGACCCTACGTCAGTTCAACAATACTGCTGTGAGGCTTTTTCAAATTTTGTTGTAAATAAGAAGACGGTGATAATGGCTCCATTCAATGTAGAGTAAGTTTACTTTGCTTATTATAATTTGGAATTAAGAAAATTACATTTTTATTGTGGATTTTGAGTTATTACTTTTTAACTTTTTTACCTCTAGGGGTAGGCATTGGGAGTTACTAGTTATTGCCCCCGAGAAGTTCACTGTGTATTATCTAGATCCTAAGGGGAGTAAATTGAATACAAGATTTGGACACATAATGAAAATGGCATTATTCCGGTGAGAAATATTTCATTTTCATATCTGTTAACATATGTTATTACATTACTATTTAATTGCAATGTTCTGTGTTACATTAACATGTAGGGGTTTTGAGGAGTTCAAAAAGGCTGGAGGAAAGGTCCCCACAAAAAAGAACCAGCCAATAATTTGGAAGAACGTGAAAGTAAGTTCCCGACTGCAATATATGTATATATTATTTATGTGAACAATGCTTAATTAGTTGTATTTTTTAATATTTTGTATGTTTGAATTTATAGTGTGCTACACAAGACAATGGATGGGCATGTGGATACTATGTCATGCGATATATGCACATGATTATCAAACATGCCGCACTGGATATCGAGTGTATTGCTTAGGTATTATATAGTCTCATTAGATAATATGATCGAAATATATCAATCTTATTTATAGCTCATTAATTATATATATACATCATTCTCTTTACAGGTGTTTAAAGCTAACCCCATTACAGGAGAGGCCTTACCAAATGAAAATGCTCCCTATATGATGGGAGAATTAAATGAAGTAAGAGAAGAATGGGAAACATCCATACAAATAGTGGGGGCTTTAAAACATAATTGGAATCATGATAGCGAATAATGACTAAACAATGATATTTTGTAAATGAATTTCTGAATTATAACATATGTGTGAATGTTTCTACATGTCTGGATGTTTCTACATGTGTCTGAGTGAAAATGAATGAAAGTGTTGGTTGCTATATGAATGTTTCTACATGTGTGAATGTGAATGAATGGAACTACATATTGCTAGCTACATGAATGTTTCTAAATGTGTGAAAATAAAATGGAACTGCAGGTTGCATTGCTAAATGCATGTGTGAATATTTTTGTTGTTAATTTTACAGGTTTGTGGCCTGTTGTCGGCTGATATCAATGGATGTCGTAAAACCTGCAGTTCATAACTGAACTGAACAGGTTTCTCATCCTGTGACCAGCCGCAACAGGTCTACAGACTGACAGAAGAAAAAAAAAAATAGGCGTCGGTTATTTGTAAACAACCGACACACAATGTTATAGTGTCCGTTTTATATAAATAATCGGCGTCTATTTCCTGTGGCGCGAAGATATATGGCGTCGGTTATTTGTAAAAAACTGACACTGATAGTGCCCAAGATGGTGCCCTTTCTGTGGCGCGAAGGGTTTGGGCGTCGGTTTCTTATCTAATAATCGACGCCTATAGTCCCATGATGGCGTGTTTTCGGTGGCGCGCGAAGAGTTTGGGCGTCAGTTTTGGAACCGACGCCTAATGGGTGATCTTTTAGTGTCATCCACATAGGTGTTGCTTAGAAACCGACACTAAAGGCTTTAAATAACCGACACTAAAGGTAGGTTCTGTAGTAGTGGTAAACTCGAATACTTCTTGTGAATTGAAGTTTCTAGATCATCTTTTAGAGTCTGTCATTCACATTGCAAATTTGTGTTGAACCTTTTGATAGAAGCAGGTATGATCGGGTCAAAATACTCCTCTGGATCTCAATACCAATTGGGATGACAAATCTTCACCTCCATGCCCTGATAACCATCAATACCGACAAATAGTTTGTATGCTTATCTATCTCACTGTGACGAGAGCTGACATTACTGCTTTTGTTGGATTGTCAGTGGGTATTTTAACAAACCTCGATAATGTCATTGGGAGGATGTTTGACACATTCTTAAATATCTAAAATTTTCTATTTGAAAAGATTTATTATATGGCAAACATGGGCACTACAAAAACTTACTGGTATTCTGACTTTGATAATGTCGATAGTTAATGTGAGCAAAAATCTACTTCTAGATATTGTTCATTTGTTGGAGAGAACCCGATTACATGGCATAGTAAAAAGCAAACCATGGTTGTTCGGTCAAGTGTTGAAGTAGAATATTACGCTATGGCTCACACTTCTTGTGAACTAATGTGCGTCAATATTTTTGACTATGATCCTATTGCTATGCACCGTGATAATAAAGCTTCCATCTTTATTGCCAGCAATGCCACTTTTGGTGAGTGCACAAAGCACATCAAAGTGGATTTCCACTATGTCATAGAAGTGGTTCTTTCTAGATGTATTTGTACTCCTTATCTTCGGATAGAAGATCAAGTTGGTAATATCATTACCAAGATACTTCCCAAGCCTCACCTTATTGCACTGGTGGACAAACTTGGCATCATTGACATCTATGCTCCAGCTTGAGGGAGAGTATTAGTATATATTCTTTATGCGTTATCATGTGTTGTGTGGTTTTCTATCTTTAGCTATATATTTTGTTATGTGCTTAAGACTTTTCTTGTCTTTAGCTTTTCTTTTATCCCATATTTTCTGGTTTTGGTTCTCCCTTTTCTCTCTTGTACTAAAAAAGAGAGTGCATTGTAAATTTTTCAATACATCAAATAAATATTTTCTCATTCTATAACTCTGGTGTTTAATAAAAAATAGATAGATAAAATTTTGGGTTAGTGCACCAATATAACTCATTTTCTATAATGGTGGATTGAACCTAATGTTAGTAGTTGATGATTAGAATAATCCTTGGAACATTCATACATGGTATGAAAGTATAGTCATGTCGAACTATCATTCAACCTTATTAGACTATATTGTACTTTATTGTAGGTTTGGTAGTGTTGACATGTGAGGATTGGGTTAGGTATACAACTTGGTAAGAAACTAAAACTTCAACTAGGATTATGTCTCAATATACCTTGCACTGGCACTTGTCTAATTTTGTATTGGACCCTTTTCTAGATGACTTCCATGAAATTAATTGAGTTATGTTTCTTTCTATATATTTTCTTGATCTATCTAGCTCCTCACCATTACTGCTTGTTATACGAGGTTCATAGGATTATTTTCATATGTAGTATAATCAGACATTTTGAAGGTGACCACGGTCTTGTTTACACATGGTTTTAACTAGTAGCTATGAAAGGCTGATTACTTTATCTTGTTCCTGGATAGATAGACCATCAACTTCTTGCGCGCACATGACTAGTGATTTATATGATTGTAACTATATTCCTACAATATCAGTTTATTTATCACATATGGAAGCACTCATCATAGGAAGGAATATGAGGGTTTCCCGCTAAACTTATTCAGGCTTATGAGACATCAGAAATCCTTTTGTTATGTTTCATTTTCGAAATGAAAATTGTTACAGGAGGTGTTCTTATAACAATATCTAGGAATGCCTCGGTCTATGATCAAATGTTTCTACTTTCGATCTAAGCCCTTTGTATATGTAGATGTATGGGTATACTGTTGTGTAATATTTAGACTCATGCTAGGGTTAGTTAAGTAAAATAAGACATGATCATTTAGTGCCAAGGATTAGTCAATCGCATGGAATGGGCAGCTTAACTAATTAATGCAAGGAAACCGTCTTCCACTACTGAAAAGACAACCTGTTACGCTGCATCATGTCTGGATTTTTCTAAATGGTTGATGCCATGCGGTATGCTTGAATTACTGGAAGTCATCTAGGATACTTAGCGGAACTTTTGTATCCCTGAAGGTTTAAGTTCTGTACAAACAGTATAATAGAGGCTACCGACCACTGTTTCTAAATTATGGCTAACTATGCACATGAATGTTAATAATTGACTTAAATGCTTAGGAATATTACTTTTCTTAAGGTCTTTTTCTTTTCATTAAGTTTTTATTGATAATGAGACAATGTGAATGGAGATTTAATATTGTCAGAAGTTAACCGAGTTTTATGCTCCTACTTATGTTATTCAATTTGATAAAATATCTTCAAGTGTCTCTATCACCATGTTGCAAATGTTCGCACGAGAAGTGGGTATCTTTTTTATTGATCTGCAATTATCTTTCATTGACATCTTTGTTATTCTAAGTCAACTTAAGCTCTTCAATACGTAGAGCTGCGATTCGGTTCAGTGGTCAATTGGTGTGCCTGTTGATAAATAATTTAGTTGGTATAAGCAGCTTTTACGGAGTGCTGTGGAATAAGCAAGGCCTTTCATGCAATCAATTTGTATCTCTGGTCATAAGTTTGATTGGGCCAAATCCATGTAATGGTTCAGATCCCGGTGGGCCTTATACACTATACAAGACAAATTCCGCACAATATATAATAGGTGATAGGGATGTCAAAGTTCATCGAAAGACAATGCCTAGGTTTTAGGTTTTGGAAACCATTACATTCTTTAGGTAAGAAGACGCTGGTTTTCTGTATCTTACTGTACCTATAGGAAGACCAACATCCATGTAGAAATCTTCAAAGAAGCAATTCAACGGATATGAATACATCCACACAAACCAAAGAAGCCAATAGCCATATCTGCTTTCCCCGGTGAATTCCCTGGCGCAATCATTGGACACACACGTTATGCATGTGTCCAAATCCGTTTCATGTCTTTTGTTGTCACAACAACGACGCAAGAGGACGAGGGAGATCACAATTTGATGAAGTTGGGGAAAAGAAATGAAGGCGGTGGCGTGGAGAACGACCGGACTTGAAGACGACTGATTGACTAGTGCAATCGTGGTGGCTTCGGAGCCACTTGTGTCAGCGGGGCCCCTACCGAGATATGCATAACACGTTGTACGTCCTCGTCGGCATTGAATGCCTCAGAGCTAGTGATTGCGCCTTCTGTCAACTGATGACCCTTGTTGACTTTTATTGGGCCTGACGTTCACCAACCCTGAGTTGGACCTTGTGTGGAAAGCCCAGTAAGGCATATTTTGCTGCCGTAACGATGGGATTTATATCCATGCAGTCTTCAGGCTCTCGCCTCTCGGTGGTGTGCGAGAACAAGAGAAGCCGCTGCAAAGTTGTTGGTGCTGCTGTTGTTACTTGTTTTGCAGTACGTGACCGAAGAAAGAGAAATTAAAGAAGAAGAGGGACAGAAGAAAGAAAGAAACAATGAAAATAAGCAAAACAAAACTGTCACGTTATACCGATTTCTTTCCCCAAAAAGCATCAAAGAAGACTGAAAAGTTCTGGCGTGGTGAGGGATATCTCCTTATATTAATATTTTTCTATCTCGTTCTGGTTGCATTTTCTCGGGTTCGGAGTCAATAAAGCAGAACATTGCATCTTTGCTTATAGTAGATTTGTCTTTTTGATTCAGTGATTTTTTCCTAATACTTTGTGAGAGTTTTTTCACATTTGTTCTCTATTTTCTAGTAATTTAATTTGTGTTTATACGATTTTACTTAACACTTTGCATCCACACTAAATGTATCACAGTAATAAACATACATATCGCAGTCAAATATCATGTAATGTAAAGATATATATGATTCGATAGAGGGACATGGACCGTAACAAATCTCATTTTTTAGCAACCCCCAATTAAAAAAGATCATAAAGTCAAAAGTCATTAGTTAAAATTTCTATGATCTAGGTTTAATAAATAATAAATAATAATCAACAATTTCTATTAATTGAATTATGATTGGAAATAAGATGTATAATGAGACTCCTCTACGGAGTTATATAAATTTCACATGAGAAACTAACATATATGAGAAGAAGTACTAACATATCTAACTAATCCTCCTTGGTAGTAACTTTAATATCGTCAATCAATTTCATTTGGATCTCAAGTCTTGGTACCTTTATTAATAGCACTGACCTAAAATGATGACAAACAATAACACAAATCAGTGTATTGTTATATTGTATATGTGGTGGAACTAAAAGAGTGCATGTGTAATAGCAACACATATTGTTCAACAATCAAACATATGAACTCATATTTTCATTTCGATAAACTAACCCATGTTTGTCATAATACCTTCAGTGTAGTCACCTTTCTCTATCCATCATTGGACTTAGGTGCACTACCCCTTAGTATCTCTAACTCAAGTTTCAGAATATTATAAGTTTCATAATATGATACTCATATTGGCATTATAATGTACACTAAGTAAATAAACATCTAACAATTTATTTCACAAACTTTGAGAATCCTCAGAAAACTTTAGCATGTGATATATGCAATTATTCATATATAATCATGTACCTAATTCATGTGGATCACAAGTGGTATGGAGTTCACGAAATCCAATCATCAATTGTATATTAAAGAAATCCACATTCAACCAAAATGATCTGAAATATGCAAACTACCAATGTGTAACTATTGTATCCATATGACATTAATCAAACCTATCTCAGGTCCTAAACTAGGTTTTACGGTCATCTCTATTTTAGACTAGGATTAACAGTATTAGGTGTAACCGTAATTATCATATTGAACATACTAGGTTATTGTTAATACTTAGATCAAATCATGTGGAATAAGATCATAACACATTATATACATTGATTTTCAAAATCCTAATTTCACATGTATATGATTATTGGCCCCAAATATACATCACCACCATCATCATTATCCTAGAATCTTATTATATTCAACAATATTAGATATTGTCACCAAATAAATAGATTTGCTAATTTAAGCATTATATTCATCAAATCTAGGGTTTGTAAGCAATAATCACCTTATAACCATGCATTAATATACTTTTGAAACTAATATCATATTTATTCCATGAAACCATTTTATTTGTATCGTAGGTATTTTTAAAATAAATTTCATGTATAACTTTGAGTATTCCATGATACTAATAATTTCTAGAACTATTGTAAGTTATACCTATATTGACCAATCAGAAGCTTCCTTGTCGGTATTTATAATAGTATCCATGAGTGTCACCGGTCCAATCCCTAGACAATAGGCTTATGCCACATCAACACCTACTCAATGCGGGCTAGCCCCCTCAGAATTGCGGATAAAAACCTCACTGCCCCTATGCAGTGACTTGGTTGGTCATGCAAGTTGGCGATAGTGAGTAAATCCACCAAGGTGATTTATCCCTTCCAACTCATGCCATTTATTCCCCTAGCTAGTAATAGCCATGCTCAACCAGAGGATTGACGTAGGCTCAAAGTATCAACTACTATGTGTGGCATTCAACTCATAAAAATGAGATTAACTATGCGGAAGCGTTTCGTTAGCAGCGGAATTACTAAAAATCACTAAAAATTAAAACCATTTATCAAGAGATCCATTCACAGGAAAAATCTTTTATTTAGAACCAAAGTAAAACATTACATCCTGGTTCATATATATAGACATTACATGCATCATTGCACCTCGAGGCATACATGCACAAAATCTCAGATCGAAGTATCAAAACACTAACTCCTAGGACCCGAGAGTACAGAGACGACTATAGGACTATCTACACAAAAACCAGACAACCAATGTCTCCACCTGTTGGATCACTGATGTCCTTGTGACTGCTGCTGCTCTTCCCCTGCAGAAGAGTTCTGCATTGATGTCTGCGTCTACCTAAAAACATTGAATCCCAAGGGGGTGAGACAATTATAAAAATTGCCCCAGCGGGAGATATAACTCTCCACCATAACATTGTCATTGTAGTTTAAATAAAAATAAACTGAACAATGGGATAATATAAATCAATAGCAGGTGAATCAACATCTATACAGATTAGAGCAACATTCTTATGCAAGTATTTCAATTATAACTTGATATAGCAACGTGTCCCATATTCAATATGAATTAAAAGAACATGAGTACATTTATGAATCAAAGGCATGCTAAGCAGTATATCATCAATCAGTGTTTCTCATATTTCAATCTTATGCAAATACGCTACACGGCTGATTATATTTTACAAATAAATTTAAGCTCTAAGGAGATGAGGTATACCGCTCATACTCCAACTGACTATTTCTAGAATCGAAATCGGTACCATAAATAGGTCAATGGAAGAGCCAGATTCCCATGACCTCCCACATCATGGTCAGTACAGGACTACAAGCCGGACCGTGTCGACTGCTCAAATAGCTTTCCAGGGTATACTGGAACTTTGCTATAGAGTTACAGCGTCAACTGCACTCTCATCGGCAATCGAGGGCATCAATGTTTATCTCCGTCGACCCGACATAAAATAACATTGGGAGATTAATGATACATTCATCCCAACCATCGGGAGATTTAAGATACATCTATCCCGACACATGAAGGATTCAGAGGTCTAATGTTTACCTTCCCTCAATCTCTTCACCTGGACGTAAGGATGTTTTCGCCCATTTACCCCCACATTCAAAATATGTGAATTCCAAGAATACCATAGAAAACCTGTTTCACCATCACCAACTGCTGACGATGATGGATCTATAGTCAGAGCACTACATGAATAGATTTCACTTGATTAATTAAGTACATTTTCATATTCTTTTAGAATCAGGCAAGTTCTCAAACAAAACTTATTATGACAATGCTATAAAGAAACATGTACTATTTTCATCAATTACTTAACAATCTTTAAAAGACATTGGGGACTCAGTCCCTTATTTCAAAGCCGGGAATTCTCATCCCTTCACAATTTCATCACCATAATCATATGGCCCTGGGTAATTAAACCCTTGATTCATCATTAAGCATTGTTACCACTTTTCCAGGTAACCATCACCTTCAGGTCAATTGACCAAGGCAAGCATGACACTTGCTATTACAAGCATCACACATGGTACTTGAGGCCCATTAATTCTCTTGTTACCTCTTACCAAGTAGCAAGGTATATTATGGCACTCAAGGCACAGTCACAATAGTGAATTAAACATCATAGCTCATATCTGGCCATGATCATTATTTCAATATACCTGCATGGTTAGTACAGATGATAATAGTGATATCAATTGCATATCAGAACCATGTACAAGAAATGGGAATTCACTATTCATGGGTAACACCACTATTCCCTCACTAGGGTTAGGGTTTCCCATTTCATGTCACATGGGGATAATCATCCCATTATCACGTCAAAGATATTGTTTATCACCATATTACCCAAGCTTAGAGTTTGTTAAGCATTACATAGCATTACCCTGGATTTGAGTTTCACAGAACATCAAACATTAGGGTTTCTCATGAAACCATCATTATTCAGGGTTTCACATAAATTTCACCTTAGAAAAGGATTTACATTCAATAATCCATAATTAGGGTATACTATTCATCCCAATTAGGGTTTCATGTTCCATCACCCATAATTAGGGTTTACTATTCATCCCAATTAGGGTTTCATGCTCCATCACCCATAATTAGGGTTTACTAATCATCCCAATTAGGGTTTCATGTTCCATTACCCATAATTAGGGTTTTGCATCATATTACCCTAAATTAGGTTCACATATATCATCACCCTGGTTTAGGGTCACATCCATACCCTGGATTAGGGTTCCAATTATAATTTCCCTGGATTAGGGTTAAGGTTCAACAACCTTGTCAATTAGGGTTTATGTTCATGATTAGGGTTTCATGATCTCTTTACTTAAGGATCATACCCTTAGTCACCACATGAATCATACTCATGTTTTAACTCCATATTATCACCCTCTCAACTTGATTAGGTTATATTAACCCTTTAGTCAAGTACATACAACTATGATTAACATAGTGTACCAAGTCATTGATCTTATAAAAAATTAGGGTTTATCCCTAATTGACACTAATCACTTAGGTACTATTAGGGTTTTAACCTCTATACCCTCATTGATTAACATGACTAACCATCATTGGATAATTAGGACTATCATTACCTTCATTATCCAAATGATTGAACCACTAACAACCTCCATGCAGTTTTGAAGTTTCATCACCAAATGTTTTTGAAACCGTTTTCCACCAAACGGTTTTGAAACTGTTTGACCCCAAACGGTTTCAAGACCATTTGGGCCAAATCAGTCCCAAAACCGCAAGGGCTCACTAGGTCATTTCCCCATCTAATCGATTTCCAATTGCACCATTGAATAGATCATTGATAATTCAATTGAAGGGTTCATCAATCTAAACCATTAGATCATCATCCATGGGTCAATGATCAACCACTAACCCACCAAACGGTTTTGAAACTGTTTGGTCCCAAACGGTTTCAAGACCGTTTGACCCAAATTGTCTTGAAATCATTAGGACCAATCAAGGATTTCTTCAATCAACTTGATTAGGGTTTCCACTTAAAGGATCGTGCATACATTGGATCAATCAATTGATTCCATTGGATCATCATCCAACATGTGATTAAGTTCAGACCTCAAACAGTCAACTAAACCATATGGTCAACTCATCCATGCGATTTGGAGTCTAGGGCACCAAACGGTTTGGTGAAACCGTTTGGACCAAAGGTACAAGACCATTTGCTCTTGATTTTTAATTAAGGTGTGTGCTTATGAACAGGTTATCATATTCAACCTTTAGACTCATGGAACTACTGCAATTTTCCATGGCAATTCCATTAATCAAGCAAGGCTATTGCAATAATAACAATTAACTCATTTGCATGAAGAAATCGAATTCAATGACAAAGATTAAGGGTTTAAGTTATATAACCCACCTTCAAATCTGATCCCAAGCTCCAAGATTCACGGCTCCAATGGTGGTTTAAGCTCTAGCAACCTCCCTAGGTCGTTTCTCAAGCTTTTGGAGTGAAAGGATCGGCTAGGGTTGAAGATAGAGTGAAGAAATGAAGGAATCATGCATTGTTTTATGATTTTCACCATGAAATCAAGAAAAACGAAGGTCAAAGGCTTACCACAGGATGGGGACGTAATTACTCCTGTTCCTAGCCTTCTTGGTTGGTTTTGCAAGCAAGGAGAAGAAAGGAATAAAAAAATATCCTTAGGTGGGTTGGAAAAGGCTCTTTTATAAGAAAATTGATGAAAGAGAAAATGTTTTATAAAAATCAATTAATTCCAAAAATGGTACCACCTCTTCCTCCTTGGTTTGATGGCATGCAAAGTCAACTCAAACCCACCGAACTCCCCTCCATTATCCATGGATTAAGGGAAAAGAAAATAAGCACCTTAATCCCTTATAATATTAATATATCTTTTTGAGTGGAAATTCTTTTCCTTATAATAAGGTGAGTGGAATTTCACCTCCTTAGGATATTTTCGGTCCTCAAAAAGCTCAAGGACGTACACAAACACATATGAATTCCACCATTTTAATTTTGGTTGAAGGACCTTCAATTATTTTATTTATTTTTACATTAATGTTTCCATTATGCTTAAATCTTGATTATTTTAATATCAAGTTTCTCTCTCCTTCAACTTAATTCAAATAAGGCGCCCCTCTCATTTGCTTTGCTCCACATGATTACAAGAAACATTAGGAACCTTATTGAAGTGGTAATTTACATATTGCACCCCAGGTTTTGGGTAAATTGCACATTACACCAAAACTAGGTTTTCATGCACAAACATTGCTTTATCAGCTCTTTCTTGGTATTCAGTCTATCACAAGCCATACCTATGCATCATCTTAACTCTCATGATGCTTTAACACATGAGGAACATATTATCATACACAATTTGCAATTAGACCCCTCAACTTCGGTAATTTGCACTTTAGTCCAAAACAGGCAAAATATTGATTTCAACAATATTCAAAAAGGACTAAAATTGTAATATAAGTTCCTATTGAGCCTTTATTACTTTTCAAAAGATAAGAGCATACATATAATCACTTTTATTAAGCAAAACACCTAGGGTTAATTCATAACCCAGGTCAGGGATGTTACACTATGTCTAAGGATATCATCAACTTCACCCAAATCTACTAAATCTAGAGAGCAACGGAGGAACATGGCAGGTGGCATGTGCAAATAGATAGAGGTCCTGATTAAAGTAGAAGAGGTAGAGGCTTGTGGGAATGGTAATTACCAATGTTTAGGGGGGTTGTGGATGCATAAATCATGACGGAGGTCCAAGGATAATTTATGACCATCCACAAGGTTCCATGCTAGTTAGAGGTTGAGCTCCCAGTCACCAGTTCCAAGCCACCATGACCAGAGTTAGGGGTAGAGACATGGGGCTCCTTGCACTTTGTTGTAAAATAGTAACTCCTTGTGGTCGACTAATGATGCCAAAGGGCTAATTAATTGATTGGAGACTCAATAGTCTGTGACACCATGTTAACACCATCAAAATACCTGGTTGAGACAGGTGGATAATGTCAAGGTATTTCTTGTGGGAGCCACGACATACTTGATGACCCCCTTATACATGATAGAGGCTATGTTCATTTAGCCCTAGCATGTCAAGGTAATTAATTACACATTATTCCAAGACAAGGATCTCTATTATATTTATATATCCCATAATTAATCATGTTCAAGGAGATTTTATAACTTCCATGTCTTTTATATAATTCATTTCAATGTGTTATCTTTCATCACACATTTTACTTGAGATCTTTCTAGATTTTTTTTCATTCTTATATATTTTTGCATCCTGAGCGTTAAGACAACCACACATTATTCTTTTTTAGACTATATGGTAGTGGGGATTTATACCTTAGAGACATGACTATTACATTTCTTCAATGTGCTTCACTTGCCATTACATATTTACCCTATGATTTCTCTAACCAAGTTTTTACATCTAATATACATTGTAAAAAATTCACTCTCTCTTCCCCTTGACCTGACCGCTCTACTCGATAAAACTTGAGTATCCATCTGGACTCGCTGCACTTGAATATGAGATTTCTGTCAAAGTTTTTTTCAATTTTTTATAGGATGATTTGTCTAAGGCACATTTGGCAGAAGGGAGTCTAAAGTCTGAAGATCATAATAGTCTTGTGGAGATGAATGCCGCTTGAATGAGTTGGAGAGGTGAAAATGGGAAATCAAACTCTTCCTTTTCAGGTGGGTTAAAGAAGGGTCTCATCGGGGTATTCACCGGGCTCTGCCCGCTTCCAATATTCCCACTCGAGCGAGATCACGTGCTGGGATATGACCTGCTATCCAAGTGGGTCTTTCTATTTCCAGAGTAGGATCCACAAATTAAAGCCATGAAACATGTAGCTGGAAAATTCCAATTGGAACGAGATCAATTTACAGAGTTTGAGCTTTTGCACAATTTGCTTCTGATCTTGAAAGACAACTTATTTTTGTTGGGTAGGGGTAAATGCTTCCCATGATTTATATCCAGGCCATCCCATCATATCATGTTCCTTTAGGGTACGTCCTTTGAGGACGTCCATGATTACCTCAAATCTCAAAATGAGGTTGCTCAACTATCTCTTCTATGGACGATCCTAACCTGATGTGCCTTCTTGGCTTACAGAAGGAGATTTGGCTTTCAAAGCCACAACTTGACCCCTCGAGTTTAGGATTATACCTTCCCCATAGGTCTTTACCATTCTCGGGTTGACCCACTCGAGGTAGGGACACCACCCCAAAAAGGTGAATTGAGGGTATTATATTCATTCTTATGTAACTATTAAGTTTCTATGTTTCATGTACATATTGAAACCATTATGTGTATTTTACATGCATGCATGTCTTGTAGATATTTATGTGCTTGCATGAATCAAGAACTGTGGGTATCTAAATAGGAGTACCAAAACTAGATTACTCAAACCTATTTGGGTTTTATCTTTCATTTACCCTTACTTAGGGTCTGTTAAAGTGGGGTTATTATTTCACCCACACTACTTGCATTACCCAGGATTAGGGTTAAAGGTTAGGGTTAGGGACTGCACCCTGTGTTATAGGATTTTATGTTTCCCTTTACAAACCAAGGTTTTCACACCCCAATGGGTTATCCCACTTAAGTCCTTCTTGGATGACTGGGTTTTCCCAACCATACATAGGTCTTACTAGGGTTTACCCTAACTAGAGAAAAACATAGATAACATATAATCATTTTCCATAACCATGTCATCATTTGAACATTATGTGTCCATTGATTTGCAGAGGGTGCCTTAATCCTACTTCCTATCGAAACCCTAACTTGAGATGAGGAGGGAAGTTCATAATAGGGTTTATTAAGGAAATATATGATAAGTGGGTGAAATTAGAGATGCTAAAGTTAGGGAAATATAATTCTACAAAAACCCAAAGGCATGTTTCACATTGGCTTAGGGACTCCATATATATCAACTTAATGGTGCTGAGGAAAACATTTCCTACCCCCAAAGTCATGATCGATTCTAGAAACCATTACCCTTACAACATGCCTTGATAATTTTGCTTATAATCTAATGAATTATTTAAAATTATCAACTATTAAATATTATTTGATAAAAATGGGCTATGATACCAATTGAAACAACCTCCACTTTTGAGTCTCCCCCTATCAAGAGATACCATAAAGTTCGAGATTCATTACCTAAATTTCCAAGATCGATATTTTTAACAAATAATAAAT
Organism: Alisma plantago-aquatica; assembly: GCA_963693085.1. Taxonomy (NCBI): domain Eukaryota; kingdom Viridiplantae; phylum Streptophyta; class Magnoliopsida; order Alismatales; family Alismataceae; genus Alisma; species Alisma plantago-aquatica. Next base: position 522,068,808 of record OY856413.1, on the reverse strand, counting down.
AATAATAAACAATTTGCATTAATTGAATAAAGATTGGATACAAGATGTATTACAAGACTCATCTAAGGAGTTCCATAAATTTTACATGAGAAATTAACATATATGAGAAAAAGTACTAAAATATCTAACTAATCATATTTGGTATTAACTTTAATATCTTCAACTAATTTCATCTGGATCTCCATGTCATCATAGATTTATTTACAGTCGTTACCTTAAATGCGGACAAAGAAAATCATGGATTAGTATATTTCTATGCTGTGTACATGGTGAAACAAAAAGAGTGCATTTATGATAACAACATATATTGTAAATCAATAAAACATATGAACTCACATTTTCTTATAGATAAATTAACTCATGTTTGTCATTTCACCTTGGGTGTAATCACTTTCTCTATCCAGTATTGGACTTAAGTGCACCCCTTAGCATTTCTAACCCTGGGTTTTGAATATCATAATTTTATAGTACGATAAACATATTGGTATTATAATGAATAGGAAGAAAATAAACATCCAACAATTTATTTCATCTAACCTTGAATCCTAGGCAAACATTGGAATTTGATTTATGAGAATATTTATAAATAACGACGAGCCTTGTTCATGCAAATAACTTGTAGTATGGATGGCAAGCAATCAAATTATCAATTGTTTATTCAAGCAATCCAATCAACCAATATTATCTAAAATATACATACTACCAGTATGTCAAGATCACATGCATATGATATTAATCAAACCTATCTTACATCCTAAACTAGGGATTAGCATCATCTCTTGTTTAGACTAGTAATAAGGGTATCAAACTGTAATTCCATCATATCAGTACTTTTAAGGGTTGAAACCATCTTTACATATTAGGTGTACCCCTAATCATTAGATTGAACATATTATGTTATTATTAATACCTAGATCAAAACATGTGGATTAAGATCAAGAAAGTTATATACATTGATTTTCAAAACCCTAATTCCCCATGTATATGATTATTGATCCCAAATATACATCATCATCATCATAATTATCTTAGAATCTCATTTATTCATTCCTATCATATATTGTCACAAGAAAAAACGAATTTACTGATTTGAGCATTATATTCATCATATCTAGGGTTTATAAGCATTAATCATCTTATAGACATGAATTAACTATACTTTTAGAACTAGGATTACATTTATTCCATGAAACCATTTTATTTGGATTCTATGTATTATTTTTGATAAAGTTTATATATCATTTTGATATATTTTAAGTTACCAATAATTTCCTAGAATTATTGTAGGTTATACCTATATTGACCAATCACAAGCTTCAATGTTGGTGTTATTAATATTATCCATGCATGCCATGGGTCTAGGCCCTAGCCTATGGTCTAATGCCACATTTGTGTGTACTTAGTATGGGCCAACCCCCTATGAACTAGGGAGAAATACCTCACTACCACAACGTAGTGACTTAGTTGGTCAAGTGGGTTGGTCTAGTGAGAAAATCCACCAAGGGGATCCATCCCTTCCATCTTGCACCATCGATTACCTCAGACATTACTACCCATGAGTAAACAATAGGTTTGACTCTTGCCTTTGGGCCTCAACTTCTATGCATGAAGATCCCAACAGCTTTTCCCAACTCTACCAACTCTAAGAACAACGAACAAACATGCGAGGAGGCATGTGCCAAGAGATAGGGGTTATTATTTGAGTAGAAGAACCAGTGGTTCGGGGGAAAGGGAATTACCTATGTTATGGGAGCATTAAGGATGTGTAAAGCTTGAGGGAGGTAAAAGGAGTTCTTCCCACCATCCATAAGTTCTAAGGTGGTTAGAGGTTGATCTCTTGGTCACTAGTTCCAAACTACCATGACTAGAGTTTAAGGTATAGAATTGGGGCTCCTCATACTTTGTTGAAGATTAGGTTCCCCTAAGAGTCAACTAGTGATGCCAAAGGGCCATGGAATTGGTCAGAGACTTGATGAGTCTGTGACTCTGGGTGAATGTTTCCAGAAAACCTAGTTGAGACTGGTTGATGGTGTCAAGGTATTTTTATCCAATTGAATTGAAGTATGCGATGCGGGAGCCATGACATACTTGCTGACCCCCTTATATAGGACAGGGGCTTAGGATAGATTCAATATTTCTTTAGCCCTAGGTTCTTGGTCTTACTATTATTCATGTATTATCATCATGGGTGAAGATAACCACCAAATTGGGAATGGTTGGAATTATCATATACTTCCAAACTCAATGGTGGTGATGGAAAGAGTTGATAACCAGTGGAGGGAGGAGTAAGGAGTTCAAGGTATGTGGGGTGTCTAGAGATACGTGATAACCTAGAATTTGGGTTAGGAAAATGACTTCCTAGCCTCGTCTCTACACTAGTCTGGGAGTCCAAGTCTGGCTAGGCTCCTTCTCAGGGCTATCCTTTTATTTTGTTTTAATAAAATTTAAAAATCTATCATAATTGTGTAGAACACATAGGATATCATTTAATCTTAGAATATGAGATATTACTCATAATGATATTATCTATATCTTCTCCAAAGATAACTGCTTAACTCATTGCCTAATTATCTGAAACATAAATTCAATGTAAGAGTGGGACCCGAGAGGGGATCCACTCCCTACTAAAAATTTGAAGAATAAAATATCCATTCCAAACACACCCTAAGGTATGTTGACATATGTTTAAATTTTCATATCTCAATAAATGGTATTCAAAATGACCAAAGTGTAGTTTCCAAACTAAACCAATGACTATATTCATTTTTTACAAAAGTACATCATAATCTCCCATAAGGGTTTACATGTATGATACAACATAAGGATATAAGTAGAGGGAAGTCCAAACTACTTCAAATCTGTCTCCAAGAAACATCTCCAAGAGCTAGGTCTATGTTGGAAGTTATTTTCTCCTTGGCCATGTTCAACACCTCGTTCCAAAACCTGGGTGGTTGGGAAATCACCCAACAAGAGAGAGAAAAACAAGGTATGTGTCGAATAATGAACATGAAGAAAAGATAAGGAAATAACACGAAAGTAAAGGCTAAGATTTCATCATAAGATGAAGAGAACATGAGTACGAGGCATAATCAGATAGATGCTTGCCATATCAAGAAAAACAATAAAAGATTTGTATACATGATTAATATTGACTACATTAACTAAGAAGGGTTGAGGCACCTAACGAACCTCAACTTGTAGGTGAGGGAGAATTAATACATTCCCAGTCATCTACACATATATTTATAGGGGAGTACAAGACATTCCCCAGGGAAAATTAATACATGCCCTATTTATGGGTGGTTGTACATAAGTACCACTACTATAGCTAAATAGTCCATAAATCAACATGCTAGGAAAGAAACTATGGAAAGTAAAAGAATCATATCAATTAGAACATGGCAGTGGGGTACAAGTTCCAAGAAAAAGAATATCAGTACCAATATTGAGGCCATTTAACAAAAGAATCATGAATAGAGGAAATAGGGTTCATTAAAGCCTCATTAGGGAAATATAGGGTTTGGTTGAAATTATCCCAACTTAGGGTATAAGAATGCACACAAATCCTCTATATATCCCTATTAACCACTTTCCAATACTTAAGTTGAGTTCAGGGTCCACTTCTCCTATTTTCAATACATAACCATGTATTAGGGTAATACATATGTATTAAAGTAAAGAAAACCTAACTTTTGGATTTTTTGCATAAAACTCTGATTCATACCTTGAAAACATCACTGCTTATATAGTTAGGCTCTTTTGATTAAGAAAACATATAGTTTTTCATATTTTGGAATTATGAAGGTTAAAGTGTATTTTGGTGGTTTAGGTTTTTAATTCATTTTCTAAAAACTCTTTTCGACAAAACTCAAAACCAAACCTTGGAACTAATTTTATTAGAAAGAGCGTCTTTTTCCAAGTTCATAACATATTTTATTTTTATTTTTAGACAAGGAAATAAATAGATATGAATTTCTCAAAACTGACCAATAGGAAATTGCCACATCATCAAACCAATCGAGATAAGCAAAGAGAGAGGGAAAGGGAGAAAACACCATTTTACCCAATATCAGGGTTGGCTATGTATACATAACCAAACTAGATCTTCTAGAGAAGGTAAAACAACAAGAAACCAAAACCCTAGAAGAATTTCATCGACCTTAACCCAGTCGTAGTGCTCACTTAACACTTTAAGTTTCAGGTTCACACCACAGGTCACCGTGTTGGAGATCTTTGCTTAAAGTCATAGTCTCCTTGACCGCAACCTACCCGACACACAGACCAGGACCATGACCACGATTAAGATCGTGACCACGATCTCCTTCTAAATTCACTATGACCGCGATGTCCATTGAATCACTAACAAAACCGCGGGGTGCGATCCCTATATACAAAATTGAACTTAATAAATTTCCCTAGATAATTGCAAGAAGATTAATCACTATTAAACCACATATAAACTAATTCATTATGAAAAATTTGCAGAATGTCTTCTCCAACAACCAGTGACTCCATCGATAGGTAGGCAACATCCTTAAGGGAGGAAGAGAAGATAGTGGAGAGCCTGATAGCTACACTTAAGAAGAACACCTCTCTATCGGTGGCCAAACGGGTTGAGATGCAACTCAAGTTTGAACAATATCAAAGGATCCTGGGTCACCTGACACCGGAGGACTCTCCACATGAAACAAAACAAATTACTAGTTTTGGTCAAAATCACCAAGAAGGAGCTTTAGAAACCCTAAATAGAGCAAATTTGGAATGCTAGGAGTTTTCTTCACCAAGGTAAGCACTCTCTTTTACCTTGGGACAACAACTTTATGGAAAAAAAAAGTAGGAATGATGCTCTAAACTAGAGTAAAGAGAAGGAGAGCAATACGTTTTGAATTGGGAGTTGGGAAGGGGTAGATATTGCTTTATAAAGAAGGGGGAAAGCATGAGGTGTCTATGTGACCTTCCATGTGTCCTTAGCCTAGGGCTTCATGGCCACACAAGAGGAAAACTCATAGAGACTTCTTGTATATCAAATGTCGGTTCTAAAATCCCATGGAGACCTTGACGTCATCCCCATCATCCTCCAATCAAAGAAATAACCCCATTGGTTGATAACTTTTAAAGATAAGCTCATTTATAAAGAGGGTAATCCCTAAAATGCCCTTCAAGAGAACCACCTTCAAACCAAGGTGCAAGTAGGGGCCCCATGGTTCAAAATATATATAATGGTAAGAATATCTAAGGATTATAATGCATTTTATAGTTTGAAAAAAAAACCCCAATTGGGTAAATTGCATAAAAGTCTATAATGTACCTAAAATTGCATAACTTGCTCAAACAACATCCAAATTGAACCAAATTTGAAATTGGGCCCATGTTATGATTGTAAAACACATCAGAAAGTTATATTAATGTTTATAGCACTTAATTATGGTAATTAAGATTGTTCAATACATTAAGCATGTTTGTGGCCTTACACTTCTGGCACAAATTTATTTACGACTGTTCTACCTAGGTGGTGATTTTGCATTTTAGATCCTTAAATAAGCTTCAACTGAGGTATTTTTTGATAAATCTTTCCATTGGTATAATTATTGAACAAGTGTTTAGTAAACCACTATAAATTCTACAATTTAAACATCAAGGACAAAAAGGATAGAAAGGAAAGGAAAAGCTTAGAAAAAGGCCAAAAAGAGAATATGTCCAAATTCGGTATGTTACATTCAAATTATTGATACTTAATAAATTAAGATAACTTGGAATATCTTATAATCTCGTTTATCATCTCATTATATCTTGATCTTTCAACTAAAATTATCCTTCTTATTTTATATCATCATGAGATAATGAATTTCTCATTTTATATTCCAAGGACCCATATGTAAACCCTAATTGGATAAATTCATCTTAACTTCGGTCTTCAGACTATTTCTTGGTATTCTAAAGGGTCCATAAGATCTATTATATCCTTAATTACGAATTTAAGGACTCCTTGTGATATCTCAATCAATGACTAACAATAATATTTTTGTTCCATACTATATTATTTACTTAAATTTATTATCACAATGAAATTAGAGTCAAACTACTGATATCATCATTATAATATTACTTTGATTTCCTCAAAGTGAAAATAAATACCTTATTAGTAAATTCATGATCATATAACCTAAATTCACTAAATTTGAGAATCATATAGAGACTATGACTGGTGAGGACTAGATCAAATTAAATAGTGAGATCCTAGGGATAATTGGAAAATGACATGATTTTTCCATGTCCCACCACCTTTAAAAGAATACCAATGCTAATGATATTAAAAAAGATTTGAGAAATTTTATGAGAGAGTGCATGTGAATAAATAAAGGAATTTTTAGTAGGTAGTTGGCTAACATGAAGTAAGGGGTTGCTAATAGAATTTTTGAGCATGCGAATGAAATTCAAAGGCTTGTGTATCATCTAAAGTCAATGAATATGGTTCCTAAAGATTATTACCAAGTGCTACTTCTTCTATGATCACTACTTGACAATTGAGAAACACATGTCATGAAAGTTAGAAATTATATACAAGAACCAAAGTTGACCCTTGACAATGTGAAGAGCGATCTACCAAATGGAGAGAATTGATGGTGAGATTTGGGTGATAATACTTCATAGGTTCACTTTACTGGGAGTAGGAATACTATGACAATGTGAGGCTATGGTAGAGATTAAGGTTGTGATGAATTTTAGGATAACAGAAAGGCATGTCGTGTATCCAAATTGAAGAGTAGAGAATGATTTTATTGTGGCAAGATAGGTCAGTTTAAGAAACATTATAGTTTCTAGAAAATGAAACACTAGATTTAGCATAAGGAGAAGAAGGATGATGAAAATAAGGCTAATTTGGTTATTTCAAATGACAGGAACAATGTGATGATGTAGTTGTTGGTATGTATGCCCTGAGAGCCAATCATGGAATGATTGGTGGGATACATTAAGATTGATTTGATAAACATCAAAGGCAAGCTTCCAATTCTTTCTGGTTCAGTCATATGAGATAGTGATAGAACAGATTGAATGTCTAGAGAATGACAGTACTCAATGACGTATGCTTTCAGGTTCATGACTTGAAAGATGAGATCATACATATGCTAAGAGTTTGTACATTCTTGTTATGTCCCTAGTCGGATGTCATTGTGGAAGGTAGATAGACAGCAATGACACACAAGACTGGATTGTGGTGTTGGTTGATGACAAAATCTCATTAGTCATGATATAGTGATATCAAACCAAACACATAGGTACTTGTTAGAGAACAAGGTACCGGACAGACCCACCGTGAGTTTGACACATGGAACCATGAGATGGTAGTCACAGTCAGTACTCACAGTGATGGTGGTGAGTGTGATTCTTAGACCTGAAATCACTACACTCAACACATGTCGTTGGGCACACTTTGACATCATCAAACGCAGTCCTGAAACATGGGTTGTTATAAAGGTGATGATTGGGTGGCTTTGACACATGGGGCTTTTGAGGGGTGAGTGATAGATATGGGATTTGTCCCTCCTGAGGGAGTTTGATATCCAAGGCCACTTGATGAGTAGGATTGAGATAGGCGTGCGCACGCATGTGTGAATCAGTATGTGATATTGATGTCATACATATCTCCTTCAATCTACTCTGAGATCAAGAAAGTGAATGAACATTGACAGGATGACTGTTCCATGCCTCGAGTTCATTCGGGATATCAGTGACAAAGGAATTATACATTCACTGTAACACCATTCACGGATTGTAGGATGAAAGTTGTTCTCCAACTTTCTACTTTCACTTGGGTAGCACTGATGTGTGACTAGGCACCGCTCTTTGCTTGTGAAGTCATAAGTGTTATGGACTTTCACTACCAACGTGAAATGGACCTGCAGGGTCACACACATAGGATTTAACCTGGAAGAGGAGTTTTGTCCACAAAGCAATGTTTAGATTGATTACTAAAGGAGTTTAGTAGTTCAATTAAACACTCAATCAGTTGATAGCTCAATATCATATGGTTCAAGGTGTTGGACGCATTGATTGGAGTATCGGATTGATTGAAATCGCAATTGACTGATTTTGCCCAACCTGTGCTCCCAACCGATCGGTTCATGTGATGAACCGGACGGCTGAGGTGCTGAACCGGTCGGCTGGAGTGTCCAGGCCGATCGGCTCATGCCCAGGTTGAAACGACCGGTTCAAGAGTTGAACCGATCGGCTCAACTGGTGCAACCGACCAGTTGGGAAAGTCATGTCGGCAAGAATTTTCCTTTGGTTTCAAATTGCCCAATTCGATTGGGAATAACATTGGTATACGATACCAATTGAGAACGAAACAAGGAAAGTCTTTTTGAGCCGGATTAGGACCATGAACCGATCGGTTCAGGGCACCAACCGATCGGTTGGAGTGCCCCAAACGATCAGCTCAGGTCCAACCGATCGGCTCAATGGCCGAACCGATCGGTTTAGTTGTGAACCAATCATTTCAAGTTGCGAACCGGTTGCTTTTTGTGGAAAATTATCGAACCCTTCTACTCCTGCTTTAGTCCCGTATTGCCGGGCACAGAGAACCCTGTCCCATGACCCGCCTATATATATAGGGGTATTGGGGGCTTCTCAAAGTACAACTCAATGCAAGCCGGTTGCTTTGCGAAGTTGTCGTTCTCTCTGGTTTTGGTAACCGTGAGAGATCCCGAGCAAGTGCTTCCCGCAAAAGGGAGGTGCAGCAAGGGAAGGACAACTGCAGTTGCAACTGGTAGCAGGAGAGTGTGTTGGCGACTAGTACATCAACAGGAGGGTGCGACTCCTTCCACTTCCTTGTGGGACAAGGAGAGTGGAGTTCCAGGTGGTCCGTGTGGACTACTACAGAGGCGGGAGGACACTGCCGCTTAGGAGGACAACTGTCATCTGACAGTCCGGTAAGAGGAGGAGTCGTCAGTCCCGGTGCGACCAAGAGCTGCACAGACACCGTCCAAGACCGGAGTTGAAGACCGCGCATTGCGTGAGGTATTTTCGCCGAGCAAGCCTCGGGACAAGGTATGATTCCACAAACCATCTTTTCCTATTATATAGACGTTGACACGTTTCCTCGGTATGGGTTGGGGGAGAAAATTTTTGTTTCTGCTGCCTTCTCTGTCTCCCCTAAAACCCAACAGTGGTATCAGAGCCACGTCAAATGCTCTATATTTTAGGAATATCGATATGATCGATTTTGGTTTGTCGCCTTTATTTATTGCATACGATGCGAATAATATCGGCTTTATGCATGTCCAATCCTAAATCCACAAATCCCTAATTACATATATGATATGTATTATTAATGCACTCGATACGCGTCGCCCTTAAATGAGTTTTGTGGTGGATGTGTGTAGCGTGATTATGGCCTATAAACCCCTATCTGTGTGTGGTTGTTTGTGGTTGCTTGCATCTCGGTCTGCGCACCGATCTTCCCTCTTTTATTCCTGATGTAACTCGAAATAATTCGAGATTCTTTCCTACCTTTGCTCCCCCCGAATGTAACTCGGGGTTTCTCTTTTTTTAAAGCAATGTAATAAATAGGATAGATTTTATTTCCTGTTATGTCAAAGACCGGCGGACATCAAGACGACTGCTCAGACGACCGGTTCAAGGAGTGAACCGATCGGTTGACCTTCCAGACGGTCGGTTCAAGGAGTGAACCGATCGGTTGATGACCGGTTCGAGGAGCGAGACGAGCGGGTGGTAGACATGACGAGATGCACGACGACCAGGCGAACCGATCGGTTGGAGGAGCCAACCGATCGGCTGGTGGCACCCAGACGACCGGCTGGAGAGTACAGATCATTCATGTGATGAGTTGATCAACTCGGATGGCAAGGCACAAAGTTCATCTTGTACAGGTTGCATGTGATGTAGACCTAGATGACCGTGATTCCTCTTGGCTCGAGGAATCACATTAGGATGGCCATAATCATCGCTTTTATCGTTTTGTGCATGTTTTCTGTGGGATATAGCATGTATATGATACATACTATGTATTGTGGTGATTGGATATGTATATGTATATAAAACCAAATCCCTCATTAAAATATTAAGTTTTAGATGCCTTCTAAATGCGACACACGTGAAAAGCTTGTTCGACCAAGTGTGGGCACGCCCTAGCGTGGTGCACCGTCTACCTCGTGGAAGCGTGAAGGATGAATGTGTGGGTCTGCCCTAGCAGGGTGCATGTTCATCGTGTTTGCTTTGGGTCGGACTTAACAAGGTGATCTAGATGGGATCTAGTACCTTGAGGCATGGAGATGATCATTGCAAAGAGTTGTATATGACATCTTATCAAGAGTTGCATATGATGCAATTGGCAAACGTTGCCTACCTGAGAGATCTATGTTGTGGGTGACAGCCCTAGCTGGTCCATGGCTTAGAGGATTTCAGGATCTTGCCCACTAGAAGGTTGTACGCTGCAATCTTCTGAATTGGTGGTGAGGGCTATCAATTTGAAGTAAAATAGTGGGAGCGATAATTAATTAAAGGCCTAATTTTATCTTCATCTTTCAAATCAATCAAATAGTCAAAAAGGAGTTTTTGGACTAAAATTGCATATATTTCCTTTTGTTAAAATAAATGGTTAATCAACAAATCACTTTATCTGCGATCGGTCTTTGAGACCAACAAATTAAATGGGAATAATTCCATGACTGGTTATGTTACGACCTCACCTTTCAGTAACCCCCAATTAAGGGAGACCAAGAGGTTGAAGCCGCATCCATTAATCCCGGATCAAAGGTTCGGCATATAACCATAAACAATTATCAAATTCTAACAGACTATACTGAAAATGGTAATAAAATTTTTCTTTACATACCTTTTGAAAACTTGGTTGATTAACCTTCTATCCACACCGATACTAATCTATCTAATCCTCCTTTATACTTTAACTCTCTTTTAGTATCACATGTGCCACTTTACTGTTTGTTCTTTTCATTGTACCTAAAACGCCGACAAACAAAACGTCGGTCAGCCGAAGCTGGTATGTGGGGGAGAAGCAGATAATTGTTCAACTAAGTTAACAACATAATCATTCAATTAATGATTTAACAAACAAGATTACGTTTTAAACCATATAACTCAATCCATACATATTCCCAACTCTGGGCTGTCCCTGCAGTGGACATGGATATCACCTCTCTTTTAGGTATAGAGTCGCATGGCACTATCCGAGGATAGCCCAATCTCTAACTCTTTATGACTTGATGGTCCTACCTCCATGGTAGCCATATACTAAGTCAACCATTGACCTGATGGACCTACCCAATGGGTAGCCATGTACTAGGTCATCCATAGACCTGATGGACCTACCCAATAGGTAGCCATGTACTAGGTCTTTCTCTAACCTGATGACCTACCCATAAGTAGCCATGTACTAGGTTAGCTATTTTGCCACAGAGAGAACCAGGATCTGAGTTTATAGGTGTACACATTAAGTGATAGTCATAGCCACATTATATTTGCAATATGAACATCCAAGCAGTTTAGTTGCATTCAAAGCGATAAAACGTTCGGAAAACGCCGGGAAACCTAAACGGTTAACCATAAGTAACCACATACCTGATTTGAAGAGTCATGCAGATTATTGAACATTTACTTCATGTATATATAATCAAGCCAATCAACATATCCAAGCAAGTAATTCAATCATCACATATTTCCTGAAAAGAATATGTACTCTATTGTTACACTCTTCATCAAAAACTACTCTATTTACTTGGATTCACTTTCTAGGGTTTTGTGTCTATCTTAGGGTTTCATTATACAATTAGGGTTTCCCTTTATCTTTCACCGCATTAAACCCTAATTTTATGCGATTATTCAAAAACCCTAGTTATTTTATCTATTCTTCAATACTAAGGTTATTTCCACAACATATAACCCTATTTCCACATTTAAAGGCATATTACTCATCAATTAATTTCATTAAACTTCTTTTACATTAAAGATACTATTTTTATCCCTTTTAATTCATGACAAGATCATTATGTGCATCTATCATTAATTCAAATCTCATTAGGGTCTAATTAACATAGGAACTCATTTTGCCATCATATCTACCTTTTATTCATAAAAAGACCATAATTACTACTTTTAGGTATTTATCCAGAATTAAGGACTTTCGTATACCAAAAACTTATAACAATCATTTAACAACATATTCTCATGATATCTTCCCCTTTTCTCTAAGTTAGGGTTTCTAAATGCATTATCATGTAATCTTGGTTTAAAACCTTAAAACATGCAATTTCTCATCTAGATTAGATTCACATCTGATATTATCCTTCAACAAGGTAACATTATTCAAACTAACATATTAGGCATCATATATTCAACCTTTAATTCACAAATAGGGTTTTTATCTTTACTTTAATGCACTTTTCATTAACTTATAGTAATTTTGCAATCAGGAACGAAATCTATATTTATTAACATTTTTATTGGATTCCTCTCATTCTCCTGATCAAAATTCGTATATAACTTGTTTCAATCCGAGTTACGGTTTACTAGTTATGATTTTTGCAAAATCTTACTTACTTGGCCAATGGAGGAGTGCCACGTGTCTTTGTCCATGCGATGTTGTATTGGAAACATAATTAAATGACGTCTTTGCCCCCGCGTAAGTGATAGACACTTCAGCCCATAGAGGGGCAAAACCGACCAACGTGCATCCACCCTTCTCCTACCTTGGGCAGCCCGACGGCTGCTGCCCTAGCCGCCGAGCGCAGCCCTAGGGGCGGCTCCTGCACCCAGCTCCGGACCCACAAGACGCTCTCGAGCCTTCCCTTGCCTCCGTCCAGCCCCTGGGCTCCTCCCCGTACCCTCAGACCACAGCCATAGCGGCTGGTTTGGGTTGGGTAGGCCTGCTTCGTGCGGCCGTCCAGAGCAGCCATGCTGCAGCCAAACGCAGGGTAGTTTCCGTCGCTCCAAGGCACGAAACTCACCGGAACTTGTCACCCTGGATCCGTCGTGCCTCTACGTACGTGAAGATGTTGCTGGGTCATGGCCAAGTTGACCCATTCAAGCTCCATGTCTCTGCCATACGTGGATGACCTGCTACTCTCTTGCGGCCACCGTGCAAGAGCTCGGAAAGATAGCCGCGTTCCCTGAGTCTCCGTGGGAGTATTGTGCTTCCCTAGTACTTGTCTACTCATTCCTTGTTGCTCATAGAAGCACTACTCCTCCACCTTAGGGTTTGCTTACAAGAAGAAGAAGAGGAAGAGAGGGATACGTGGAACTCCCTTGAACTTCGACCCTGGCCTCTACCCCTTATATAGGGGAGGGTTATCCACACCCCAGACTACTTGCCCACGAAGCAACCAAGTCCTTTCCCAACTTGGTTTCCTATTCTTTCAATGAGAAGAAACCTTCTCTCTCCTCATTACTTCCTTGATATCCCTTATGGTATGGTTATTAATAAATTCGAGAATTATCACTTTTAATGTCCTTTCCCTTGGATTTTATCCCTTGGCCTCGAATTTTAAGTTTCCTTAACGGAAAATACTTTCTTTTCATTAATATCACAACAACCATTAATAATGTATCACATTATCATTTTATTTTGCAAATTTGGTATTTTCTCTTTCTTTCTTCTTCATTGGGACTCCTTGAATCCCAATATACTCCATTATTTCGAAATCCTTTTCCAAGGATATTTATTATCCTTCTAGATGCATCTTTATGCCTTATTTCACATTATCTTGTTTATTTCTCATTTAAATATTCCTTTTTGAGGATTTCTTTTTATTTCTCTTTTATTTTCCTCATTGGCATCCCTTTTATCATAAGAAATCCTTGGGATACGAAATTCCATAAAGGGTACTCAATTATTCACCTTTTCACTTAATTTCCACATTTAATCAATGTTTTCAATTTCTTTCTTAATAAAGAAATACATAATTAATCTTTTCTTTTTCTTATTGCTTTTCTTTGCAACTTTAGACTCCTTGGAACCCAAGGAATCCAAGAGGCACGAAATCCTCTTTGGATTTGCCTTCTAGAGGTTTCCATTATTTCTTTTCTCGAATATTCAATTATCCATTTACTAATTGAATTTCCTTTGTTATTTTCCTTTTTATTGGGCCCAATAGCCAATAAAGCCCACAAATCAAATAACAAGGCTATTTTAAACGAAATCCATTTATTCTCAACCAAATATATGATTATTTGTTCAAACATCTTTAATATGAGAAATTATATTTCTCACCACTTGAACCCAAAATTTGGGGTTATAACATCCTTCCCCTCTTATAGGAATTTTGTCCTCAAAATTCAAACAAGCAAGCAAACAATTCAGGATAAGACTTTTCCATGTCCATCATTGGCCCCTATGTGGCTTTGCCGTACCCATGGCATTTTCAAAGAACCTTTATTATCACATATTCTTTTTTTCTGAGTTCTTTCATCCTGGCGTCTATAAACTACACAGGTGACTCAGGCCATTTCAACCTCCCTTGGGGCTCACTAGGTTCATTGCTCAGCACATGGTCGGGTACCTCACATAGTGCTCTAAATTGGACACATGGAAAACATTTCTCATTACTCTATCCCGAGGGGTAGGGTCAACCTAACCTTCTTCACCCATCCATCTCTAATGGACCCATGTATCGGGGACTCAGCTCTCTTAGCTATAACTTAGAGGGGTCGGATTTTCACGTTACATTTTCTCCCACAGTGAACTGCATGTCAGTCTACTTTGCATCTGCTTACGACTCTTATCGTCTCTAGGCTCCTTTCAGCCATTTCACGATCAAAGTGACTTTATCTACACGCACTGTGGTCCTTTTTCTAACCATCATATGGTCCTTTCACCAACATCACCTTACTGAAGTGGTGACCGACACAACCTCCCTTACAGAGCTTCATATAAAACTTGATACATGGTTATGGTGGTTATTGTCACATATTTCATAGGACAAGAACTGTCTCTAGTTATCACCCTGAACGAGCACACATGCCCTCATCAGACCCTTTAGTCTGGACCATCCTAACCATAGTTAGGGGTGATAAACTATACTAACATAGAGTTCTTCATGTACCTACTTCCACTTTATAGAAGTGAACCTTTAGGTCAAACTTAAGTACCTTTGAACTCACTTAATGGGGTAGTTGAACCATCTCTCTCATGGATAGTTCAACTAGATCTGTCCCTAAACAAAACTCTTCCTTTCTCATATTATCTAGGTAAGGCGTCCTACCATAACCCATATTGTATCTCGACCTTCCTCGGTCCAGTGAAAATCTATCACAAAATCCATAGTGTTGATCTCTCATTCCCTCTCAGGGATTCCTTTGACCTCCATATTGATACACTGGGTTACTGGGGTTCGTCCTTTACCTCCTAGCTTGCATGGCCATAAACCACATGCAACCACATCTTAAGCATCTAACGTGCTATTGCCATTTTCCACGGTGTATGATGATCTCCAACCATGACTCCCTGTATGTCATAACTCTTTCAAGATCAACTTCCTCGAAACTCTAAACCACTCTAGTCGGGGTTTCATTACCTTCTCTTCCAAAGAGGTGCACTTGAGGTTCTACCATTATCCTTCCATCATACCAAGAATTAGACTGGCTAACCAAACAACCCTTAACCTTTCAACATATCTTGTTACATCTGGGTGTTATCGAACCACCTCTCCTTTTCAATCTTAGGGTTAGTCAAACAACCTCTTCTAGCTCCTAGTTAAACAAGGCAGATGTATCTCAACCAGAGCATCCAGTACCACTTCACATCCTTAGGTATTAGGTAACGTTACCCTTTCATGCATTTCACTTATCATGTCACCTCAAACTATATGTTTATCTTCCTAAGAACACTCTCTGATTCCATCTCCATGGTGATCAAACTCAACCTGGTATAACTTGTAAGTTCCACGTAGCTCATGATAAAAACATCTTCATAAGGGAACTACCTCATTCCTCTTAGTGTTTAAAAACCATCTATGTATCATTCATTCACTTTACCATGGTAAGATAATTTCTCTATCCCCATTTCTCGTGGCAACGCTCCAACCTACATCATCTCTTATCCTTGGTGTATGGCATGCATAATGCCCTATCTCTCACCCCCATAACAAGAGGAAATAAGCATTTGGCTGCAGTCCAAATACAGAGTTCCTCCTATTCCAAGAGTAGAGATGGTACATCCCACCTTGCCAATACACCTTTAAATTTGAGTTGCAACGTGCCACATACGTCTCTTCATCACAACCATCATGATATCAAACAAGTCTTGAACCTACTGAGGTTTATATCCTTAGTCAACTCCTCTAGGTCCATAGGGTACCGACTCTTTTGGGGTCATCCCTCTTCCCTCATGCATCAAGAGAGTGCCCTACTCATCTGCCCTTTGGGTCCCATGAGTTCATGAAGGTGATCAATCTCCTAACCCATGGCCCTAAGACAATGATAGTTGTTACCTCCCGACCCTATGGTCATGTGCAACTGGGGAATTAGGCAACTCCTACCTTCATCGGACTTATCCCTACCTGACCCTAGGATAGACTTAGGATTCTCCATCATAGAACATGTTCACTTAGAACCTTACCCAAGTCTTCATCATCTCTCTTTATGCATTCATGGGCTGGCCTTCATCCTTTCATCAGGATCATGGCAACCTATCTACCTTGGTCACACCCTTTACTGGTTACCCCCATGGTAACACATTCACATGCAAAAGAGATGGATATCTACGTGTCTATGAGTTCATTCTCATACTATGTACTTTTCTCTTAGCTTCTCAAGATCTTAAGAGACCTCTTTAGGTCACCTTAAGCTAACCAAAACTGATATACACCCTTCCAAAGGGGTCCCTCTCCCATGATGGGAGGAAAACTATCTCTAAGGTCACAAAAGCTCTTAGGTCTAGTGTTTACATCCACACGAGCCTATTTAACCCTAGCAAGCCATCAAGGCACAAGCAGGTCACTTATTGTACTATGCTAGGTCATACTTGTCCTCTTTCCTCAATGTCGGATTAAGATCATACCTTTCTTTATCATCAACTTAGCTGTGAGGGGTTCATCAAACACACCTTTAACTTCAGGGGCTCCTCTTTTCCTCCATTCATGAGGATTACTATTCTTACTTGTATAGGAATTCAACTTCTCATCATGAGCCATAGGTACACCACTTCCCCTCTTAGGCCTAGGACCCTAGGTTCACTGCGTGCTCTGTCTCTTAACTACGAACCAAGCATGAAAAGGCATGACATGCACTCCTTGTCATCCTTCAACTCAAACAACACTTAGGATTGGGTCCTCCTCAAGGTCACCCAACAAGGTACAGGGCCTCATAACCTGCTACTAAACCTTTCTAGGTCTAGGAACTCTTCTTCAGATGCTTCATCTTCTATCTCTAGGGCTTGGTTCCTCTAAAGGAAACCAAGATATCATCAACCTTCAGGGATCGATCATGAAGCAACCACTATCATCCATAGTTCAGGGTTTTAGGCTTCCAACCTTCTTACCGGGTTTCCTTCTCTCTCTAGGGATAACCCTACATCCAACCTCACCAATAGAGGTCCTCTCTTCATGAAGGTTCAACCTCAAAGGCATGCTCTACATGGGTGAAGCCTAGGTTCGAACTTATGGTTGCTCAAAATCATCCATACCCCTTATGATTCCTTATCCAGGGCTTCATCCTACCGTCACCCCCATGACGTGCCCTAGGTTTCAGCTATGCCCTACTGGTACAAGTCCATGGGGTTTCTAAGGTCCTTCACTAACCTCATCATCTAAGGAGTTATCCTTTACCCTGACATGCACGATCCTTCCCCGGTTTGGGTTGCCAAAGGTGTTAGGTCATCTGTGGATCATATGGCTTCCCAAAGGCATGTCCCTTCAAACACCTGGTCCAACTCATCTCTCTCTAACCATCACTTAGGGTTAGGGTTAGCATCATCCTCATAGGATGTGCCAGGTCTCTACTAGCAATGGAGATCTCTATCTCCAAGACTGACTTATCCTCCAGACAAGAAGGTCTAGCCTCAGGTCTCTCCTGAGGACATGACATCTTATGTCATACGACCTAAGCATGTATCTATTATTTATTTTGCGCTTAATCTATTAAGC
Organism: Alisma plantago-aquatica; assembly: GCA_963693085.1. NCBI lineage: Eukaryota > Viridiplantae > Streptophyta > Magnoliopsida > Alismatales > Alismataceae > Alisma > Alisma plantago-aquatica. The sequence goes on along the minus strand of OY856413.1, from coordinate 522,050,692 downwards.
TTATGTCCATGACATCTTATTTAAATGCCTTTCATTAATTTAGTGGAGGATCCCTTAAACCTTATTAACCTTACCCATACCTCAAGAGGGTGAGGAGAAGGAAGAAAACCCTAATCCTTTATGTCCTTATCAGAATTTTGTGATGAGAAGGGATGAATAAGATGAGAAGTCCTAAAGGTATCTTATTTCGATTCATACCCTAAGACTTTGGCCAGGCGGTCACACGGGTCCGGGAGTCCTCGTATTCCGACTAGCGGTGCGGAGGAAAATCTTGCCAGCCCCCGGTCGTGATCCCTTTCTAGACACCTCCATCATTCGGATACTCCTCTAATAACTCCCTTGGGTTCTATGGAGTTTGTAAAATTTAATAATCATTAATGGTTAAATGAGGAACCTACGCTCTGATACCAAATGTTACGACCTCACCTTTCAGTAACCCCCAATTAAGGGAGACCAAGAGGTTGAAGCCGCATCCATTAATCCCGGATCAAAGGTTCGGCATATAACCATAAACAATTATCAAATTCTAACAGACTATACTGAAAATGGTAATAAAATTTTTCTTTACATACCTTTTGAAAACTTGGTTGATTAACCTTCTATCCACACCGATACTAATCTATCTAATCCTCCTTTATACTTTAACTCTCTTTTAGTATCACATGTGCCACTTTACTGTTTGTTCTTTTCATTGTACCTAAAACGCCGACAAACAAAACGTCGGTCAGCCGAAGCTGGTATGTGGGGGAGAAGCAGATAATTGTTCAACTAAGTTAACAACATAATCATTCAATTAATGATTTAACAAACAAGATTACGTTTTAAACCATATAACTCAATCCATACATATTCACAACTCTGGGCTGTCCCTGCAGTGGACATGGATATCACCTCTCTTTTAGGTATAGAGTCGCATGGCACTATCCGAGGATAGCCCAATCTCTAACTCTTTATGACTTGATGGTCCTACCTCCATGGTAGCCATATACTAAGTCAACCATTGACCTGATGGACCTACCCAATGGGTAGCCATGTACTAGGTCATCCATAGACCTGATGGACCTACCCAATAGGTAGCCATGTACTAGGTCTTTCTCTAACCTGATGACCTACCCATAAGTAGCCATGTACTAGGTTAGCTATTTTGCCACAGAGAGAACCAGGATCTGAGTTTATAGGTGTACACATTAAGTGATAGTCATAGCCACATTATATTTGCAATATGAACATCCAAGCAGTTTAGTTGCATTCAAAGCGATAAAACGTTCGGAAAACGCCGGGAAACCTAAACGGTTAACCATAAGTAACCACATACCTGATTTGAAGAGTCATGTAGATTATTGAACATTTACTTCATGTATATATAATCAAGCCAATCAACATATCCAAGCAAGTAATTCAATCATCACATATTTCCTGAAAAGAATATGTACTCTATTGTTACACTCTTCATCAAAAACTACTCTATTTACTTGGATTCACTTTCTAGGGTTTTGTGTCTATCTTAGGGTTTCATTATACAATTAGGGTTTCCCTTTATCTTTCACCGCATTAAACCCTAATTTTATGCGATTATTCAAAAACCCTAGTTATTTTATCTATTCTTCAATACTAAGGTTATTTCCACAACATATAACCCTATTTCCACATTTAAAGGCATATTACTCATCAATTAATTTCATTAAACTTCTTTTACATTAAAGATACTATTTTTATCCCTTTTAATTCATGACAAGATCATTATGTGCATCTATCATTAATTCAAATCTCATTAGGGTCTAATTAACATAGGAACTCATTTTGCCATCATATCTACCTTTTATTCATAAAAAGACCATAATTACTACTTTTAGGTATTTATCCAGAATTAAGGACTTTCGTATACCAAAAACTTATAACAATCATTTAACAACATATTCTCATGATATCTTCCCCTTTTCTCTAAGTTAGGGTTTCTAAATGCATTATCATGTAATCTTGGTTTAAAACCTTAAAACATGCAATTTCTCATCTAGATTAGATTCACATCTGATATTATCCTTCAACAAGGTAACATTATTCAAACTAACATATTAGGCATCATATATTCAACCTTTAATTCACAAATAGGGTTTTTATCTTTACTTTAATGCACTTTTCATTAACTTATAGTAATTTTGCAATCAGGAACGAAATCTATATTTATTAACATTTTTATTGGATTCCTCTCATTCTCCTGATCAAAATTCGTATATAACTTGTTTCAATCCGAGTTACGGTTTACTAGTTATGATTTTTGCAAAATCTTACTTACTTGGCCAATGGAGGAGTGCCACGTGTCTTTGTCCATGCGATGTTGTATTGGAAACATAATTAAATGACGTCTTTGCCCCCGCGTAAGTGATAGACACTTCAGCCCATAGAGGGGCAAAACCGACCAACGTGCATCCACCCTTCTCCTACCTTGGGCAGCCCGACGGCTGCTGCCCTAGCCGCCGAGCGCAGCCCTAGGGGCGGCTCCTGCACCCAGCTCCGGACCCACAAGACGCTCTCGAGCCTTCCCTTGCCTCCGTCCAGCCCCTGGGCTCCTCCCCGTACCCTCAGACCACAGCCATAGCGGCTGGTTTGGGTTGGGTAGGCCTGCTTCGTGCGGCCGTCCAGAGCAGCCATGCTGCAGCCAAACGCAGGGTAGTTTCCGTCGCTCCAAGGCACGAAACTCACCGGAACTTGTCACCCTGGATCCGTCGTGCCTCTACGTACGTGAAGATGTTGCTGGGTCATGGCCAAGTTGACCCATTCAAGCTCCATGTCTCTGCCATACGTGGATGACCTGCTACTCTCTTGCGGCCACCGTGCAAGAGCTCGGAAAGATAGCCGCGTTCCCTGAGTCTCCGTGGGAGTATTGTGCTTCCCTAGTACTTGTCTACTCATTCCTTGTTGCTCATAGAAGCACTACTCCTCCACCTTAGGGTTTGCTTACAAGAAGAAGAAGAGGAAGAGAGGGATACGTGGAACTCCCTTGAACTTCGACCCTGGCCTCTACCCCTTATATAGGGGAGGGTTATCCACACCCCAGACTACTTGCCCACGAAGCAACCAAGTCCTTTCCCAACTTGGTTTCCTATTCTTTCAATGAGAAGAAACCTTCTCTCTCCTCATTACTTCCTTGATATCCCTTATGGTATGGTTATTAATAAATTCGAGAATTATCACTTTTAATGTCCTTTCCCTTGGATTTTATCCCTTGGCCTCGAATTTTAAGTTTCCTTAACGGAAAATACTTTCTTTTCATTAATATCACAACAACCATTAATAATGTATCACATTATCATTTTATTTTGCAAATTTGGTATTTTCTCTTTCTTTCTTCTTCATTGGGACTCCTTGAATCCCAATATACTCCATTATTTCGAAATCCTTTTCCAAGGATATTTATTATCCTTCTAGATGCATCTTTATGCCTTATTTCACATTATCTTGTTTATTTCTCATTTAAATATTCCTTTTTGAGGATTTCTTTTTATTTCTCTTTTATTTTCCTCATTGGCATCCCTTTTATCATAAGAAATCCTTGGGATACGAAATTCCATAAAGGGTACTCAATTATTCACCTTTTCACTTAATTTCCACATTTAATCAATGTTTTCAATTTCTTTCTTAATAAAGAAATACATAATTAATCTTTTCTTTTTCTTATTGCTTTTCTTTGCAACTTTAGACTCCTTGGAACCCAAGGAATCCAAGAGGCACGAAATCCTCTTTGGATTTGCCTTCTAGAGGTTTCCATTATTTCTTTTCTCGAATATTCAATTATCCATTTACTAATTGAATTTCCTTTGTTATTTTCCTTTTTATTGGGCCCAATAGCCAATAAAGCCCACAAATCAAATAACAAGGCTATTTTAAACGAAATCCATTTATTCTCAACCAAATATATGATTATTTGTTCAAACATCTTTAATATGAGAAATTATATTTCTCACCACTTGAACCCAAAATTTGGGGTTATAACAGGTTAGGACGATGAGAAGTGTTCTCAATCAAGGAGCGAAAGCTCTAAGTCCTAGTTATACCAGAACCAGATGAACTCGATCCCACCACATCAATGACTGAAAGTATGCTTATGGAAGCATACCAAGGATGACATTGATGAAGAGTGCTTGATGTTGTGTTCTCTGAACTGTGAGTTGCAGAGACAACATGAGACATATGATGTCTCAAGGATACTGTCGAAGTATGTCATGACAGAAGGAGATCCAGTAAGGTATTCACACACTCAATGTGATTGGGTATGTGGAAAACCTGACTAAGAAGGATTCCCTCTGAGCCAAGAGTTGGCTATTAGTATGATACTGTAAATGTTGTGAGAATCATACAATTCATGATAAACTACAACATGAACAACTTTGACAAGCGTTGACAGAGTTGTTGGACATGTTGAAGATAGTAGAGGCAAAGATGAAGAAAGACAAACCATAATCTTTGATGTGATCAAAGAAAGGGTAAGTCTTAAAGGCAAGGGTAAGGGCAAAGCTAAGAAGTGTTCTGATGCTAGCCAGCAGCCCAAGCCGTCTTCAGCCTCAAGGCACATGGGGAAAGGGTGTGTGAGGGAATTGCCCTCTATATCTAGAAGAACAAAAGAAGATGAAGGAGGGGATAGAGATCTCCACCTAAGGTATCATGAAATGAACAACTTCTTTATCTGAGGTATATGATACCAAGATATGGATATGTCATATGTGATATGCAATATCCGCAAAGAAGTGATGGCCTTTGTGAAAGGACCAAGAAAGAAGTACCCATCATTGGAGCAAGTGTTGCTGCCATAGATAGGAGTATCTTTCAGTTTATTTCAGCCTAAAGGGCACGAAATGGAGTTGAGAACTACTATTTCATATATTGCCAATAGATAGAAACACTTTATTATTGCATATTGTATGACAATGATGGCAATTAATAAAGTTGATCTTAAAGATATGATCTTTGTGGAAATGCCTTGTTTATCTTGTAATACATGGTATGTATAAGATAAAATGATACCTAAAGTTATTGATAACTCAAACAATTAAATTAGCATATATCATAAGAAATTCATTTCTAGTTTCCATATGATGGATAAATCTAGACTCTTTTGGTTAGAGAACCAGTAAGAGACATGAATATCTTGGACATGATTAATCAATCTTCACTAAAGGTAGTGGGAGAGTGATTATCCTATTAGGTATAATACATGTGATGTATTTACATACCAATTGGAACAAATGCTAATACTTCAAATGGTATTTAGAGAAATACCAATATGAACATCTTGAAGTGTTCAAGATTATCATAGATGAAGTACAAATTTGGTAAAGTATTAATTCTTGATGAGATCAAAGAATGAAATACTTGGACCAAATGTTTGAGATCCTTATGAGTGATTATGATAGTGTATCATAGTGAACTCATGATTAAGGCATGGTGATGTCTAAATCAAGAAGGAATCATACTCTAAGGAGTTAGAGAATGATTATCGAATAACTGAATTCTTCTTAATAAAAGAATACCCCACACTAATAAAGGACATTAAGAATCACAAGGAGTTGTGAGTTCTCATATCCTTAACAGATACACCTCAATTATCTATGTGATGAGTTGTTCATGTGATGAGTCAACTATATAGATGAATATGAGGAACCAAATTTTGAGTTATGATTTATGATCATTACATCCTAAATGATTTCCATGTGAACCATAAGGTATGACCTTGATGGTAGCACTCATTGGATAAAATCCATAAGTGCAAATGAGTCTTAAGTGTTAAGACACATGGATAACATTTTGAGAAGGATGATGCTTGTTGATTGCAACTTAATGACTAAGACATTTGGCATATGGATACTAAAACCGCATTCCTATGAGGAATAAAACAAGGATGTGTACGTGACACAACCTATAAGGTTTATGAATCCACTAATGCAAATGAAGTCTATAAGTTACAATGGACTAATCAATGTGATTGATTGAGTACAAGCAACTCAGAATTGGATCTTTACTTTGATGATATAGTCAAAGGGTTTGACTGACATGTCAAAGATAAAGAAGGGATCTGTGATTTAGTGGGAGCGTATTCACAATTCACATGTTGATGTGAAATGGAATTGTTCTAGAATGGAAATCCAAAAGTGGAAATTATCTTTAAGGAAGATAGATATGTTTCCTATATGATAGGAATAGAGATCTATAGAGATAGTTCTCGACAAATCTCTTGACCTGGAAAAGAGAGAGCATACATCGGCAATCTGTACTGAAGGGTTCAGTATGCACAGATTCAGTGGGAGAAAACTTGTCCATGTTATATGGATATTAGTATCCCAAGGCCAAGTGTCCAAATTATTATGAAGAATGGGAACACTAAGAATAGATATGGATCTATCATGTATGTAATCATCCCATTATCTTGCATGTATAGACATGGCAAGAATAAAATGCATTCATCATCTTGTATGTAGAACATGACAATATGATATGCTCATCCTGATAACTCGTATGTAGGACATGACGAGTGGATGTCTGTCTACTTCCAGTAAGGGTTACTGGAATACCATAAGAACTTGATAAGTACTTGGGAAGTACTAGTTCTATGGAGATAAGGAAGAGTTCGATGTAAAGAGTTACATTGATGCGAACTTCCGAAAAGACAGAGAATTAATCGCAAAATATACATAGGATGTATAAAAGTGAAAGTTTGTTGATAATTGGAAGTGTTCCAAAAAAACCATTTAAAAGGGAAATGTCGAGTATCCGTGTGTTAGAGAACAATAGTGGATACTATATGGATCTGGAAGTTCATGAGATGAACTTATAGATATTCCGGTCATTGATGACAAGTCTGGAATCCTTGATCATGCAATGTGGCTAAAGGTTAGAAAAGGAATACTAGATCGCATATTACGACAACTCCATCTCATACGTGTGACGTACAGCGAAGAGATGAGAGACATGCAATTTGTACACACTTTGGCAAGGTGTTGGCATTACTCACTTTGTTGGCACTAGAGCACAGTGACATGTGGGACATGTTTGAAGATCACTATGAATATGATTCAAGGGTGATTGGCTCGCAGTGCAAGTGGGAGTCTGTTGGTATGTATGCCCTGAGAGCCAATCATGGAATGATTGGTGGGATACATTAAGATTGATTTGATAAACATCAAAGGCAAGCTTCCAATTCTTTCTGGTTCAGTCATATGAGATAGTGATAGAACAAATTGAATGTCTAGAGAATGACAGTACTCAATGACGTATGCTTTCAAGTTCATGACCTGAAAGATGAGATCATACGGATGCTAAGAGATATCAAACCAAACACATAGGTACTTGTTATGTCCCTAGTCGGATGTCATTGTGGAAGGTAGATAGACAGCAATGACACACAAGACTAGATTGTGGTGTTGGTTGATGACAGAATCTCATTAGTCATGATATAAAGATATCAAACCAAACACATAGGTACTTGTTAGAGAACAAGGTACCGGACAGACCCACCATGAGTTTGACACATGGAACCATGAGATGGTAGTCACAGTCAGTACTCACAGTGATGGTGGTGAGTGTGATTCTTAGACCTGAAATCACTACACTCAACACATGTCATTGGGCACACTTTGACATCATCAAACGCAGTCCTGAAACATGGGTTGTTATAAAGGTGATGATTGGGTGGCTTTGACACATGGGGCTTTTGAGGGGTGAGTGATAGATATGGGATTTGTCCCTCCTGAGGGAGTTTGATATACAAGGCCACTTGATGAGTAGGATTGAGATAGGCGTGCGCACGCATGTGTGAATCAGTATGTGATATTGATGTCATACATATCTCCTTCAATCTACTCTGAGATCAAGAAAGTGAATGAACGTTGACAGGATGACCGTTCCATGCCTCGAGTTCATTCGGGATATCAGTGACAAAGGAATTATACATTCACTGTAACACCATTCACGGATTGTAGGATGAAAGTTGTTCTCCAACTTTCTACTTTCACTTGGGTAGCACTGATGTGTGACTAGGCACCGCTCTTTGCTTGTGAAGTCATAAGTGTTATGGACTTTCACTGCCAACGTGAAATGGACCTGCAGGGTCACACACATAGGATTTAACCTGGAAGAGGAGTTTTGTCCACAAAGCAATGTTTAGATTGATTACTAAAGGAGTTTAGTAGTTCAATTAAACACTCAATCAGTTGATAGCTCAATATCATATGGTTCAAGGTGTTGGACGCATTGATTGGAGTATCGGATTGATTGAAATCGCAATTGACTGATTTTGCCCAACCTGTGCTCCCAACCGATCGGTTCATGTGATGAACCGGACGGCTGAGGTGCTGAACCGGTCGGCTGGAGTGTCCAGGCCGATCGGCTCATGCCCAGGTTGAAACGACCGGTTCAAGAGTTGAACCGATCGGCTCAACTGGTGCAACCGACCAGTTGGGAAAGTCATGTCGGTAAGAATTTTCCTTTGGTTTCAAATTGCCCAATTCGATTGGGAATAACATTGGTATACGATACCAATTGAGAACGAAACAAGGAAAGTCTTTTTGAGCTGGATTAGGACCATGAACCGATCGGTTCAGGGCACCAATCGATCGGTTGGAGTGCCCCAAACGATCGGCTCAGGTCCAACCGATCGGCTCAATGGCCGAACCGATCGGTTTAGTTGTGAACCGATCATTTCAAGTTGCGAACCGATTGCTTTTTGTGGAAAATTCTCGAACCCTTCTACTCCTGCTTTAGTCCCGTATTGCCGAGCACAGAGAACCCTGTCCCATGACCCGCCTATATATATAGGGGTATTGGGGGCTTCTCAAAGTACAAATCAATGCAAGCCGGTTGCTTTGCGAAGTTGTCGTTCTCTCTAGTTTTGGTAACCGTGAGAGATCCCGAGCAAGTGCTTCCCGCAAAAGGGAGGTGCAGCAAGGGAAGGACAACTGTAGTTGCAACTGGTAGCAGGAGAGTGTGTTGGCGACTAGTACGTCAACAGGAGGGTGCGACTCCTTCCACTTCCTTGTGGGACAAGGAGAGTGGAGTTCCAGGTGGTCCGTGTGGACTACTACAGAGGCGGGAGGACACTGCCGCTTAGGAGGACAACTGTCATCCGACAGTCCGGTAAGAGGAGGAGTCGTCAGTCCCGGTGCGACCAGGAGCTGCACAGACACCGTCCAAGACCGGAGTTGAAGACCGTGCATTGTGCGAGGTATTGTCGCCGAGCAAGCCTCGGGACAAGGTATGATTCCACAAACCATCCTTTCCTATTATATAGACGTTGACGCGTTTCCTCGGTATGGGTTGGGGGAGAAAATTTTTGTTTCCGCTGCCTTCTCTGTCTCCCCTAAAACCCAACAGTAGTTTTGATAATCTAAAAGCTATGTTTGCATGTGGGTAAAGATGATTTTGAGTGCGTAGAGGATAATACAACTTCTTGTCATGTGTAATTTGAAAGGAGTTCTCCACGATATGGTGTTTTACCCGTGATAAAATCTTTGAAAAGCTAATCTCAATGGTCAACATAAGGAAAAGAAAAACATAAAAATGGTAAGTATGCATCATCGCCAACATGATTTGTGTAAAATTTAAGTAAAGTTGTAGATAAGCACAGAATTGGAGGATCAATGCAAAACGAAAAAAGTTTGGCCCCATTTGAGGGCCAATAATGCGTGGAAAACATGCCAATAGACTAGGATTAATGATCCTATTATGAATGGGGAAAGTGTTGGGAACCCAGGTGCCACCTGAAAAATTAGTATTATGTTTTAGAAATCCAAGTTTATAAAAAACACCAATTAATATTTGGTTAAGGAAAATAACATGAAAAATGAACAAAAACATTATTAAGTGTTCCAGAATTATGGACTTCCGATGACCATGACTTTCCACTACCATTCTTGAAAGTCTAGTTTTTATTCTAGAATCCCAAATATCTCAGGATCTCCCATGATGGAAATCCATCCCATCTGTTCAGGATGAGATGTGGGTTGGTTAATTGGATGATTAGAGAAGATTTCACTTGAGAAATATCCTATTATTTTATGTCATATGATCAAGTGAAGGAGAATATAAGACAACTAGATCTATGTTATCAATATTCTAGTTAAGCAATTTGCAAATAATTAGATTTATAAGACAATATGCAATTTGATTTATCATGGTAGATATTACAAGATAAACATTGTTGAATAAGTGGGTAGTTAATAAAATAGTTGGAGAAGTTTAGGAACAAGTAAATAAAGGTAGAACATGCTTTCATCTATTTTTTCTTATAAATTTGCAGTGTAAAAGAGTCCATATGATAGAAGTAGGAACTTTTGGACACTATTGGTAGTGTTTTACACAAAGGAGATGTCGTCTCTCTCTAGCATATAAGGAGTCAAATGAGAGACTTTGATATGGAGAATAAGGGGGTATTTATAGTTGTGGATTAGAGTTTGGGGGTTCAACATGCAATGAGAAGTTATGAGAGTAAGCTTAGTTGGATCAACAAAAATGAGGAAACAAATTGAGATTTTGGCTTGAAATATTAAACATGAAGGAATACTTCATTTTGCAGGGCTCTCCATTGGTCGAAAGCTTGATTATGCCACATGGGGGAAGGAGTCATGTCTGAGTTTCTGGGTTTTCTAGAAGATTTTGGATATGTCTCAAGTGGAAAATTTATTCGATCTCATGATAATAGTTAATTCAGAAAAAAGTGAAGTGGAGAATTAAAAATTGGGGGGGGGATCTTCCCTTTTTCTCTTTCTTGGTAATTTATTATAAATTTGAAATGCTTTTCCATTAGATAATAAAAATCATAGAGAAATTTCAATTCTCATATGATTAAAATTCATTGTTATATTTCAGACAATTTTACCATGCAAATGATGGAAAAATGCTTACAAAAATAATTTAATTGCAAATTGCTTTAATGTCTATAGAAAGGATTTTCTTTCTATTGAACACTGATAGATGGTAAATGGATGAAATGGGTGAAAAATATGCAAAAATGTGGAAACATTTAACAAATTGCATCACTACCTAGAGAGAAAATTTGGGCACGATTATTCCTTTAATGAAAAATGGTGTTAATAATTTTCCACACCAAAGATAAGGTTTGAGACTATAGTGAAAACTATAGGCTTGAGCCAAGCCTTACCCTCAATTTTTCATCATGAAGGTCAATGGTGAGACTCATGATTGGTTTAGTGAGACAACCATTCATGGTGTGGATATGGTTGTACACCAAGAATAAATTGATTGTCCTTAAGATGATTCCAAGCTATTGGGGAGGGGGATTTATAATTTCTGCACTTCTCTTGGTCTCACACAGGTAAGGAATCGCACTAGCCTTAACATAATATGTTCCTAGTTATCTCACTAATTCATGACTTTGCTAGGAAGAGGATTGTTAGAAATGAGGACATGGATGCCTAAGAACAAAAATTATTGAGGCTCATCTAAAAGATATTCTACAAGTCATGAGTTTGTAATCGTGGTATAGGTTTGAAAGTGTTTGATTTTGAAAGATTATTATCCCTCTCTGAGATTTGATACATGAGTGAATGAGTTCTAACACACAGACCTAATGGGTGCATCAAATTAGATCTACAGTCTTATTATGGAAATGGTTAATGTAGGAAGTCGTGTATGCCATCTGAAATGCAAAGTGACTATTAAAGATTGGACATTGAATGAAGCGTAGGTTGCCTACTAGATATAAGAATTTTAAATATGAATGAGGCATCAACTAAATTTAGAATTTGAAATAAAAGAGAAAATGGCATGATGCTTACTTAGGAAAGGGATGGTATTGAAATACAATATGAACACAAGATTGTTTGTCTAATTAGCATAGGGATTGCACACTAAAGTCAAAACATTACCCAATCATGACAAGACTTGGATGCCAAAAGGAAACATGAGGTTTGTCTACTAACCATATAGCTTGAATGTGGAATGCAAATGTAGGGTTTGACTACTTGTCACATGTCTTAGATGCTTAAGTAAAAACATTACCTACTGTTGATAGGTCTTTCTGAATGGAGGTGGTATAATTTAACATCATGATCCATGACCCAACTAAAGTTACCTACATGATGTAGGATTTAATGAGAAGTCAAGGTGCCTATGTAATATGGGTCTTAAACATGAAGCATGCGTGGCCTAGTTTAATTTCTTAGTGTAGGACCCAATTAAGTTTTCCTTAATGATAGCCTTGTTGGTATGTATGCCCATAGATCCAATCATGTGGTGATTGTAATGGCATAATTTGTAAATGATTTGAATAATAAATAAAGACAAGCTTCCAATTTATTATGTTTAATTCAGTTATGAGATAATGATGTAACATTATAAATGTCTTTAGAATAATATTACTCAATGATCTATGTCTCAAAGTACATGGCTTGAGGAAATGAGATCATATGGATGTTAGGAGTACATATATATATTCTCATTATGTCCCTGATCAATTGTTATTGTGGACGGTTGATAGACAACGATAACACACAATATCAGAGTTTGAGTTGGTTGATGATAGAATATCATTAGCCATGATATGGCTATATCAAACCAAGCACACAGATACATGTTGGAGAATAGTGTATCAAATAGACCCACAATGAGACTGACACATGGAAGTCATAGCCAACTCTCATAGTGATGGTGGTGGTTGTGGATCTTAGAACTAATTGAGTGCTTCGCTCATCACATGATGTTCGCTATGCTTTGAAATCATCAAATGCAGTCATGAAACATGTGTTGTTGTAATGGTGATGATTGGGTGACTATGACACATGGGGATTGATTGTGAGTGATAGAGATGGTATTTGTCCCTACTATACGAGTATGATATCCCAAGCCTCTTGATTAGTGAGACTAAGAAATGCATGGCCATGCACATGTGGGTCAATATGTGATATTGAGCTTACATATATCTGATACAGTCTGCTCTTTGTTGAAGAAACAAGATTGAATGATGAAGAGGGTGACTACTTTATGGCTCGAGTTTAATCTGGATATCAGTGACAAAGGAACTATACAAGCACTATAACATCATGCACAAATTATAGGTTGAAGTTGTTCCTCAACTTTCCATTTACATGGGCAACATTGATGTCTGACTGGGCACCACTCATTACTTGTGATGTCATAAGTTGTTATGGACATTCACTGCCAACATAATATGGTACCTATAGGGTCACACACATAGGTTTTGACCTAGAAGAGGAGTTTAATCTTGAATGGTGATTGAATTAATTACTAAATCTTTAGTTAATTGATTGATGCAACACATCATCTTGCTTTACTACCACACAATTGACTCATACGATGAGACGACCGTCTAGAGTGCCAAATGGTCATCTCAAGGGTTGAGATGGGTGTTTGGAGAGCCATGCTGATTTGAGTTGAAATTGGCTATGGGTTGAACTGACCGGCTCAGATCGGTTCACCAAACGCCTGTCTGGGTGAGTGAGACATCTGTCTCGTATGGGCAAGACTGCTTAGTTGGGTGGAGGGAAGATTCTAAATACTTTCCCATATTCATTTGGATTGCACGTTACATGGAGTGTATGGTATTAATGTTTAACATTAATAGCAAAAAAAATTTCCAATTTCATATGCGATTGGGAAACCACAAAATGACCATCTCACATGCCATACGTCTGTCTAGGTTTCCAAATGACTATTTTGGTCGTCGTAGGTTGCACACATTCAAGATCATCTAATCCTTCCACTCCCACATAAACTGGGAACCCAAACCCTAACCCCTCCTATAAATAGAGGGGTACTGGGGAATTCCTAGAGCACAACACAAACAATTGAAGATTAGTTGCTCCGACAATTGTTGTCCTCTCTAGTTGTAGTAACCAACACAACCCAAACAAGTCCTACCTGACTAGGGAGGGATAGCATGGGAGAGAACAACTAAGAATCATTGTTGTGGGAGAGAAAGTTGGTGATTAGTATGCCAACAGAAGGGACAACTCCTTCATGTCCATTCTAGCATGATGAAAAGAGTTCTAGGCGGTCCATTTGGACTTCTCTAGAGGAGGGAGGCCGTTGTCTTCCTCTAGGAGAACAACATCAACAAGCAGTCCATTGAGAGAGGAGCTTCTGCAGATGACGACATTTGAGGTTGTAGTATGTGTTGCAGACTAGTGCAACTAGAAGATAGTTGCACATCTACAATGATGAGGAGATGTCTTTGGACTTGCTCCAAGACCAGGTATGTCCTCAAAACCATCTTTCCCATCTTAGTGACATGATATGTTTATTTATGGGGTATATGGTAGATAAAATTTGCTTCCGCTACCTATTCTGTAGCATATTTCCCTATAGTGGTTTCAGAGCTAACACCAATTCGGTATATTATGGGATAATCGATATGATTGGATTTTGGTTTTGTCATTCTATTATTGCATGCGATGCGAATAATTTCTTATCCAATCAAATACCACAATAATCCCAAAATAACATATATTTATATGTATACACACACACACACACACACACACATATATATATATATATATATATATATGTATATGTATATGTATGTATGTATATAGGGGTTAGGAAGTGTGTATCGACTGGTATAAGTAACTTATGTGTACCGGCTATTAAAATGGCATATATGAAATTTGTTAATCAAATCCAACCATATGGATTCATTCTAAATTGTTTCAATTAGATGTGTTTAAAAGATCACAACCATATCACATGTATATCATGAGACATAACAATACATCATCCGACGGTTCCTGCAATTTCAGCAACTTACCGTTGATTAAAAAATTCATTTTCTTTAACAGAATGATCTATGAATGTAAGATCAACACGATATTGTATACACATGTTATCTAAGGGGTATGAAACACATCTACAAGGTTATATTATTCTAAAGAGTTGTTCAATCATCATAAATGAAGATGGGTACACATAAGATACATGTATTAGGGTACACAATTCTTTTAGCCATATATATATATATATATATATATATATATATATATATATATATATATATATATATATATATATATATATATATATATATATATATATATATATATATTTATATACATACAATTGACATGCGTCACCCTAAAAGTGGTTTTGATGGTAGATGTGTGCATGGTTATGGCCAATAACCCCTATTATCTATGCATTGTTGTGTGGTTGGTTTATCCTTTTATCTTGATATGTGAACCGATCCTCTATTTTATCTTCCCATGTAAGGTTAATTCTTTGTTACCCTTTCTCCCCTCGAATGTAACTTGAGATTTATCTATAATCATGTAATAGTAGGATAGTTAATTTTTATGTTATGACAAAGAAGATGATGTCTCATAGATGAGTCGACCAGATGGAGGGCCAAGGAGGACTGTATGGACGAGCCAAACCCATTGGCTAGTGGACCCAATCGATCAGTTGTAGGAGCTTGCAAATGGTGGATCGACAGAACCAAACAACCAAACAATCGACCTAGAGGCAAGCCAATCAGTTCAAGGGTTGAAGTAATCAAACCGGATTGGAAAGCATATATCTTCATCATCCACATGTTTCTACATGTGATGTGGGCCTAGGATGACGTAATTTATTGTGGCTCCAAGGAATTATATTAGGCTGTCCATAACCATCACTTTTGTTTATTAAATGTTTTCATTGTGGGATATAGTATGTATATGATACAAATTATAAATGTGATGATTGGATAAAATATATGTATTTGTAAATATATACTCCCTCAATTAAAATATTAAGTCTTAGATTCTTTCCAATAGCATCACACATGAAAAGCTTGATCGACCAAGTGTAGCATACACAAAAATGTAATGCACTATCTATCTTGTGGAAGTGTGATGGTAGTAATGTAGGATCTATAAAAATGGGATGCATTATTATTGTGTTGGCTTTTGGGTTAGGCTTAACTAGTGATGCCTTAGTGAGACTGAGAACTAGAAGCAAGAAGATGATTATGGAAAATAGTTGTGCATATTATCTATCCAAGAGTTGTATATGATGCAATTGTCATGATTTCCTGCCTAAACAGTCAAGTTGTGCGCGATCAGCAAAAGCCGACTCATGATTTGATGAAATATGCATCTTGGCCCACTAGAATATTGCACGCTGCAATATTCCAAATTAGTATGTGAGGATTATTAATCTGAAATAAAATAGTGGGGGTGATAATAATTAAAGACCTAGTTAATATAACCAAATTTTGAAATCAAATCAAAAGGTTTTTGACAAATGCAATTTTTTTCTTATAGAATTAAATGACAAAAAAATCAGTTTTGGGATCGGTCCTAAAGAAGGACAAACTTGACGGCACAAATTTCCATGATTGGTTTTGGACTTTTAGAAGGGTTCTCAATGAAGAGTGCAAGGTCTATGTCCTTGACAAACTAGTGACAAAAATACCTACTCCTAATGCACCTAGGGCACAAGTGGATGCCTACTGGAAGCATGCCGATGATGCCTTGGAGATAAAGTACCTTATGATTAGTTGCATGAATTATGCATTGCATGAGAAGTACAAGGACATGAGTATTCTTGATATAGTAATACATCTTAAGAAAGTGACACTTTGTCTTGTAAAGTAAGAAAGGGACAATATCTTGAAGGTGCTACTTGAGTCTAAACTTACTAAGAGACCCCTCAGTAGAAGAATATGTGCTCAATATGATTTGACATGAGTATCAACTTGAAGAATTGGGATTCACCTTGATCCAAGAGTTGGCCACTGATAGGATTCTAAAGACAATGCCAGAATCATATAGCCACTTTATTACATGTTATCATGTGAATAATATGGCTAGACAGATGTCAGACTTGATTGCCATGTTGATTCATGGTGAAGTAAAATTGATCCCTCGACAAGGGGGTAAAACTAGGGAAGGTGGGAGGTGGGAAGACCACCTTCCAAGCAACAAGGGGGAAAAACTAGGGAACCGGCAGGAGAGGAGCCACCCCCCTGAAGTGAGGGAAGGGGTCAGGGTGGTAATGCCTTTACTTCTGATCTCTCTGCTCTTTCAAATCGGCCTGTCCAATCTCGAGCAAGGGAAGGGAGGAACCTTCCAAAGATCCCAACAAGAGGTGGAATACTCAGTTCACACCTTACAGTACCAATGAAGATACCTGAGACATGCCATGAAAGACCTTCTTGACTTGAAATCCCGCACATTCCTTCCCTTCGCCAAACTGCTTCCATTAATTTCTTTGATCCCACTCGGCCTTCCTTTTCCATTTTCTTCCAATAGTTTGACCTATCTAGAAAAATTCTCAGCCAACTCAATCATCACTTTGATGCTGCCTGGGGCGGGTAGAACTCACGCTCTTCCCACAGGTGCGCTTCCATATAATGATTTGAAATAGTTTGAAAATCCAGGTGAAAAAGATCAACGTTAGACAAGAAAAAAAGCAACGCACATGACCTAAGAAGGACAAGCCCCTAATGATGATCAGTGGACCTGAGTCCAAGTATCAAATCAAGACCGAGAAGAGTTCTGAGGTCAAGCCCAAATCCTAATCTTCAACACTCAAGATAAGGAGAAAGGAAAGTACAAGAGGAAATCATCTTTTGTACTTGAAGGCTTTTAGGAAGAAGAAGATGGCGATGGTGATCTCCACTTAATGTATATACATTATTGAGATTAATCTATTTAATTCATCATCATGGGCACTAGGTATCGAATGTGGATGTCATGTATGTTCTCATATGCAACATCTGAAAGGAAGTAGGCCTTTGACAAAAGGTGAGGTGGAACTGTGAGTTGCTAATGGCGTAAGAGTTGCGGCCTGCACAGTTAGAAACTATAGTTTATCACTGCCCACATGGCTTGTAATAGAGTCAAAGAACTGCTAATTATGTACCTGATATAAATAGAAACATAATTTCTATATCTTGTATGTACAAGGATGCATTTGAATTCCATATTTAAATGGTCGATGTTCTGTTTCAAAAGATGGCATCTTTCATGGTAGTGCCCCAAAGTCTTATGGTCTTTATTTATTAGATATAAAGATAGATGTTTATAATGTAAATACCAAAAGACTAAAACTCAACAACTCAAACAAGACATACCTTTGGCATTGTCGTCTACATAACATAAATGAGTATCGCATATCTAGGCTCCATAAAGATTGTTATTTGGACTCTTTTGATTTTGAATCATTAGAGACATGTGAATATTCTTTGTTGGGCAAGATGGCTAAGACCCCTTTCACTAGTTACAATGAGAGGGATAGTGATCTATTAGGACTCATACATAATGATGTATGTAGACATTTTAGAACAACTGCTAGAGGTGGGTATCACTACTTTGTTACCTTCACTGATGACTTCAGTAGGTATGATTATGTTTATTTAATGAAAATAAGTCAGAAAATCTTGAAAAGTTCAAGGAGTTTATGAATGAAGTACAAAACCAAATTGGTAAAAGTATGAAGGCACTTCATTCTGATCGAGGTGAAGAATACTTAAACAAAGAGTTTAAGAACCTTCTTAAAGCCCATGGGATTGTATCCCAGTGGACTCTACCTGGAACACCTCAGCATAATGGTGTATCTAGAAAAAAGGAATCACACATTACTGGATATGGTACGATAAATGATGAGTTTAACTAATCTTCCACCTACCTTCTGGGGTATTCTCTAGAAAATGCTACGTTTACACTAAACCTAGTACTATCTAAATCAGTTCAAAAGACACCATATGAGATATGGATTGGGAAGCATCCCAAAATGTCTATTATGAGGATTTGGGGGTGTGAAGTTTATGTCAAGAGAATGTTTCCTAAAAATCTTGGCCCTAGATCTAATAAATATTACTTTGTTGACTATCCGAAAGAGACCATGAGATACTATTTGTATAATCCATTTGACAACAAAGTGTTTGTTACCAGAGATGTTGAATTCTTGAAAAGGAATTTATTTCCAAAGGAATTAGTGGGAGGCAAGTGGAACTTGAAGAGGTTCCAAAACAATAAGAAAACATTGAACCAATAAATGAACAAGAGGAACAAAGAGAATCACAAATTGTTGTGGAATATCAAAATCCTCATGTAACATGAGAACCTCAGAGATCTAATGGGACACACCTTGAGCCTGAAGGATTTGATTATCTTGTGACTCAGGAGGGAAGTGAATTGATCATAGATGATGAGATAATATCCTATCAAGATGTTATTGAAGGACCAAAGTCAAAGAAATGGCTTGAGGCCATGATATTAGAGGTGGAACTCAAGTAAAAGAACAAAGTATGGGCTCCGGTGGATCCAACTAAAGGGGTAAAACACATAGGGTGCAAATGGGTCTTCACGAAGAAAACTGACATGAATGGAAAACTTCAAACCTATAAGGACATATTGGTCGCAAAGGGTTTCAGACAAGTTCAAGGTGTGGACTATGATGAATCCTTTTCTCTAGTAGCCATGGTTAAGTCCATCAGGATCATGCTTGCCATTGCATCTTATCATGAATATGTGATTTGGTAGATGGAAGTTAAAACTAAATTCCTTAATGGGAATCTTCTTGAGGATGTGTATATGACACACCCTGAGGGTTTTATAAATCCAGAGGTTGCAAACAAAGTCTGCAAGCTACAAAGGTCAATCTATGGATTGAAGCAAACATCTTAGAGCTGGAATCTTCACATTGATGAGACAATCAAACAGTTTGTCTTTATTCAAATAGATGTGTGGGATCCTTTGACATCTTTTTAGGCACAACTCTTGTGATTTTTTTCTTTATTTTTGGATTTTCATTTTTTTGTCAGGCTTGGGGAAAGGATTTTGAAGGATTTTCTGGGCGGCCAAGCCTCTTTTCATCCCAAAGTGGGGATAAGTAAAATAGGAAGGGGCAACTATTTCCTTATAATGGGATGTGAAGACTTTCTAGATAGAACCATCAGGCTAGGGCAATTGGTCGGGAGTATCGATGGTAAAGTCCTACAATTTCTAGGGACTCCATAGATTCATGATTGTTCCATAAACAACATTTTGCTGCAAGAATGAGATAAAACTGTATTGTTGGGCCTCTTGTTTTTACTTTTATGTGTATTAGTAGCTCATTTGTACCTTTCTAGAAATGATTATACTATAGAATTAGCTGGAGTACAATCAATTCTAAGCAAGGGGAAGTCAAATCTCAAAGGGAAAGGAAACAATTGTGAACTACAACAAAAGTTTGTTCAAAATTGTTTGGAAAATTTTAAAATTCAAAATTGTTTCAACATCTGCCATACATGCATGGGGTGGGAGCAAGAATATGCACATATGGAAATTAAACTTAGGTGACAAAAGTGTACCTTTCATGCCCATTTATAACTCCTCTCCCAAACTTATCATTTAATCTGTCTCAGATTGTCAAAAATGGAGTTCTAGGTATAAAAGGGCTTGCTTTATTGTTGTTGTCTTTCTGTGATAGCCCATTTGGATTCCAGGGGAATGCTTGCATACAATCCATGGAGTGTGTGGTATTGTTCATGCTGCATGCTCACCACCTTCATATACATCATGGCGAGGGCCATCCTCCAAGCTAGACATTAGAATCCACAGTCATTGGACAATGGCACTTGTTGTGGGATTCTATGGAAGAACTACATCTTTTTGAAGTCTTTTCCATATGTATTCTTGTGCCCCTTTCCTTGGTTTCTGATCATATCAATGTTTGCTTCAATGCACGTAACTGCCTTCTCTTCTATAGGTGTCTTTGCAATATTCATATTAGTGCTTTTGTTCAGTGCAAAGACTGAGACTGCTCTATTATATAGAACCACAATCCTTTCTATAATGTTGATTACTAGAAGAGTCCAATGGGTATCATGTAAGATGCATAGGAATATATAGCCAGGGAGAGAGGTCGTCATATGTTGCTGCAAGTGTTCTTTTTCACATGACTTTTTGTCTTTCAAAATTTCATCGACGAGCAGGAAATAGGCCATGTGTACTGTAACGACCACGCCTCCTGGTAACCCCCAATTAAGGGAGACCAAGAGGTCAGAGCCGTTATCCCAATTTCTGGATCAAAGGTTTGACAAATAATCAATAATAATTATGAAAATTCTACCAAGACTATACTGAAAAGTTTTAATAAAATAAAACTTTGCATACCTTTTTAAAACTTTGGATTACTAAACTTTTATCCACCACTGAAACTATTCTAACTAATCCTCCTTGTACTTTAATTCATGTATTCACAATATGCCAATTTACTATTTGTCCTTTTGGGATTTTGTACCTAAATCGCCGAAAAACAAAACATTGGTAAGTATAACGAATTATACTGGTATGTGGGGGAATACAAAAATTGTGCAACTATGGTAACAATGTAAGTAACCAAATATCATTTAACAATCAAGGTTACGTTTTAAGCAATACTACTCAATCTATACCTATCCCCTATCTATGTGTTGTCTCTACAGTGGACTTGGATACTACCTCTCTCATATGGTAGATCCTTACCCCCATGGTCCTACCTCATAGTTAGCCATTACTTAGGGTTGTGGAGTCGCATGGCCCTACCCAAAGGTAGCCCAATCTCTAACTCATGGTGACTTGATGGACCTACCCTGTAGGTAGCCATGTAATAAGTCATCCAAGGACCTGATGGACCTACCCCATAGGTAGCCATGTACTAGGTCAACCGATCATGCTACAAAGGGGACTAGGATCTGAGCTAGTAGGCGTATATCTTAGGTGATAGTCATATCCACATTATAGTATGCATGCATTAAATTCATCCAACAGTTTAATTCAAGCAACTGATGAAAAATTCGGAAATCCTCAGAAAACTAGTTTGAGATATTCATAAGCATAACCACATACCTGTCAGGCTAATTTGAGTACATAAATAATCCAATCAATGCAAGAAATCCAATAGGCAAGCAAGCACACAAAGAGATCCTGAAATATGCATATAATTTCCTATCATAAATTTTTCGATCAAGATCTATTAAACCTAGCTTGCTTCCTAGGGTTTCTAGTCAAATTTTAGTGTTTCCATTGCAATCATTACAAACCCTAGTTAGGAAAAATTTCTCTTAAACCCTAATGATTTTAACCTATTTAACAGGCTTAGCATATTATCACATGTAACAAATTAAACATGATCTTTTCCCCTTTTCCTAAATTAGGGTTTCTAAGTGCTTAATCCTTCATATATGGTGTAAAACCCTAAATCATTCAAGGAAACATCTAGATCAGGTTCAAATTCGTCATTAATTGTTCAACAGGTTGCAATTGTTCAATTTCATCAATTAAGTAACATGAACTCAACCAATATGCTCAATTAGAGTTTCAAGCTCCATTAAAGCATATTCGTGTATATGGAACCTTAAATTAATTAAACTATGCATAATCATTATCTTTTTGGATCTAATGTGTCCTTTTATAATCTACATGTTAATATCAACTTTAAACATCCATATAACCCTTCCTAAATTATTAATCATCATAGATTAGGGTTTCTTAAGCATTAATGCATTAAAGTTGATAACTTTAACTACTTTTCGAATTGCAAGAGGAATTGGGACTTAAATCTATTTTTATTGTATTCCTCACATTTTTCTAAGAAAAATTCATATATTATATGTATCCATCTGAGCTACCATTAATTAGATACAATTTTTACAAACATCACTTACTTGGACCAATGGGAGGCTGCCACGCCAGCCTTTCCCATGCACCACGTAGCCGGCTGAGAATATAAAGAAATGACGTGTTTGCCCTTACGTAAGTGATCAACTCTTCACACCCCAGAGGGGTAAAAGTGTCCAATAGCCCCGGGGTCATCTTCTACCTCACGATACCCTAGCTGCCGCCGACCTACAACACTTTGCGGGTCCACCCTCTCCTCCCCAGGGCTCGAGGGTTGTCGCTAGCTGCTGCCCTAGCTCCACCACCTTCCGCCACACATTTGGCACATCCCAGCTCATGACCAACATGGTTGGTTTAAGCTGGGTAGGTCCCGACATGCAGCCATGGCTCCAATCTTCTGTAGGCGTGACATGCTGGTTGTGGGCATGAGAATTATAGCCGATCTTCCTCAAGTTTTCGTGGTAGCTTCGTGCCTCCATCGAGACCCATCATAGTTCCTTGTTGCCCCCAAGATAGACCTATACCCTATTGGTTAGGGTTTTGAGAGAAAACAAGAAGAAGGAGAGAGAAGGATGCATGGGATCCTCTTAGACTCGGGCCAAGGGTTCTACCCCTTATATAGGGGAGGGTAGCAATGCCCAAACATGCTTTCCCATGAAGAAAATGAAGTCTTTTCCCAATAGGAAGCCATCTTTTCTTAATTAAGAAGTATTCTCTCTCTGTTAATTATCTCCTTGATAATCGTTATTCTTTAGATATAAGGAATTCGAAAATCATCTCTCATATCATCTTTGTGCTTGTCTTCTAATCCATTGGCCACAAAAATATACTTCCTTATAGTAGAAAGTACCTCTTTTGATAGTACCAAAAATTCATTAATTATGTATCACATTATCCTCTTATTTTGTATTATTTGTATTTTTTCTTTCTTCTTATCCATTGGGACTCCTTAGACCCCAAGAAATCCTTAGATTTCGAAATTCTTTTTGAAGGATGCTCATTATCCTTCTAGAAGCATCTACATCCATTATTTCTCTTTATCTTACTTATTTATTTACTAAAAGATTTCTTTTCAAGGATTTCTCCTTATCTTTTATTTCCTTTCCCACTTTTCCTATTTCTTTCATTAGAAATCACATATAAACAAAATTTACTCAATTGTGGCCATTAATGCCACCTTCTAGACATTTATATATAATTCTCATAAATACTTTGCTTAATATTTATTATCTTATATCTTTTTCTAATATTTTGAATTTTCTTCATTTCTTCTCTTTTATATCCATTATTGGATTAATATAATAATAGGAACCACGAAATTCCTATCAAAAGGGAGATTTGCAAAGAAATCCCTTTTTTGAAGCAAAGCAGACAACCTTTTCAATTAAGTCCATATTCATAAAAACATTACATTTCAATTATGAAAACATATGCAAAATTGAGGTTGTAACATCCTTCCCCTCTTATAGGAAATTTGCCCTCAAAATTCCACCAATCATACAAACAAGCAGGATAGAACTTCCTCATGTCCATCATGGCTCCCATGTGGATTTACCCCCCCCCCCCATGGTGCTTCCCAAGAACCTTCATCATCTTATATTCTTACATCTGAGCTCTCTCTCACCTTGGTATATTATACCCTCATAGGTGACTCAGGACATTTCAGATTCTCTCAAAGCTAAATAGGTCCATGGCTTGGGTACTTCACATAGTGCACTAGATCAGACTTGTGGAACACATCATACATTACGTTATCCAGAGGGGTAAGGCTAAAAATAACCATATCCACCAATCCATCTCAAATGGACTCATGTATCGGGGACTCATCTTTCTCATCTATGGCTCAGAGGGGTCGGGTTTTCACATCACATATTCTCCCACAGTGAACTGCATGTCAGTGTACTTTGCATCAACTCATGACTCATGTCACCCCTGGGCTTTCAGAGCCATCACATGATCAAAGCAAATTCATCTACACACACTGTGGTCTCTCTAACCTTCACAAGGTCTTTTCACTGACATCATCTTCATGAAGCGGTGATCGACACAACCTCCCTTACAGAGCTTTCTTACATCCCGATAAAGGCTATGGTGGTTAACACCACATTTTTCATAGGACAAAACTATCTCCATGTATCATCTTGAATCGAGCTCACATGCTCTCATCAGACCCTCTAGTCTGGATCATACTAACCATCAGTTAAGGGTGATAAGCTATACTAGCATCAAGTTCTTCATGTACCTACTTCCACCGCATGGAAGTAAACCTTTAGGTCATACTCAAGAACCTTTGAACTCGTATCATGGTATAGTTGAACCATCTCTCTTACATGTAGTTCAACCAGATCTGTCTCTCGAAAGTACTCTCTCTTTTCTTAGATTATGTCATCTAGGTAAGGCGGTCTACCATAACCCATATTGCACCCTAACTTTCCTTGGTCTAGGGAGACTTACCCCAACATCTATAGTAATGATCTCCCATTCCCTCTCAGGGAATCTTTATCCTCTATATCAACTCATTGGGTTACTGGTGTTCGTCCTACAGCTCCTGTCATGCATGGCGACAATCCACATGCAACTTCCATCTTAGGCATCCAAAGTACTACTGCCACTTACTATCTTAATAGTATCAAGGTGTATGGAAAACTTAAAATTATGGTCTCCTGTATGTCACGATTTCTCAAGGTTGATTCCTCAAAAACACTAAAACACTCTAGTGGTGGGTTTCATCAACTTCTTTTCCAAAGAAGTGCATCTGAGGTTCTAAAACCATACTTTCATCACAACAAGCCCTAGGCTGGCTAACCAAGAAACCACTAACTCGATCAACGGATCTCGTTACATCTGAGTGTTAGCCAAACATATCTCCTTTTCCAAACTTAGGGCTAACCTAACAACCTCTTCTAACCTCTAGCTAAACTAGGAAGCTGTATCTCAACCAGAGCATCCATTACCACCTTACATCCTTATGTGCTAGGTAATGTTTAAGACATACACCTCCATGTATTCCACTTATTATCTCATCTCGAACTCTAAGTCTATCTTCATCAAGAAAACTCTGAGCTCATCCTCTTGGTCATCGAATTCAAGCTTGTATAACTCATAAATTCCACATGGCTCATGAAAATAAAAGCATCCTCATAAGATGACTACCTTAGTTTGGATGTTTGTAAACCATCGACATATCATACACTCCACAAGGGTATGTTATTACCTCTATCCTCATGCCTCATAGCAATGTTTCAACTCACATCATCTTTATCCTTAGTGTATGGCATGTGTACTGCCCTATCTCTCACCCCCATAACAAGAGGAAATAAGCATTTGGCGGCCGTCCAAACACAAAGTTTCTTCCCATTCCAAGAGTAGAGATAGTTCATCCCACATTGCCGGTACACCTTCCAATCTAACTTGAAATGTGCAACACATGTCTCCACATCATGAACATCTCGACATCAGAGTTACTTCCGTGGAAAACTGGTCTCCAACACACTTGGGTCACCATACGATCCTTAGTCGTATCCTCTAGGTCTATAGGGTGCCAGCACTTTTGGGGTCATCCCTCTTCCTTTATGCATCCATAGAGTGCCCTCTTCATCTGCCCTTTGGGTCCCATGAGTTCATGAAGGTGATCAGTCTCTTAACCCATGACCCTCAGACAATGATAGTTGTTACCTCCCGACCCTAAGGTCATGTGCAACTAGGGAATTAGGCAACTCATACTCCCATCAGTGTTATCCCTACCCGACCCTAGGATAGACTTAGGATTCTAACATAGAACATATCCAACTTGAATCCTTACTCAAGTTTCCATCATCTCTCTTGGCATTCGTGGTCTGACTTATATCCTTTCATAGGGATCATGGCGACCTACCTACCTTGGTCAGGCCCCATATACATGCACTTAGAGATGGTTGTCTATGGGTCTGTAGGTTCATTCTCTTACTATGTACTCTCCACTTAGCTTCTCAAGATCCTATGAGACCTCTTTGGGTTACCTCAACCCAACAAAAGCTGGTATATACCCTACAAAAGGGTCCCTCTCCCAAGATGGGAGGAAAATATCACTTGATAGAAACAACGGTCACAACGTCCCTACATCTAGGGTTTACATCAACATGATCATGCTTAGTCCTAGCAAGCTACTAAGGCACGTAGCTAACAAGAAGACCACCTACTAAACCATGCTAGGTCTCCCTGATAGGTCATACTTGTTTCTATTCCTTCACCTTGAACCATCATCATACATACATATGTCACCGACCTATGAGTAAGGGGTTCATCAAACATACACCTTAATCCAAGGGGTTCCCCTTTCCTCTAAACATGAGGGGTGCCATACTCCCATGCATAGGAAATCAAACATATGTGTGAGCATCAGGTGCACTAGGTACTACTATTTCCCCTCTTAGGTCTAGGAACCCTAGGTTCACTTTTATGTTTCAGCTGTCCAACTGCATGCTCAAATTTTTCAAACATGTACGAGGTATAACATGCACTTCTTATTATTCTTCCATGTGAGAAACACCTGAGCGTCCTACACCAGGACAACCAGTTAGGTGTAAAGCCTCACAACTTGATATTATACCCCCTTAGGGTCTAAGGAACTCTTCTTCCTATCCCTAGAAGGAACCTACAAAATCCATAGCTCGGTTTAAGAAGTCTCTTTCTGTTATGACCCCACCTCCAGATAACCCCCAATTAAGGGAGACCGAGAGGTTGAACCCACACCCATAACTTCCGGATCAAAGGTTCGACAATTAACCAAGAATAATTATCAAATTTTAATAGACTATACTTACAAGCTATAAGAAAATAAATTTTTGCAAACCTTTTTGAAAACTTGGATCTCTAAACGTCTATCCACTTAAGGATTCTACTCTAACAAATCCTCCTTGTATTTTTCTTCATGTATTCCACAATATGATGATTTACTGTTTGTCCTTTTGGCTTGTTCCTAAAACACCGACAAACAAAACGTCGGTCAGCCGAAGCTGGTATGTGGGGGAAACAATAATTATGTAAATATGTTAACAATGTAATCATTCAATTAATCATTTAACAACCAAGATTACATTTTAGATATAACTCAGCGATCCAAGAGTACCCTATCCTCTATGTTGTCCCCATTAAACCCCTCATGATCCACCTATAGGTGAACCAATTTCTAGGGTTGAGTCACATGGCACTACTCGTAAGTAGCCCACTCCTTAACCCATGGCAGGCTAATGAGTCTCATGGCACTACACATAGGTAGCCCAGTTTCTAACTCTCGGTAACCTAGACCTTGCTCTAGGATTACCCCTTTTTTTAGCCTTTTCAAAGCAATAGAGGTGGACCCGAATCTAGTCAGTTATATACGCACATTTATAGTGATAATCATAGTCACTTTATAGTTGCATGAAATAAATAAACATCCAACAGTTATTTTCAAGCAACCAATTAAAACTTCAGGAATCGCCATGAAACTAGAGCAATTATTCATAAGCGTAACCACATACCTGATTTGATGAGTCATGCAGATTATTCAAAATATACTTCATGTATATACAATCAAGCCAATCAACAGATCCAAGCAAATAATTCAATAATCACATAATTCCTGAAAAGAAATGTACTCTATTTATTACACACTTTAATAAGAATCTACTTTATTGACTTGGATTCTCTTTCTAGGGTTTCTAATCCACATTAAGGTTTTATTAATATTCATTAGGGTTTCTTAGATCAATTCCTCAAACTTTATCCATTTTAGGTCAACAAACCCTAAAATACTCTTTTCCATTTATATGAACCTTAATTTCTCAACTATTCATTTTAATAGACTTTTATACCCAAATTGACTTAGGATCATCATATCCCTATTCATTCATGGATTTGAACAATTAAAACAATTAAAAGACATATTCTCCTAAATTAGGGTTTTCAAGCTCATTAATGCACAATCATGCACGAAACCCTAAATTAAGCCAATTATATAAAAAGATCATTTTTAGAACCTATTTTCACTTTTATTAACAACAGGTTAATATCATCTTGAATTATCCAAATAACGTCATTAAGTCCATCTATCATCAAATCTAAGGGTTTTTCCTTAATTATATCATTAAAGATGATAACTTTATGTCCTTTTCAAATTTCAAGCATATTTTCGCACATAAACTCTAAATTAGACTAATCATGTGCACAGTTCTTCCTTTTTGAACATATGTACCTTTTTACATCTAACAGGTTAACATCAACTCTAATGATCCATTAAACCCTATTAAATACTTTATTCATTTCAAAATAGGGTTTCTTAATCTTTAATTCATTAAAGATGATAATTTACACTACATTTCTAACTATGATCAGATTCAGGCTATAAAACTATTTTTATTGGATTCCTCTCATTCTCCTAATCAAAATTCATATATAACTTGTTTTAATCGGAGTTCCCTAGAATTAATTACGATTTTAACAAAGAAATGTACCTCTCGGCGAATCAGATGGCGCCACATCATCCTTTTCCATGCAACATGGTTTGCTTGGAAACATAACAGATTGACCGTTATGCCCCCCACTAAAGTTCCTTCTTGTATAACCCATGGAGGGGCATTTCTGTCCAATCTTTATTTGGTCATCTTCTTCCTCCAGCAGGTGCGATGCAGACGCCCTAGGCGTCCTTCTGCAGCCCGTACGCGGGCTCTCTCCCTCTCCATGGGCCGTGATGGCTGCCCCTGACTTCTCCTTTATCTTCGCTGCCCTCCGCCGCCCTTGGGGTGCCATTTAGATCACGTCCAGTGCGGCTGGTTTGGGCTGGGGAAGAGCCGCAACCAACTGTTGAGTTGCAGCCGTGCGGCTGCTGCTGCAGGTGATCGCGGGTGGTAGGAGGCTGGGAATGGATGGCTGACCTTCTGGGGTTGGTCGTGGATGCTCCCTGCTTCAAACCAAACCATAAACACCCCCCGTTGCTCCAAGGATAGAACCTTACCATCAAGGCTAGGGTTTTGACGAAGAAGATGGAGAAGAGGGATATAGCTGCGTGGAAATCCTCTGGATTCGCGCCCAAGTCTTACCCCTTATATAGGGGAAGTCAACTAAGCCCTAGGATGACTTTCCTTAAAGAAACGAAGTCCTTCTTCTAATAGGAATCGTTTTCCTTCAAAGAGAAGCAATTCTTCTCTCTCTTCTTTATCCTTGGTTTTTCTCTATTATATGGATATTAGGAATTTCGAAATTCCCCTTCTCTTATTCACTTTATGTTTGCTTTTTAATTCTTTGGCACGAATTTCTATCTTCTTTTAATATAAATCACTTCCTTTTTCATATTGCCACCAAAATCATTAATAATGTATCATATTATCTTTTATTTTGCAAATTTTGGTATTTTATCTTTCTTTCCTCTTTATTGGGACTCCTTGGATCCCAAGACACTCCATTATTTCGAAATTCTTTTTATTGGATACTTATTATCCTTCTAGATGCATCTTTATGCATTATTTCACATTATCTTATTTATTTCTCATTAAAATATCTCTTTTTGAGAATTTCTCTTTATTTCTCTTTTATTTTCCTCATTGGCATTCCTTTTAATATTAGCAACATCATGGATACAAAATTTCACCAAGAAATCTCATTAATGCCTGTTTTCACTTATTTTCCACATTTTCTCATTGTTTTCAATTTCTTCTTTAATAAAGAAATACTTAATTAATCTTTTCTTTTCTTATTGCTTTCGTTTACTTAATTAGATAGCTCAGACCTTCCTGGAAGATTTTTGGTGATGACTTCCTCCCATCTATCACATTTTTTTAGGTTTGGATATTACTATTGATGATTGGGTTGAAGTAGTTGTTCAAATCCAGAGGAAAGAAAGATCGTCCATGTTATCTTGGACGATTAGCGCATATAACCTTTGTTGGCAAAGTGATTGATTCTGGATAGATCGTTTCCTACTTGGAGGTGATATGATCTATGGTGGATGGCCTATGGCTACATGGCGCTGCGTGGGCTGGGTGAAGGGGGGCAGTTCTCTTCTCCTTCTTGGCTCTCATATGCAGCGTGGAGGAACACCCTCATGATGTTTGATGAAATGCTACTAACAAATAGTAGCGTGAGACCTCAAGACATCCTCTACTAATGCTTGTTTGAGCATCTGCAAGATGTTCGACTAAATAGAAGACGATGGCTCCAAGCTTGAGTCGCATGCATCCAGGGTGGAAGATGACTACTTCCAAAAA